>JAYDZG010000020.1:15691579-15709978 GCA_034509265.1 Microcambeva bendego
TGGAAAAAACGATTCACTGCTGAAGCGCAGCCGGCAGTGCTTGATATCGTTTACTAAAGACGTACTAACACATTTATCTAATATTATTATTAGATAGACATTATCTCATTATTATATCAATTCATTTCAATATTATTTCTCGTGTTAAACGCGTTTGTATTTAATCACGTTGTCGATTAAACCAACGGATTTACCTGTTCAGGTATCTAGAATAACTAGAAATGGCAGATTCTTTCAGTCTACAGAAAGTGATGGACTCATTTAAGTCCTGTCTCGGCGATAACAAGGAGATCGACGTCAAGTTCTATATAGCAGGGTGGAAAGAACTGGTCAGGTGAGTACATTGATTCATTTACACTAACCACTTCATCGTGGTCAGGGTCGTGGTGACTCCTTGCAGAAGTGACCCTGGAGAGGGCCTCCGTGCTTCGCAGGATCTCCTCAGCTACCCACCCACACCTAGAGGCAATTTGGAGATGGAAGTAAACTCATGTGGACAACTTGGAAGCTTGAGTATAAATAGAAAATGATGCAGGGAACTTGGACCTTCAAGGCATATTGATGGGCAGCACCCCAGCTACCAGGTGCATCACGTGTCTTTCTGTCTTCAACAATTTGGGCTTCATATCTTGATCCAGTGCATATAAATTAGATTTATAAATTAAACTTTAATTGTCAGCTAGTCCTTTGTTCAATGTCTGTGCCTAATTTCACATATGCTCTTATGAGAGTGTGGCCTGTAGTTTTGGAATGAAATGGTTAACAAGTCCATGAGTTGGGTGCTTGTTGTTACTGTCCCTAACAGGGATTTTGAGCTTCTGTGCTTAGCAATGGAAACAGAAAGGGACATTTATTAGCTCAGATTTGGCAAACCAGTCTGATACCACAAGCTTGATGAGGCAGTTGTATATTAATTTAATATTGAATGTTAAAACCTCTGATGTATGATGTGTTCCACAGGTTCTTCATGTAGTGTCTTTTTGGAAAAAAAGAGTAAGGTTAAATAAATTTAAATTATGTGTTTAATGTAATATTTTCTCTTCCAGCTTCATGAACAGCTTAGGAAATGTCTTCTCCTTCATCTCTAAAGATGTTGTCTCCAAAGTCCAGATCATGGAGAACTTACTAGCAGGTGAAAATGGAACACATTATCTCACCACTCAATCCATGGTGAAGTTTGAGCTGGACAATCAGCTGGTGGATCTTACCAAAAGGGGAAGCCACCCAGAGTCAGGCTGCCGCACCCTGCTGAGGTTGCATCGTGCATTGCGCTGGCTTCAGCTGTTTCTGGAGCGTCTGCGCACCAGTACGCCAGAGTGCAGGACCTCGGTCATGTGCTCCGAGGCTTACAACGAAACCCTGGCACAATATCATCCCTGGATCATTCGGAAAGCAGCCGAGATAGCATTGTACGCTCTTCCTGGCCGCGACACTTTCTTCGAAGTTATGAATGCAGGCAGTCACGAGCAAGTGATTGCATTGTTGTCTGAAGCCTTACCTATAATCTGTGAAGTCTATCAGATCACAGAGGACCTGTATGCAACAAACAATCTGCTCAGTTTACCATGATATGGTTGTGTGGGTGGCATTAATGGTTGATAGCTCATTGTATTGCGGTGTGTTTCTTTAATACCTTGTTATACCAATACCTCATAAGTACAAAATTTCATGGTTAAAATATGGTCAGTAATGATCTATAAAGCATTAAGGACACAAACACAGTCAGAAATGCTCCAAATATAAATGGTAACACCATTCCAAAACACCCAATTAACAAAGACAGTATAAACATCTGCCTTTGATTAAAATGTGTAATTTTTTAATGTAATTCCAGTTTATTTCCTTCCTTTTACATTGTTTGTATAAATATATGCATTTTTACTTAATGTCTCAACATGCATGAGGGACCACTACTTCACTTATAGTTTCAAAGATGGTCAGCAGGAGTGCATTTTCAGCCTGCTGGTGTGGATCCACTGAGGTTGTGCTGATATCAAGATAGCGATTTGTCATAAAGATATTTCCTCTACAGATATTTTGTCATTCATTGTGTTAAAGTTCACCATTAACAATTATGTTAAAATCTAATCAAAGGCAAAGTTTTGATCATCTCTGTGTCAGTAATAAAATATCCATGTTGTTATCTGGTTTAAAACTAAAGTAAACTCTGCTCAGCTTTTTCAGACTTGGTACAAAGCATCGTGATGGACAATATGCTCTTTTATTAGGGTTTTTTTATTTATTACCTTGCTGTATGTCTTCTAGTAAATTTAAATGGAAATGTGTGAACGAATTACTGAGTCTTGTTTTTTATTTTATAGCAATATGTATTATTTTTTATATGTAATCAGAAGTCATCCTGCTTATATTAAAGTATTACCCACCAGTATTGACTAGAGACAGAGTTAAAAACAATACATTTTGTAAATGTGCTACTTTTAACCAAATAGAAAACACACTGATATAATGTATACGTAATACACTATACACAGTTATTTTGGTTTAAAGTGGTTGAATAAAGAATATGTCATTAAAGATTAATAAAGTGTGTGAGGATTTGGGATATAATTATAATTAATCAGAAACATTTTACTCATACCAATGGTGTGCCAGCGGAGCTCACTGTATTAGGTTTAACATATCTAAATATTTAAATTATTAAATAGAGCTGGGTAGCACTGACAGCTCACAGCAATACAACCCTGAGTTCAATTCCCAGGTGGAGAGGTCTGGGTTATTTCTGAGTGTGGAGTTTGCATGTTCTCCCAGTGTCTGTGTGTGTTTCCTTCCACAGTCCAAAGACATGCAAGTGAGGTGAATTGGAGAAACATGAATTACATTGTATTTGTGAACTGATGAGCAACTACTTCTGTCATGAATAAAATACATGATCTGATGTAGAATACAATACATCTTAATAACTGTATATCTTAATCTGCTGGGTGAAGTGATGCACCACATACTTACAGTAGAAGACAGCTGGAGTCAAGTTGGGAGTCGACTCAATCGTCTACCCTGTAATCTGAAGAATCGACTCGGTACCGAGTTGTATCTCGGTAGCGCACAGCACGTGAGCCGTTACCAAGGGGACGTCACCGCGTTGGCAACCCAAATGACGCCAGCGAAGATGTTGGAGCGCGTCATGTCGCCGTCTTCATGTAGCATAAAGTTTAAGGTAAACAGTTGTACTGTTATAAAGTAAAATAAGGAAAATGCTTTGGATGGTTTAGTTTGAATTGTATCACGGACCGTTTAGGTGAATCTTAAAGAAAAAAGCTAATAGTGTCGTAAATGATCATAAAATTAACGTATGGTAACGGTGTTCCGTACAGTGCAAACTGTTCTAACCAGTTTTTGTAATTAGTTAAATATTAACCCACACATTAAAGTAACACATTTGGAGTGTTTGTTCTGGTATACACATTTTAAAAACTACAAAAAAACGTGTGTAAATGCAAAAATGAACGCTGTATGGATTACTGTCGACGCCATCAGTATTGTGCGGGCGTGTACGGAATGCTGTTCAAGAATACACAGTTAAATGTAAACGTTTAATGTTGATTCGTTCTGATATAATTTATTCTTCATAATATGTTGATACTTAAAATGTATTTTACCGTACAGCAGAATTTGTTGCTCACAGATCATTGCAAATCCCTGCGCTTAATACACAACTTTTCTTTGGTAATGTAACACTTAAGTCTTCGTCCATACTAGAAAATGTCATGATCTTTATTTTCTTCATCCCAAGGATTTTTAATAGTTGTTTAAAATACAGATGCAAGTGTGGCTGAGTTTTAGCCTACAGAGACATTCATCTATCTACATTATATACATTTACTGGATTATACAATACATCTTAAGGTCAATAAACCTAACTGTTTTAATTAACTTCTTTGTATTATTTTAATGTTGAAAGCAACAATTTCTAGAGTTTACTTTTACAATGTGTTTACTTCTATTTAGATTTATTTTCTGTATCAAATGTGGCAATTGGAAAAGTGTTGTTAAAGCTTAATTGTTGATGTCTCAGAATAACTGGGTTTCATCCTATTCCTAGACAAAGCCATGCATGTGATAAGACCAAAATCAGCCAAAGGACGCACCAGAGCGAGAGTGACTCAGGTTCAGGATGATGAGCATGCCCATCAAAGGCCCACATTTTCTCCTCACCCTCCCCATCCTCCACCTGGTCCTCGTCCTTTGTCAACTGTGATCCAAAGGTCTAATTTGTTTCTTCGGCCTTGCACGAGCAGGCACATTACAGAAAATTCTGAGGCATTTGAGAAAGCCTTCGATGCCTCAACACTACCGCTGAACAGATACCAGGTCCTCCCTTCCATCGAGAAGAAACCACAAGAACAATTTAACAGATGTCTTGAGGAGAAGACCTTAAGACTCAATCTGTCAGACAACAGCTTTCTTGGGGCCCAGACCTCCCGAATCATTCCTAACCCCAGATCTAAAACTGATTTACAGTTTAAGACAAAGGAAAGGTGTGGACCTGCTGGACCCGTGAAGGCTTCAGATTCTGCATGCCAAAAGAGAGAAACGGATCTTCTGCTTGCTGTTCGGACTCCATGTGGTCAAAGATTTAAGTGCTGCTTTCATTCCACAGACAAACTTCAGACCGTCATAGATGCTGCAGAGACCAAATATGGAAAACGCTACAGACATACAGTGATCGAGACCATGGATGTTCCACGACGGAGCTTCACCAACTTGACCATGACTTTCTCACAATGTGACATAATAAATAAATCAGTTTTATGCATCAGCTTCAAAGACACAGACTAGCAGCAAAACATGAAGGATGAAAATTCACATTTATTATAAATTGTGTTGAACAGTAACTGTACAGATAAAATCTGTACAAGTTGCAATGAAGTTATTTATTTATATGCATGTACACTTTCTGATTAATGATCAAACTTCATCAATATCTTTTAAGTGTATAAACTTCAACAATTACCGAGGAAGTCTGGTCCACATGTTGCCCAATATTTTTCTCCCCAGTAGAAAAACACGTAAGTCTCTGTACACTCGGATGAACTGTAACACTGAAATAAATTAAATCATACTTTATGGACTCTCGCTCATGTGAGTTTCTTAGGTCAAACGTCTTCAATCCGAAAAAGAGTCAACAAACGTGTAACGATTCGCCCTTGAGGCAGAGTTTTATTTAAGTGATAATCAATAACATCTCTAAACAACAAAAACCCCACAATGTGCTTCCGCTAACAAAGACCTGCTCATGAAGTAAACAGCAGTAAAAGAACCATCAGTGACACCAGAAACTGCACCAAACATAAATCAACCAAATGAGTCAACATGAGCTTTGCTTTAAAGGTCAGACGATATACAGTTGAGGTCGAAAGTTTACAGACATAAGAAACATGTATGTCAAGCGGTTTAAATCATTTGTACAAATATATTTATTTTTAGTGAAAAGATAGAAATAGAAACGACACAGAAAATAGAAATTCTTTTCATAAAGTCTTTGTTTTTTTTTAGTAATATTTTATTACTAACACTATAATTTTTATTCCCTAATTCCTAGTAACTTTAAAAGTCTTTGTCTTTTGAATGTCCTTATAAACCAGTTTGACACATGATGACATACACGTCTCTGTAAGCATCTAACACTGACTCTAAAGCTAGTAGAACATATAAAAATAACTTAAGCCAATTGTCTTTCAGAACACCAAGGATTATTGATGACGACTTTAATTCGTGATATTTTCAATTTTATCAAGATCATCAGTGTCCAGCTTTAGTATTTTCTTATCTGCAAAAAAAAGACAATTATCATAATTGACTTTACATAAAAAACGCTCTGTAAATTAAAGCCTCATGCAAAATTCAGGAGACCCCTTATAAGTTTTTTTTAAGTTAGTACACTGGTGTGTAAAAGCGATGTTCTTGAGTACTAAGGACAGGACAGAAGAATTCAAGAGAAATAAAAGGTGTCACATGTAAGCTGACTTACTGAAGTGCTGCTCATACGTTTTGAGCACAGACATACTGCGCTCACTGTCCACCATAGTGATTGCTAGGCCGCGCTTGCCGAAGCGCCCGGTCCTGCCAATCCTATGCAGGTATGTCTCACTGTCTGGGTTTCCCTTCATGTCTAATGGGAGGTCGAAGTTGATCACCACAGAAACCTGCTCCACATCGATGCCTGCTTGGTACACATGTGATTAAAATGATATAAACATTTCAGGCATTACGTATACTGTGTGAAACTGCTCTCCATAAGCATCACACCGAATTATAGAATATCTGTTGTTTATTAAGGGCACACATTACACTAAACTCACTCACCTGCTCTTGTATCCTTGGGTCTCTACTGATCATTTAAACCCTCCAAAGAAAAAAGTTAAAAGATTTTGATGTCAGGAATCTTATACTGTGTACAACCAATAGAAACGAGGATGGGCGTGGACACAGATGATGGAGGAACATACCCCATGCCCCTGCTCCAGCCATGTACACGCCCTCTAGACGGACAAACACTGCATGCGTATGCGTACCGCTAATATGTGGTCAGCATAACTTACTTGTTTAGAAAAAAAGATACCGTGTTGCAGAACTTGCCTCTTGAACAAACATTGGTTGTTATCATCACTTTTTCTTTCCCCTCTCGGAAGCGTTGGATGACCGCCGCTCTTTGATCAACCGTCAGTTCGCCGCTAAGAAACGCCACCTGGTGGCCCTCTGCACACATCTGCCCGGCCAGCCAGCATGCGATCCTTCGAGTCTGCAGCGACAGATTATGAAGGTGACACAGGTCAGGTTTACAGACCTTTACAACAAGCTGCTGATTAACTTACTGCAATTTGAAACGGCTGAACATTTGAAAGACCTGAAATGTGATAAATTCTCAGTATCAACAGGAAGATTGCTCACCTGACAGAATATCATGGCTTGTGCGATAGTGATTGCACCATAAATGTTACACAGTGCCGTGAATTTGTCCTCTTTGTTACTGCAGAGAACGTAGTACTGCTTGATGTTATCCAGCGTTTCCTCCTCGCGCTTCAGTCTGATGATGTTGGGATCTGGAATGATGCGCTCGGCAAACCTCCACACGCTATCCTCAAACGTCGCTGAGAACAGCAGCATCTGACAGTCTTTGGGGAGCAACCTGTCACACACAGAGAGCAAAGCTTTGGTTTCGTTTTAGAACTATTTATCACACGGAATAAAGACTTTGTGCTCTCGTGCGTTTCGATTCTTCACCGACACAATGTCTCAAAGCGTCTCCTAATGAGCGCACAGTTATGTATCTTAATGATGTAGAAGATCATGTCCTGGATGGTCATAGACATTTAACAAAGATTTTGCTGATAGCAGCCAAAAAAGCAATAACCAGAAAATGGGGCAAGGCCGATCCACCCAACTTGAAGCAATGCGTAGACATTGTTAGACAAATCCGTATCCTAGAAAAAAAAATCTACCTATTCTTCTATCTTCTTGTAATGTTGTTCCATACTTTTTATATGTACATGTTCATATTGTAAAGAAAATCTAAAAAGAACACTTTAGTTAAAAAAAGCAAGTGTATGAAATTACACAAGAAATATACAGTATAAGCTAAACAAAAAAATAAAATGCTAACAGTGGTAGTTTGTAGCATGCGCAAGTCTGACACACATCCAGTAGTCGAGTTAGACCTTCACCCATCTGTCCCGATTCGTTACCTTTGGATGCGGATGCTCTGGTCCTGGTGGCCCTGTGTGGCGATCATGATGTCGGCCTCGTCTAGCACAAACACTCCGATCTTCTCGGGGTCTATAAGCTTCAATTTGAGTAACCAGTCGAGCACAGTGCCTGGGGTGCCGATCACTATCTGCTCATGGACTTTTCTCCCTCTCTCCACTGAAAAACCGAACATGACATTACCGGAAAATATATCATACTAGAAATATATCATTTAAAATTGCCGCTGCAGCGTTGAGACCCATCGTGTCTACCTACATCTACTGCCTCGAATGGCATATGCCAGTTTCACTTCAGGGTAGAACTTGCCCATCTGTTCCACGACTTTTCCCGTCTGCAGAGCGAGCTCGTAGGTTGGACAAATGCATAAGCACTGCAAGGGAAGAAAGAGGCCAAGATATTAAGGACATGAGTTAATATGGGCGGCTGATGTGTGTGGGACAATATTGTGATAAGTAACGGAGCTGACGTTGTTAAACAGAAATTTAGCGTGGATGTGTATTTATTTTCATTTCTCACTACAGGACCTTATGATCTCTGCTGGCTTTCAGATGCCACATGCACGGAGATGAAAGATAATGAAAATCGCTCAAAAAAAGAAACAGCATGACTGCACCGATAGATGAAGCAAAATGTGATAACTTGGGTAACAGAAATGATTGTTTTAAGAGTCGAAACTGACTCTGATCTCGGATTATTACAATCGGCAGGCAGCACTCACCTGCGTCCACTTGTGTGCCGGGTCAACATGGGTTAGCATAGCCAGCACGAAGGCGGCCGTTTTCCCTGTGCCAGACTGAGACTGGGCGATCAGGTTTTGGGGTCTAAAACCAGACGACGCATGTGCAAATTAGAAAGAAGAAGAAGAAAGCCTTTTATTTGTCACTTCACATATACAGATGTATGTATGTATAAATGCATGTATAGAATTGTCAAGATTACGTAGACCAAATGTGAAGAGTACTGGATTTTGTACCCCTCTCTTTATTTTTTACTATGTTATTTATATATTCTTCTTGTAATGTTGTAAAGACTTTTTCCAAACGTCCTATATCTACATGATAGTATTGTAAAGAAAATCTAATCTATACAGATGTACAATGCAATGAAATTCTTTCTTTGCATATTCCTTCATGTTTGGAAGCCGGGGTCTGAGACCAGAGTCGGCCTTCAGAGCTCCTGGAGCAGTGAAGTTAAAAGTCTTGCTTAAAAACTTAACAGTGGCTGCGTAGCAGAGCCTGGATTTAACCCACCAATCTTCCGGTTGATAGCCCAAAGCTCTACACACTAGGTGTGGTTCCGTAAAGCCTTTTGAGACGTTCCAGAATGTGACAGGAATGATCTAAACACTTACGGTTCAGCCAGCATTATAGGAAGAGCACTTTCTTGGATTTTCGATGGTCTGTTAAAACCCATATTAAAGACACCGTTGAGGAGCTGAGGTTTCCTGTAACAAAGGAAAAAAGAATATTCAAAAGATGTGGCCACTGATTGTAGAAAGGTAAACCGGATAAACACATCAGTCACCAACACGATTACGTGTGTGTGTGTGTACATACAGTCGCAGCTCTTCAAACGTCTTGACGGAGTACAGCGGTGAATTTGGATCTCTCTGCAGAACCTCCACCTGGTTGGTGGTGTTGACGAGACTGTTCCTGATCAATTTGTTAAGAAGAGACTGAGCGGCTCTGTCCTCTATAATGCAAGAATGCGCATCAAATAAAAATGTACACAGTCTGAGCAATTGAGCATTAAGGGCCTTGCTCAAGGGCCCAACAGCGGCAACCTGGCAAAGGTGTGATTTGAATTAGCATCCTTTGGATTACTAGTCCAGTACCTTAACCACTAGGCTATGGCTGATAACACCTGATAACAAAAATGTGCGCAATGATGAGAGACTTGCGACACTTTTTGTGCAGCTATAAAGAAATAATTCAGGTGTAAACCATTTCAGAACAGTTCAGTGGATTCTGTGTCTGAGCACTGATCCCTTTTCATCATTTGCCAACTGTCGACAGCACTGCTAAACATCTGTAGTACTGGGATTCTTCTTATTGCTGCCTTATTGTCTACCGATTTAACACTACGAGTTATGCATGCCTACAAAGTTGTTAAGTTTAACAGTTCTTTAGTTTTGTGTACTGAAGACCCTGACCAGAAGATCAGGGTAAAGCAAGAAACATTTATGGCATTGGAACATTCTGGTCAGCATACATGTCAAATGACATTCTTGATGCAGCAAATAATACTTATTTATTACCAAAAGTGCCCTGACAATAACACCTATCAACTGCATACTGTTTAAATACCCCCAACAATAGCCAATCCAGTCTTTATTAATGCCCAACTGGCCAAAAACACCAGTAAGAACTGGGTTAATGAACAAGAAATTAAATGTAAAACTGTGATTATACATTTTGAAGCTCGATCCTTAAATTTGTGAAATTTAACCCTGATTAACCCTTAAATCTGTGAAAATTGGCCAACACGGTTAAGCGTTTACCCAGCAATCAGTAAATATACCTAATAAGCAAAGTAAATAAATCAAAACAGGTGGCAGAGAAAGAAAACTTGCCTTTTTCTTCTTCATCACCTCGGTCACAATTTTCCGGAGGTCTTCTTGTGTCTGGAAAATAATGCATGACATTCACACAAGCAGTTTAAAACGATGACTTCACACAATACTTATGTTTGTGAATGAAAGAAAAATTATTACCACTTGAATGTCTTGGCAAGACCAGTCTTTCTTTAATCTGCAACGATTCCAACTGTTCAAAAGTAGATATAAATTTATGAAGCAATTATGTACTTAAAAACATTTCATGTAATAAACACTTGACATGTGCACTGCAGTGGGACAGATACTCTGGAATGCTTGAGAAGGTCATAGGCCATATGAAACCCAGGTTGGTTTAATGTGGGAGTGAGGTCGAGGCACCCACATAACGTAATGTCCATCTGGGTAGCTGAAAAGAAGCAGCCGTACTTATAAATGTGTTAAAGAGGCGAGTTCTTCTTCATCAGAGCAGTGTGGCAGCAAGTGGATAACTAGATCTTTTAAGACACCATTTACTGCTTTATTTGGTGAAATAAACCATGTGGGAGAGCATAGACTATCACTACAGCCCCCACCGACATGATATGCTCTCAAACATGAACCCCACCAACACCCTTCCTCAGGCACAGCCAATCTTGTCTGCTAGATGCCTCGCCAAGTTGAAAGCAGATTTGAGACTCAAAGTCACAGGATTTCATATTCATGAGTGACCTAAGTCAACATTTAACAGTTATCTGCATAATGGCCGACAAAATCTTAAAAAAGTAAACTCTTCAATACTCATATTACTAATATTTAACGATACTGTGATGTTTACAGTAAACAAAGTGATGAATCACATTTACCTTATATTATTAATTAATGGTTTGATATTTTTTTTTATTGCATCACCTACATCAACATGCTGTCATAAAGCGTGAGCTAGTCAGTTAGCACCAACAAAAGTCATTGTAAAAAATCAAATACTGACTGCCCTACCGAGTTAAAATTGACGTCTAGCTTATCACCAGACAATTTCCATGAATCCGTTGACATATTTGCCATTTTAAAGCTGAATAAACGATTCTGACAAACTTTTTTTTTCATCTGTAACGGTTGGAATCTCTTCGGCGTTTTCAGGTGTGCACGTGCATGTGCAAAATGCGCGCGCACGAGCTTAATGAGATCGGAGCGGAACAGTCCGGTTTCTCATAATTCAGTAAATAATACTGATTCACTAATATTTCCAAGTTAACTTCAGTAATGCACATTTATTATTGCTCAGTCTCAAAAGCGTATAATAGTTGAATCTATTTGTGTGTGCGTTAATGTTAACTATTTTTATTTAATCCCAATAATTCAAAATGTAAATAGATTTTCAATCATTTATTTATTATCACACGTCATTTGCTACCAAATAGTATCTGGTGAAGTAGCGAAGTCGCAGCGAGTACATCATTCAGTCATTCTTTGTTTTACCAAAGATTTATCCTATTCAGGGTCGCGGTGCGTCCAATCCGCTTGGCAAAATGTAGGAAATATTTTACCTAGAGGTTGGAAAAACCTTACCCCAAACCCACCTAGAACATGCGAACTCCCCAAAGACCGAGGGATCGAACCCAGGACTGTTCCTGTCGCTGCAAAAATGTAGTAGGAAGGGCTTTAGGACCCGGCAGACTCTTTTCTTTAGGCAGCATCGGCAGATTATGCGCGCTCCCCGGCGCTCACCTGCTGCGGAGAGTGTCTGCGCGCTCCCGTCAGCGGCCATGCTGGCCCGGTCACATCGGCGCACCCTACACCTGCGCGGACAGAGCATCCCTCAGCTGACCCGGACAAAAGTCGTAAAGCTCATGGGCTGGTTTTATTTATTCGGTGTGTGTGTCTCTAACGAGGGTTTTATTAAACAGTCGGAGAGCTTTTAACCGGAATTTTCGGTGAGATTTGGTTAGGACTGAGGATTTGCTCCTTTCTTTTATTTGCCGGATTTGGTGATGGTCATGGATTTGCCGAGGCAGCGCGTATAGTCATTATGTACCGATTAAACCATGCTGATTTGTTTTAACCTGCAAAGCCTCTTTGTGTTGCCAAAAACCCGGAGACGGGAGCGCCGGTGTCTGTAAAGGATCACCGTCTCTCACTGACTAAAGCGGCTCTCGGTTATACTCTGCTCCGCTCAGCATCACTCCTGTGCGCGGAAATAAATCCTATTTTGTTGGAAAATGGCTCTCAACCGGACTATCGAGCTTGAACACTTCGACGAGCGCGATAAGGCTCGCCGCTCGACTCGTTCAACCGGCACCGGTTCACAGTCTGGATCCCGGGCGAGCAGCCTCGTACCAAGCCCGGCACAGAGCGCCAATTGCAGCTTCTACCGGACCCGCACCCTGCGAGCGCTGTGCTCCGAGAAACGAGCCCGCAAGGTTCGCTTCTACCGCAATGGTGACCGTTACTTCAAAGGACTCGTCTACGCCGTGTCCAGTGACCGGTTCCGATCTCTGGACGCGCTGCTGGTTGAACTGACCCGGGCTCTTGCGGATAATCTGCACCTGCCCCAGGGAGTGCGCACTATCTACACAGCGGACGGATCCAGAAAAATCACCAGCTTAGACGAGCTGCTTGAAGGTAAAACATACCGAACTGGTACCTTTATCATCTGACAGGGACTAAGTGAGCCTGGCAAGCCATAGTTTAGTGGTTATGGTCCTGGTAATCTGAAGGTTGCTGGTTCAAGACCCACCACTGCCAGGTTGCTGCTGTTGTACCCTTAAGCAAGGCCGTTTACCCTTTATTGCTCAGATTGTGTAATGTAAAGATAACGGTGCCTGCTAAGTGCCAAATGTAAGCTTAATTCTTCATGTTCTTTAGCACAATGTCCAGCTCTAGCCCAGAATGCAGTGCACCAATTCAGTCACGTTAGATTATCTTGATAAGAGTCGATCAGAGTCGTACTCTCTTACTTAAATATCCAATCTCCTTGCAGAGGTGAGGTCTGGACCCAGGTTAGCAGGTCACTTGGAACCTGGAGTTGTGTAGCACAAACACTACATCTATCTTTCACAGTGTTGCAGCAGCTAATAAGAACATCCCTCAGAACATCTACAGGGTTCTGGGGACCTAAGTTTGACCCGTTAGCTTGGTGGTGGAAAATTGATCAGAGAACTGAACTAATGATTAAAAGATGCTGGTTTAAATCCCACCTCATCAGAAAGAAACATAACGCTTAAATGCATGCACTATGTTTTTATACTGCTTTGAATACAAAAACACTGTTGCTAACTGATTTAAAAGGAAATGAGATTAAAAGTCATATTTGCAGGCACTACTTTTTCAGCCGTGCAGCCACTGTTGGGCCCTTGAGCAAGGCTCTTAACATTCTCTGCTCTAGGTGCAACATGCAATGTCTGACCTTGCTCCTTGACCCCGGTTTCCAAACACGCTGGTATATGCAAAGAATGAATTTTGTTATGTATTTATAACAAATAAAGGTGTTCTTTGTAAGATCATGAAGATCTACGTATGAAAGCAGAGCTGTTTTAGGAGCATCGTAACGCTAGTTTACACATTATTACAGATTACATATTATTTTAACATAGTCAATGAAATGTTCAGATATGTTACCATGGTAACTCAACCAGGTAGAAGTCAGGTTTAAATATGGGCAGAATGAATTTAAATCAGCAAGATGTACACACACACACGCACACGCACACGCACACACACACACTCAATTCCCAGTGGTTGAATTTGCTGACTGTAGCATGTCTCTGACAATAGCAGCTTGGGAGGTGTGTGTGTGTGTCAAGAGTTATGCTAATGGTTGCATTGATCCCAAACACTTAAACTAGTTTGTCATTTCCGGAGTGGATTTTACTTTTAATAGAGCCCAGTAAAATAGCCCAGTCTATAAGCTTCTAACCACTTCAGGGAAAGAAAATGACCAGCACAAAAAGCCCATCAGTACACCGTCTTAGTGAGCTCATCAAAGAGGCTTTCCATTATCTGCATCCTGTTTCCTAAATACAAGAGGATGGACCTTTGGAGATTTGTTCCTCCTTTTCAGTCTCATGCTCCCCAAATCAGTCACTTTTGATGACTCAGTTATTCTATTAAACACACTGTCATCAGTTTAGATAACCTAATGTCCCAATGTTAACATTTCATCACACTTCTGTAACACTTCAAAGTAGCTTTGTAGTATTGTGTTCATAATTGTCTCTCTTTCTTCTTTGACGGGTGTCTGTAAGAGCTTTCATTTTTTATAATCCTTCACTTTCTAGATTTGCAGAATTCCCAAATAAGGTACTGCCCAAAATTAGTTAATTTTTCTGTCTCCCCTCCCTATCTTTGTGTCTTTTAGATTCAATTGTATCTTTGTCTTCTAAAGAGATCATTCACTGCCTTTTATTTTATCTATTAAGAACATACAGTTGTCTCATTAGGTTAAATGCAGGTAAATAAACTCATTTTATATGGGCACAGAATTACCACATGAAGCTTCAGGGCAAAAACACAAGAATAATTCTTTTAAAATATAATAATGAAATGTTTACTGTGCAAGTTCTGTTTACTGAGAAACAAACTGAACACAAAACACATGACCAAGTTTCTTCAGTGTGTGTATCAGTGTTTATATCAGCTTCATTGAATTAGTTCATCAATGAAGATTTTAAACGATCGGCAGCAGTGGGTAGTTCATTACAAGTACAAATGAAACATCAGCTCTTGGAAATTAATTTAAATGAGCTTCTTGCAGCCCTGAAAGAGAGACTTCCCAGCTCTAATCATTTTGGTAAAAGTCCAGTATTCATTCATTTATTGTCTCTTTTAGACTCACATTGTCTTTGTGTGTGTGTGTGTGTGTGTGTGTGCTTCATGGTTCAGATCCTTGCTGTTTCACTCTGATCTTTCAACCATGTTTGTAGCATTAAAGACATAAAAATCTTTTAACAGGTTTTCCTAACGTTAAGGATTCAGGTCATTATGTTTCCCATTTGTATACACTTGTATGGCATTGGAACAACACAAATTCATGCTCACTGAGCCTCAAATAGCACTCTGATCAATACAGAGAGATCCATTTAGCTAGACATTGAAGAGAAGACTAATCCACAGAGAGGCAATTTCAAGAGTAACTAATTACATTTTTATAGGCTTTGTTTCCAGAAGTAAATCTAATTTCATTCTGTACATAAAAAGATTAGAAAATGTTTAGCCAAAGTCAAAGCAGATCAACTGGTTAAAAGCAATTGAAAAACATTATGAGAACAAATGCTTGAATTTAGAACAGAATACAGATCACACAATACATTGAGCCTCTCTTATTTCCATCATGGAGAACACCTTCCATATGGAAGGAGGTAATGGAATTGGACATCGGAGCAATGTTTGTTAGGGATCATGTGAATAGGTGGGGCACATTTGCATCATTTACCTGCAGAAAAGGTGAACAACTTTGCAACAAACAGAAGTTTAAGGACCTGCTGGTAATGGCGTGGTACCAGATATCACAGGTCCTGATCTGTCAGTACTTACCATACATTATTAATTACTTTTTGAGAGTAACATACTTAAATCTTACTCTTTTGCAGGTGAGAGCTATGTCTGTGCCTCGAATGAACCCTACAGGAAAGTAGACTACACCAAGAATGTGAACCCTAACTGGGGCTCTCGGCTGGCAGGAGCAGGTACGGGGAGCGGAGCCGGACGCCAGGTTCCAAGCGGGCTCCAGAGGACACCCGGTGATGGGAGAGAGAGTAAAGATTTTATCAAACCAAAGCTGGTGACCGTGATCCGGAGTGGAGTCAAGCCACGCAAAGCCGTCAGGGTGCTGCTGAATAAAAAGACGGCTCACTCTTTTGAGCAGGTGCTGGCCGACATCACTGAGGCGATTAAGCTTGACTCGGGAGCTGTGAAAAGGCTCTACACACTGGATGGAAAGCAGGTGTGTATACTGAGCCTCACACAGTACATCAGCAGTAGCTCGGTGGTTAAGGTTCAGGGCTGGTGATTGGAAGGTCGTTGGTTCAAGCCCACATCTGCCAGGCTGCCACTATTTGGCTCTTGAGCAAGGCCTGTAACCCTAATTTTCTTACAATTTGTGTATGTGGTCACAATTGTAAGTCTTGGACAGTATTTAAGTAGGCCACGAATGCTTCTACAATCATTGTAAGTTTTTACCCTAATAAAGGATCTTGAAGAGACCAAGACCAAGCAAAGTGGACACATTATATACCCTGAAATCTGACCACAAACTTGTAACTACAGAGGTAGGACACCAGTTACAGTTTGTCTGTATGTGTGGTTTGAGGATCAGGATTCTATCCAGAAAAAAAGCTAATTTAATTCAGTATTTAATAAGTAACCTGCTTAACATGCTGCATGGGATTGTTGAAGCCTAGTGGTTAAGCTACTGGATTAGTATTTGAAACGTTTCTGGTTAAAGCCCCACCATAACCAGGTTGGGTCCCCGAGCAAGGTCCTAACTCTCAGATGCATAGACAATATGAACAGCCTTTCACACATAAACTCAGGGAAAGTTTTAGAATATCAGTTCAGGAGTTGTGGAGTTGTAACGATCATCACAGAGATGTTCACTGGTGCTGAGATCTCGAGTTTGAAACACAGTTCTGTTTTTATGCTATGCACAGACACATGATTGGCCGTGTGTCTTTAAGGGGGAGGGACTGTGGCTTAAACAAGATTCATGTCGCTAGGGTAATTACGACCTCTGCTGACTGGTCGAGATGCCTGCGGTGTGGGCGGCAGATCTGAAACAGAAGTGACACTGCTGCTCCTCCCCTGACATGTGAAAGGAAGCCATTGGTTCTCCTCGGCTGTGTTTAGGTGTCAGCGGTGCTCACAGTTATAAGCTCAAATTGTATCGCTGCATTGGGTCAAATAAGAGATAGAAGAGTAAATAGAAAGATTTTTTAAGTATGAGATGCTGTGATGCTGACACATGTCAGAGGGACCAGGTGCTAGTCTGGAGGGTGGGGGTGGGTACGTGCGGCAGATGCACTGTAATAGGAATTGTAAATGACTAAGTGGGGGATGCTACAAGAAAAAAAGAAAACAGCTGTCAGATTTACCATGTACACCCCTGTTATTTCAGCATTTGGCTGAGCGTAGGGAAATTGCACATGCTGACATCTTTTGAAAATAGAAACATGCCTGTAAACATGGTGGTCCAATGTTATGATCTTATTTTAGGACAGAACAATCGGGTCATGATCTGATAATGCGAGGTGAATTCGATTATTCAGTGTATTATGTGGATTATTAATGCTGGTCTTTGCCAGTGCACTGGCTGTAGTTTTAATTTTAAAATGTGTGCAGACTGGAGGGCAGCTCTTGTTCGTGTGAAAATTTGAGGAATGTAGAAAATGCAGAGTTTCAGCTTCTTATAATGGGGAGTTATTTATATTCTTGACACTTACTGTATAAGACACACTCATCATTTATAGTGTGATAGCAATAGCTTAGTAAGCATTGCATGTGTGTGTGTGTTAATGCTGGGTAGGAGAAGCCCGGTTCAACTCTGGCTGCAGGCCAGTTGCCATGGAAACCTTCATCTGCTCTCCTCTCCTCTTGACTGAACTCCCTGAATGGTTTAGCGCAGACAAGGTTGTGTGTGTGTGTGTGTGTGTGTGTGTGTGTGTAGGGAGAAACCCAGGCCTCATTTGTATGCCACACATTTTTCTACTGCAGAAAAAGGGAATCCTTGAAAGATTTTTTTAAATAATAATTTTGACTCTGTTAGAAAATTAGAGGCATATGCAAGGTCATCTGTCCATAACCTGAAGCTACTGGGTAATTGAGCAGCTTGAGTGTGTTTACATGCACAATAAAATCAGATTACTGGAAGAAATCCGATATGGTAATAATCTCATTACTGGGTTTCCAAGCACTTCGGTTCTAGGTAGACATGAATCACTGAATAATCTCATAATTAAACATTTACCAACCAAAAAGCACTAATATAAATTATATTTTTGGTGGCTCAATGGGTAGCACTGTCGCCTCACAGCAAGAAGGTCCTGGGTTCAGTTCTCGGGTGGGGTGATCTGGGTCCTTTCTGTGCTGAGTTTGCATGTTTTTCCTGTGTCCATGTGAGTTTCCTCCGGGTACTCCGGTTTCCTCCC
>JAYDZG010000020.1:15711412-15734210 GCA_034509265.1 Microcambeva bendego
CAGGACTTTTTTGGTGATGATGACGTCTTTATTGCCTGCGGCCTTGAAAAGTTCCGCTATGCTCAGGACGATACTGCAATTGGACATGCTGGGAAAGCCTCTGCCACTGCCTTCGTCAATGGTAACACAACCACGCTTATGTAATGAAACTTATCGGTTCACTCACGTGAACAGGCTCCAACTGAATTTACATTCACCGTGAACACTGTTGCTCATCCCTGCTTTATCTCATCTACTCTAAATTACCGTTTATTACCTGTTATTAAATAATAAATTACAGGGGACTCGAAATCTAGCATGTTAACGTGACATCAATCTGGTATCACCAACCCACTATAATAATGGTAATAACATGATGGTTTTGATCAGGATTGGGGAAAACCACAGGTGTCGAGTAATTAAAAGATATTAGATAGAAAATCTGCTCTTCTCTGCCTGAATGATTTCTGTTTGGTTGTTAATAGAACAGTAGAAGTGTCTTGAGTACCGGAACACAGAGTTTTGTTATTAATGAAAGACATTGATTCTTTTGGTGTAAATTCTGCATGTTGTTTGTTGTGTCATTTCTTATTTCAGAGTGTAAGATAAAATCATCAAGACCATCTGTCCCTCTTAAACCCACTTTACCCAAAAGCTCTGGAGTCTTCAGGTCCAAATCGCCTCTGTCAGGTAATTATTGTTAGTACATGCTAAACACCTTGCTTGTAATTTCAACCGTGAAAATAATAATAATTATCCACAATGTTATGTCGTTTTTTACGTTTACTGTCGTAGCCTAGCAGTTAGGGTGCACAACTAGTAATCTTAAGGTCTCTGGTTCAAATCTCAGCACTGCCAGGTTGCCACTGTAGGGCCCTTGAGCAAAACCCTTAACCCTCATTGCTCACACTATATGAGGATGCAAAAGCATTTTTTCCATTTTTCTGAGTGTTGATGCTTTCTATTTTCAGCCGGTGACTTGTCAAGAAGTCAGAGCCCGACAGCGAGGTCGTCAAGGTCCCCGACAAGCCCAGCAAGTCAGCGCAGCCAGAAGGTGAGCATGTGTAGAACTCGGAATGCTCCTATCCTATTTGTTAAAGTTTTTGCATATGCCATCTGTATGTTTGTCTGTGTTCACTCTCCCTTCATCTCTTCTGTTCAGGTTTCGTCCCGTCATGTATCATTCTCTCCTCCCCCCTCCCAGGAACTGAACGGAGAAGAGGATTTAAGCCTAGAGGGTAACACACACATTTAGCACCGTAACATGCCTGTGCGTGTTACAGATTTAGATGAAGCACAGCTGTCAGGTAATCAGCAATGCACTTAAAAGATTGCAAAAGAAAGAAATGATAGTGCTTATCTCCAGTGAGAAACACCATGGCCACATTTCTGGTTCCTGTGTGTCACCTAATCCACTGAACACTGGTTTTAGGATATTACTGACTCAAGTGTAAAAGGCTCACATGACATGGAGATCGACTGGGGGCCCTGCTCTCTAACCATGCCCTTCTGGGAGCATGGAGGGGAAGATGATTGATTTGTCAGTTCCTCTTGACAATCACTGAATGTGACTGAAAATGAATTAAAATGGAGTTTCTGTGTGATGTTAAAATTAGCTCAGATCCTAAAGTTATGGAAGAGATATAACATTTTGTGTCCACTTTGGAATTCTTATCTCTGTTCTCTTTTGTTTGACCCATCATTTGACTCAGTTAATGGGAATAAGCCGCAGTCCTCCATCATAACCGATAAGTACAATGTGGGGAAAGTCATCGGAGATGGAAACTTCGCTGTAGTGAAAGAATGCGTGGAGCGGTATGGCATTATTATATCTCTATTTTTCTATTTAGCAATATTTTGTCAGTTTAAAGACTTTATAATTATTGTGTATGTACCAGTAAAGCCAACAACTTCTGAGATCTGGGAATCAAGGTTTTGAGCCTCGGTGGTGCTTATGTCCAACATTTATTTAAAAAAAATCTAATTTTTCTAATTTTACTAAAAAGGTCTTGGGAACATAAAAAGACTAAGTCTATGCCTGCTACAAGAAATGCAATAAGAGATCAAACTGAAAAACTTTTGGTGAGAATGAAAATGCAGTTATACTAGAACAGTCTGGGAACAGTCACACCCAAATGTGTTCAGGTTAGATGGGTTCTGACTTTCAAATTGTGTGACACAGAAACATGCAGAACTAATATATAGCACTTAGACTCACCCAGATCTTCCCATAGAGGAATGTTTAAGTCACTTCAAGAACTTGCAGATTTTTTTTTATTGTTTATTGGGATTTTAATGTCATGTTTTACACTTTTGGTCACATCCATGACATGAACGGTACTGTGTGTGTTTAGGGCCACTGGACAGGAGTATGCTCTGAAGATCATAGACAAGGCCAAATGCAGTGGAAAGGTTAGTAGAGTCTGATATGTCAAGCATTTTGTAAATGAACGCTTGGCACTAACGGTTTTCACATTTGTCATATGTGCTCATAACTGCACTAAATGGCTCTTCTTTATACTGGCACCCAAGAGGTGGATGTAACTTTGAGAATGTGTTTTTCACCATTTTCACAAGGGGATGAAAGACTTTCCTCTGTTCTAAGATGAGAATCAAATAAAATGCACTTTCCAGCTTTAGAAGAGCGGTTTTGTTTAAAAAAACCCTCTAAGGGTTTCAGACTAGTTGTTAATGTTCCAAAAGTGTGATGAAACCAAGTGACCAAGAGCTTGTTGGAAATCTTATTCCAAATGCACCGGTATTAATATTGGCATCTTCCAGTCTTCTGACAACGCTTTTTACAACATTTGAGATTGTATTAAGTAATTTGTGCCCATATAGTAAAAAACAAATATAAAGTCAGGAAACGATGTACAGTAGGGCCATGCGGGAAAATAATGTTCCTATTTATTTAATGATGAACATTAAATGGGATTTCTTTTATACACAAAGTATATCTGGTGCATAAAAATACTTTACTGATGATATTTGGGAGTAAAAGTAAATCAGTTGTTCACAGGTGTTTATTAAAAGTCATTGATTTGTCGTTTCAACAGGAGCACCTGATAGCCAACGAGGTGGCAATACTCCGGCGTGTACGACACCCCAGCATAATCATGTTAATTGAGGAGGTGGACACTCAAACTGAGCTCTACTTGGTAATGGAGCTTGTGAAGGTAATGCAGACAATGACCTCTACAAATGTATTTATTCTTTTTCTGTTCAAAATATGAAGTGCAATGTTCAAATATTTTATTATGAAAAAAGTTCTGTTTAAATTGTGCACCCACCTTATTAGTTTTATTATTTCATCAGCCACTTGTGTAACAGTAAACTTCATAAGCTTCACTTAACAATAACATTAAACATCAGAATGGAAGGAAACTTTAACCACACCATTGTTTACTCAGAAAACTTGATCAGTGAAGCTGGACGAGATTAGCCTGACAAATAACCTGAAACTTTTGTGCTGGAAAATCTTAGCTCAGCAGTTTCTACAATACTCAACCCAGCCTGTCAGGCACCAAGAACTGATGAATTAATGTCAATTAAAAATCTCTGCTGCAGGTTCTGGCTGATGATGACTTACACGAATTAGCAGTGATTCATCATCATTAGCAGACCTATGTGTCCACATATAATGTTTACCCAATAAGCAACTAATCCACACAGGTTGAATAAGCAAGGCTGTAGTGATGTGTGTATTTCTGTTTCACAGGGAGGAGATCTTTTCGATGCCATTACGTCGTCCACAAAGTACACCGAGAGAGACGCCAGCGCCATGGTTTATAACCTGACTGGAGCCCTCAAATACCTGCACCGCATGAGCATAGTACACAGAGATATTAAACCAGAGAACCTATTGGTACATACACACACAAACACACACACACTAAATGCTAACTTTGTGATCTTGCTTGCCAGTCTAGTAGAGCAATGACTGATTTACCTTTGCCCAAGTACACTTGCACTTTGTTATTATGTGTAATTAAGAGTAGACTGATGCTTAATGTCTATACACTAATAGAAGCATAAACAAACACACATAAACACACTCAATAGAATCTTTCATGTTGATTTTTGTAGGTGTGCGAGTACCCGGATGGGACTAAGTCTCTCAAGTTAGGTGACTTTGGACTGGCCACCATAGTGGAAGGACCACTCTACACTGTGTGTGGAACACCCACTTACGTCGCACCTGAGATCATTGGTGAAACAGGGTACGTGTGTTTGTGTGTGCCTGTGCAGTGATGGTGTCGATGTCTAAATGTCATTTGTGTAGCAGTGTCTGTGTGTTTCAACGTCCAACAAAATGTCCTGTTAGAATAAAATAACAGATGAGGAGGTGAGCTACACAGTACGTATATTCCTATTCAAATTTAAAATATAAATATTAGGAAGCAGTCCCTTCCAAACTGCCCTGTAATCAACTAGTACCTTAAAATGTTTGGTTGTATGTACAGATGTCTATATGCCTGCCACCTTATAAATAATTAATTTTTCATTCATATTAATTGTCTGTCACCAACATTAAAATCAGTCTATTACATACAATATAATGTGAAAATTAATTATATTAAAGAACAATAATAATTTCTCTGGGCACGGTGGTTAAATGCACTAGCCCACTATTGTTGTGATCCAGGGCTAGTAGCATCATTGGGCTCCTACATACAGACAAGATTGGCGGTTGTTAGGGGGTCCACTTTATAGTATGATGCAGCAAAGACTGCAAGTACAGTCAACACTAGTTATAAATTATCAACAGTGCAGAAAGGTCTTGTTTAAAAAATAGCTAAATGGTTATCACACTTACCTCAGTACTAAATCATAAATTAATATATTGTGGGTTCATATAAACAATAGTTATCTGGATTTCTTATGTTGTGATTTAACAGGTATGGATTAAAGGTGGATATCTGGGCAGCTGGTGTGATCACGTACATCTTACTGTGTGGTTTTCCTCCATTCCGGAGTGAGAGAAATCAGCAGGAGGAGCTGTTTGAACAGATCCTACGGGGAAAACTGGATTTTCCCTCGCCATACTGGGACGACATCAGTGCCAGCGCAAAGGTCTGCCACCAGTTTTGCTACACGCACACCATAAATCACACTACGAATTATTCCCAATTATTAGATAACATCTGTCTCTGATTATTTGAGAAAAATAATTATACTAAGTTTTAGTTTTTTGTGAACACTGTGAAATGAAAGTGTTCATGTTAACTTTATAGTCACATGTGTTTACAGGATCTGATTGGTAAGATGCTGCAGGTGAATGTTAGCGCCCGCTACACAGCTGAAGACGTTTTGGCACATCAATGGGTTGTGGTAAGTCACAAACACTAAGCACACAGATAAGATGAGCGAACTTACAGGAAAAAGGCTTTGCTTTGTTGGCTCGGCTGTTGACTTGATGAACGGACTGTTCCTAGATGAATGGTAGTGGTACACAGTTCTGTAAGAAAAGAATATGAGTGCTCATTATTTTTTTTTACATATTTAAAGGATGATGCAATGTTGGAGAACAACCTGACATGTGAGACATCAGCCACAGTGAAAACACACATGCAGGACAATGCAGTTACAGAAACACAGGTAAGAATAGCTGCATGGTGTCAAAAGTGAAAATGATGTACCACAATGGTAAACATGCACATTTCTTAGCTTCTCCATATATGCATGAAAGTGAGCATTTAAACGACCATGCATATTTTAGGTTAGACATGTACAGTAAAATGTGTTTTGATGATAAAATGGAACTTCTAGTGTTATGCTCCCCAGTTAACATTTGAGCCATGAAAATAAATTCCTCTAATTTGTTCCTTATTACAGCTGGATCAGCTACAAGGCAATGGTAGGAGTTAAGCCTATTTTATTTTTCAAACAATTCATGTTATTCCTACTGAGTGGAAATAAAATCACGGTAATGTTTGTGTTTTATTGCAGAGGAAAATATGAGGTAGATAACAAGAACTCTCCAAAGGACCAGCAGATGAATTCAATACTTCTACAACTATAAATGCTAACATGGCTAACGCTGATTTAAAGCTAACCAGGGACACGAATGCTAATGCTACCTGGACCATTAGCAGCTTAAATCTCATAGTTGCAGACAAACTTGCTGTGTGTAGATTTTGTGTATGCAGCGGGGGGTGGTAAGTGCTCACAATTGGTCATTAAAAAACGAAAAAAGAGGTTATTGTGAGTTTAAAGTGCCATGTTAACTCTGCCTATCAAGTTCTGTAAATAATAATAATAACAATAATAATAAATTAGGCGTTTGGTCTACGAGCTCAAAAGTTTAAGGCAGCAGCTAAGCTATTTACATCTGCAATTAAACCTTTGTGTGTTAAAGGGTGTAACAAAACTGTCTGACCAAATATTACCAAGGCGGTGATCCAGTTTCAGTGAACAACTCGAGTTCTTTTAAGTGCTATTATTTATTTTAAAAAGAAAAGCTGAAATGCAATGACTTGGCCAAATTCTAGGCAAAATAATGTGAAAATACAAGAAAAAAAACCTGGTTCTCAAAGACCAAATGTACCTGATGTACGAGGGAACCTGGTGTCTGTTGGTTAGCACATGTTCCAAACAAACCAGCGACCTCATTTCCTACTCCGTTGTGCCCTTTTTAGCTTTTATTTCTTTGTAGTGTCAATGTGAAAAGAGAATCAATGCTTGGTAGATTCATCAATGCAGTAGTCCAAGACATTCCAGTCATGACATGTATCTGACATATCTGTTTCTACATCAATGCATCTCATGTAGTGTAAGAGAAAAGAACTGTTGTTGGAGAATGTTTGCACCAGTGTAGGGAACTGTATTATTCTAGCTGTGTGTGTGTGTGTGTGTGTGTTTCCGTATCCATGATTTCCTGCCTTGTCTTTTTAGAAAGTAGTGATTGAATCCGTTCATGATAAAACATGAAATCCATAATGTCATGTGAAAGAGAAAAACAGAAATGTAACTGATACAGATTGTGTCATGAATGTGTAACAGTATTAACTTTTGTACCATGGCTATTTATGCCAGATGCTTCATTTACATTGTAGATGGCATTTCTTTTACCTGTACTGCAACAATACAGTTGTACCTGTAGCTGATCTCTGGGTGTATTTACTTCTACAACTCTTCAGACGGGATGTAAGCCGACGTTACGATTAGAAATTGAAATACAGCAACTGTATTTTTGATGACATGCAGCATAAACATTACAATATGTTGCTCTAGACATTCTTTATAGCCAGTTTGACTAATGAATCTAAATATTAAATCATGCATTTGTAAGTAAAAATGAACAAATATAAAAAGCAGAAGCAGAACAATTATTTACCTAATGAATTAAAAGGTACTGAACTAATTTTGGGAAATTGAATAAAAATTAGCAGGGCAAGTTGGGCAAAATTATTTCTTAACAATTTTATTTCTCAGTCTCCAATCCAACTATACTTATGCTGCTTTAGCTAAAATACACAATTTGTACATCTTTCATACACATTTTTAGTTCGGCCCTACTCAACAGGAGCGATCATGTCCCATCAAATCCCATCATGTCAAAGTCTCAACAAACCTGGAAGTACATGATGGTATGTTTTATATGCTTGATGGTTTCAGTCACAAAACTACATGCACTTACTTACCTACTTATAACCAAGACAATACATTTAAACCTCAGTTTGTTTGCTTAAATTGCTTTCTTACTTTAAATGTTTATTTTTCATTGCAACAACCTCATTGACATACTGATGGTCAAAACCTTTTCTCAGTCTCATTAAATGTGATGTATTTTAAAGTCAGTATTACTATGAACATAAAATGATTTTTGGCAACTATCTGCCCCAGCTGACATTATATTGTTAAACGGATGTGCTGTTCTGCTCCCAAAACTAACGTTCCGACATTGCTGCACCTGAGACACGAATACATACTTGAACAACACACAATGTAATGATTAAAAAGTAGAAGCTATATTTTAAACTTTTATTTGCCTTCATGTAATCTATAGTTTGATGGATTTCAAGCCTTTTAGGATGTACAGACAGTGGGTAATCAAGGTGCAAATAAAGGTGCAAAATACCTAGCGGGTGTACTGCTGTTATGATTCCAGCATGAAAGTACATATAAACTAATGTAAGTTAGTAATTCAGAAAATACACTAGGTGTACATTAGATCTGATAATTCATCTGGGTTTATTTTGGATTAGGGATTTGTGCTTTTCATTCCAGTCCTAGTTCACAAAGGGTTTTCTAGGAAAAAAAACTTCACAGTGGAATTAAGTCAAAAGTAATTCTGTCTAACAAACAAGAGAAAATGTTTAAAGAAAAAGTAATATATTAATTAAAAAGTCTCTAAAATCCAGCAGTATTAGTATGGCAAACATTAAAACAATGTTAGGCCTCTACAGTCCGTTACATGAACTCCAACAATATCATTTGGCTTTCTTTAAGAAAACATTCACTTATGAATGAACAAAACCGATTTTGTGCACAATGAAATGAAGAACCAAACATCAGGAGTGAGTGAAATGTTTCCACCAGCGGTAGGATTGATGGTGTTGGAGTTCCCACAGTAAACGCAGACCTCACAAAACTGATATTTCCTTTCAGTCTGTAAACAAAATGAGCTAACGATTACTGCATCAGTCCAGTCAGCACGTCTTGGGGTCTCTGTGCACCTTGATAAAATTTTTGGGGACAATACCACGTTGCCCAGCACATTCCCCAACAAACCATTCCTCATCCATATCTTCAAGTTGGCACACTACATCTCCTATCTGCAAACAAACACACACAAGGTTTGTGATCCTTCACTGACTAATCTACAGTTCATCTGTTGTAATTCAAACACATGGAGAACATTCTTGCTCATAAAAAAGAAAAGACAGGCACTGCATGACAATTAACTAAGGAAAGGCTTTTCAACTTTGTAAATAAATACAATTTCCCAATTTTGGATATTTATTGGATGTCCTATTCCAAATTCAAAGCACTTCATATGACCTCACAATGCAGGAGACCAGTTAAGTTACACTTACAAAGACAACCATTCCCACATACATTTACCTTAAGGCAGAGTTCATTCTCAGACTCGGGTGTGAAATCGTACAGCGCTGTGCCAGTCCGCCCATCTCCCCCACACACGGGTGGCGCTGAAAGAAGAACAGGTGAATAAGGGAAGATCTTGAATACAATGAACCCCGCAAATTTGCAGTTTAAAGTTTGCATACTCGGTCTTTTGGATTTTTCACCACTAATATCCTCCACATGTGTTATGGTTTTATTGTGGCGATATATAATTTTTCATTCATTTTAAGGCTAAATCATTAAGAACAATATCATTTACTAATTTGGTAAAATCAGCTAAATTTACCTTACTTACAGCAAAGAAAACATGCTTGGATGAAAAACAGTACGTACAAATGGGTGTAACATGGGTACAGTGATACTGCTTTATCTTTAACAAAACTGCTTTATTAGCAGAAGCATCAGTTTGCATGAATACAGAGCTTGAGAGTCGGGGACGTTCCAATAACACACAGTTCCAATACCTCGAGTGTCCCTAGAAAGTAAGCTTTCGAGCAAATGAGCTCCCACCTCCGCCCCCGAATCAGCCTCACTAATTGGTTGTTAAGACGGCTTTCATTCCATAATCACTGTGATTGGTTCACTGCTTTTCAGACAAACCTACAGATGGAACAACAAGCTATTCACTGATTCTAAGTGTTTAAATTATAAAAATAGACATTTAGAGGTATTTTGCATTTTGGTATTTTTGGTGCTCTTGGAACGTAACCCCCTGCGGGTTTACTGTACTGCTCATCAGTGATGAGAAGGCAAGGAAGAGATCGTTACATAGCGTTTTTTTACACGATTTACATTATTTCACGTCAAAAAATCCAAAGAACTCTGGGCAAAAACATCACAGGTAGAATGATTCCCTCTGTACTTAAAATAAATAATTAAACAGAAGAATTTCGTACCAAATGGTTTCGGTGTGGATTTCCTTGGTGGTGACTGTTCTTTCTGAACTTCTTGTACAAAGTTCAAAGGGAAGATCCCAGTCTGTCCATTGAGGCTGCCACGCCCCCACTCCTCATTTACAAATTCTATTAGTGTGATGACGTCCCCTTCACATAGCGACAGCTCACCATCTTCACCTTCAAATTCAAACCGGGCAACGAACCTTAGGAGAGGGAGCAAGTGAGCAAAAACAAGAGTGTGTGTGAGGGCAGAAGACATGATCATGCATATTTGAATAAACCAGTTGATTTATGTTCTGGTCGATGTAAAAGTGAAAGTAGAACCTGATACTGGTGTTCGACTCCTCCTGACACTCCTTTGGATCCTCATTTGTTTTCTGACTCTGCTGACTGCTCACTTCGTCTAACACTGGGTCTTCATGTTGAGCTTTCACCTCTTCAGAACAGTTGTGTGTCTGTACAAAAGTAGGTTCATCAGCGAGAATCAGAAGATCCTTTTTCTGCAGACAGAGACATTTTAAAATACTTTAACCTGTGAAGGAAATGTACCATTTTCCTCTATCCATCATATGTGAAAAAGTTTAAGCCAGGCAAGCAGAACCCCATCTGATATATATATATATATATATATATATATATATATACACACACACATGTGAAAGCTCTCTGGTTTCTCACACTAGATTTAATGTCCTCATAAAAACCACTTACCATGTAATCTCTGTAGAGAGGATGGCCTGGCTTTGGTCTGGGTGGCAGAGGTGGTCCACGCTTTGGTACTCTGTAAGTAAGGGGCTCATTGGCTGGAGCAGGTGTCTGAAGAGACTCCATTGATTTATTTCTCTTGACTGGAGGAGGACGCAAAGGAAGCAGCTTACCCTCGCTATGTCTGGTGAGATTAAGCCCATCAGCCCTTAACACTTAATATCTCCATGAGCTGTTATGAAAAAGGCATTGCATGCACATTTTCAAAGAATGAAATATAAATCACAGGACTTGAGCCTTACCGAGGAGGCAGTGAATGGCCAGAAGTACTTGACACTTTGCAAAGGGTTACAGCACTAACAGAATCCTAAACACACACACACACTTAAGATTAACCCAAAGTGAATTTCCCAAAATTACAAACAATGTGTCCGACAGCATGGATAACAATATTTTTCACAGCACACTACAGAACTATTTTTAAACAACATCACATGGACAAATGTATGTGGACGGAAATTCTAATGTTTGAGTTCAGGTGTTTTATTTTGACCCATTGGCACAAAGTCTATTAAATAGACAATAGGGCAATATTTTGGCACAGGTACTTTGTTCCAGCCCTTGTGCACAGAAGGAGGAACTCCACAGACCCTGAACCTTTGTGGGGTCAGACGCTAATGTTGGATGACAAGGCCTGCCAAACGGTCAACAGACACGAGTCTTGATGAAGAACTTCTAGTATGGACAGGCCAAAAAAGTCACCAACAAGATCATGGTGTGCACATATTTTTAACCATAGTGTGAATATAGTGTATTTGTAATTGCTCTACGTTTGACTGACACTGATCTGTAAAAAAAAAACCCCACAAATAATAAAAGAATTTTTAGCAGCACGTCCATGTCCACTGCTTGGTGTGTGAATATTTTACCTGTGAATGAGCCCGTGATGGGGGAGGAGGCCTCGTTCGAAGCGGGGGCTTGGTTGGACCTGATGAAATGCCACAGCAAACCTTTAACAAGCCTGAACTATTTTTATATGGCTCAGAAACTGAAGCAACTTTTAGTTGCAAAAATAGTACATATGGTACAGCTACTAAATGCATTAACTACGATTAAATGGACATTTTTTAACTTATACAGGACTGTCATTCATCAAAGGTTAACGGAGAACTGACAAGCAGATCGAGTCCAATAAAAATATAAAACACCTGACTGAGCTTTATTTCATCAAGTCTTCATGCTTCGTTGATTTAAAAATGTCAGACCCACTCACATGTTCGACCGGCAACGTTGGATGTTGTGATTGCAGGCTTTTCAGGAGCAGCCGAAGCTGAGCATTTGCCTCGATCACCTGTATTTTCTTCAGATTGATGGGCAGGATGCTCCTCCTCAGTCTGGGTGGGAGTCGTAGACCTGATGGTTGCTGGTGGAGGTCTGGGGGGTGGTGGAAGTCGGCTCGGTTTGGTTCGATTCCCACGATCCTTGGATGTGGATTTGTTTAAAATTGGTCTGGGGACTGGAACTGGAGGGCTCAGTATCTGCTTATCATCTTCCGAGGTGCATTTGTTCACCTGTGCTGCCCGTGCAAGATTAGAAGGTTTTGGTAAAACAGAGGGTTTGGGAGGTTTAGTTCTTGGTCGAGGTTCTGGTCTTGTTAAGGGGTCCATTGGCTGGGATGAAACAGGGGAAATGATGGCTTGCTCTTCCGCACTCGTGTCACTTTTGTCATGGTTGTCAGCTTTTTCCTCACAACCAAAAGCAGCTAGCAGTTCCTGGAGGTATTTATTAGATGTACCATCAGAAGGCATGTCAGAAAATCCATGAGAAATGTTATCTGCGTCATCTTTTAATCGAACCAATGTTTGAACTCTGACATCTATCTTTGTTTCTTGAGGCACAACCTCATCTAGAAGGACTGGCTGCAAGACAGCTTTGGAGCGAGGGTGCGGCCTCGGGCATGCCAAGACTTCTGGTTTAACAGGGCACTCTGATGAAGAACTGTGAGTAACTTGGGAAGCGTCGACATGGGTAGGGGTCAAAGGGTTTAAGGTTGCCTGATCATCCACAACACTGCTGGGATGTTGTGTTGGACTGTGTGACCAACAGTGTTGGTCATCCAGTTCTATCAGAGTCTGTGAGTATGCAGGGACAGGATCAGCAGGTTTGGGAGTTAAGGGGAGGGATGGACGTGGTGGTTTTGGGGGAAGACGCACTGCAAAGAAAGCGAGAAACAAACATGTTCCGTTTAAGCAAGTCACATCTACATATTTTTCCCATATATCCCAATGTACAGTGGTGTGAAAATGTAACTGATTGCCTTTGTTATTGCACATTATCATATTGACCTTATAGACTTTCAATGTAACCCTGATAACAAACAAAAGAAACACAATAGAGCTTAAAACTTGCAGAACACAAATCTCCCCAATATTGACCATTAATATCAAAATGAAGGATTTGAAGTATTTGTTAAAACACTTTGCCATAATGTTAAAACAAACTAGACATTTTTAAGTCTTAAAAGGACCACAAAACACAATGAAAGCTGTTGAAACAGTAAGGACAGCTGTTAGCAGAAAAACTTGAATGACAACTTAATCATGAAAACACAACAAATCCTACAATGTGCACTGAAGGTCCACACACATTCTAGATACGGTTCTGTCAACAGACAAATCAAATCTGAAACTTGGATGGATTTAGAGGGGTCTCTGTTTGCTCTGCATTTGGGAAATGTTTAATTATCCAAAGGTGTGAAAAACCAAAAAAAAAAAAAAAATCAATGTCTTTACTAACCATTTCAATACTTGAAGCAATTTTGTTTTTTAGCTCTTACAGATCATGGTTCAATAAGGACTTCTTAGTTTTAAGATTTTGAAACCTTAACACTAGTCAATTTGACCCAAAAAATAACAAAACATTTTTATCCTCCAGTAAATTGTTGAAAAGAATGTTTGATCTATTTTGTCCATGAGCTGAAACTAAGGTGTAACTTGCTTATTGGTTCTAGGAGAACTTTTCCTGTAAGTTGGTTCACAAGTTCAACAAACATTCTAAACCCTGACAGAATTCTTGATGCAAAGTGAAACACAAAAGCGATTTCATCCAAATGATCTTAAGTCATATTTTTTACAGCATTCTGTGCTTTTGACTCCTTACTGATAAGTGGTGATATTTAATAAAACAAACAGATCAGCACAGGGTGTGTGTGTGTGTGTGTGTGGGGGGGGGTATTTTCCTATTTCTATGTGAATCAGCTGTTAACACATCAAAATCTCAGTCAAACTACAGACCTGCGGATCCGGTTTTTCTAAAACAGTTAACTCACTGCATTTCTATAAATAACTCTGTTGTTCATCCAAACTTGTTTGAACAAAGAATCAGAGCGTCTGGCTGCATTTACGCTGCTCATACTGTTTTACTTACTCGGGTGTCTGGGATGGCTCTGACGGTCAGCCGGCAGATCAGTCTGTGTGGAGGTGGTGGAGGTCATACGTGGAGTGAAGGCAGAGGAGGTCAAGGAAGAGGAGGAGGACGAGGTCGACATAGAGGAGGTGGAAACATTCTGTTCCTGACTCTTTTCTCGGATCACCTGTTCATATGAGGGCGGTGGAAGCTGGGTGGGAAAAGATTAAACAGAATTACAATTAAAACTTGTGTGTGTGTGTGTGTGTGTGTGTGTGTGAATTGTATATATTCCAATTCTGGCAATGTAATGTGAAAATACAAGGGTTGCTTTAACAAAAATCCTAATAATGAATAAGCAACACTAGGCTTGGTAAAACCAAACTTCTTACCTGTACTGAAGTCCAGGGTTGTTGTCCAGGAGATGGTGGTGGAGGAGAAAATGCCCCCGAAGCCGCCTGAAACCAGAGGTTTGTAGCTAGTGGTTCAGCTGCAACAATGGTGATCTCTGGACGACTGCAATGCAAAAAGTATGTATATATATATTAGAGATTCAAACTGATTTTTTTTAACCCCAACCACTTTATCGTGGTCAGGGTAACCACTAATAGCACCCCAGACCCTAGTCCAGGCAGTAAGTTAGCATAGCAAACAAAACAAAACATCATTCTTTAAAAGCCTACCGGGGGCATGTCCTCAATGCCCCCTAGTGTGTGTTCACTTGTGTGTTTTACTGCACAGACAGAGGTGAAGAAGTGTGTTCTAAAGTTCTAAAACTTATACACAATTACAAAAATAAATCTCGTACAGCTGATACACAAGGATAGATTCAGGCAGTTCTAGCTGGGTGGTTAATGTAATGGACTACATTTACATTAAGCAGCCGTTTTAAACCAAAGAGACTTACAGTACTGTGACATTATATTGTCTAAACAATTGAGGGTTAAAGACCTCACTAAAAAAGCCCAACAGTTTGCAACCTGGCAGTTGTGGGGCAAAAAGCAGCAACCTTTTGATTACCAGTTTGGTACCAAAACCACTAGGCTCCAACTGCTCAGCTAGTAATCAAAGAGCCAATTGGCAAAGCCTAACCACTACCAGGTTGCCACTTTTGAGACCTTGAGCAAGGCTCGTAACCCTCAGTTGATCCAACAGTACACAGCCACTGTACTGCAAGTCGCTTTGGATAACAGAGTAAAATAAATGATAGTTTTTGGTCCTTTGCATTCCTCCTCATGGTGGATTTCAGATTAACCATGCAGTCCAGCTTGACATTGACAGAACAGAATACACTCGCATACTGAATTGAATCATGCAGTCAGTACTGTGAACCAAACTGACAAGCATTATGACAAACCCAAGAAAAACCTTGTGATCACTCTCAAACTCTTATCCAAAAGAAAAAGTGACGTGATTGATAACTCACCGTCGATCTCTGTTCTGTTCCGGAGGGACAGTTCGAGTTGAAGCTAAAACATTTAAAGAAAACAAAACAATATGAATCAGCGAACATAAAAAAACTCCAATAAAAATACCAGCACCACGAACCAAAAAGGAAACGTACTTCTTTTGATTGCTGCCCGGATTGAAGAGAGAGCTCCTTGAGTACTGAAACAGAAAGAAAATCTTCACGACGTATCCTACCTTTTTCCCCCAGAACGTTTATGAAGCATTTTGGGTAAATAAAAGAACTTGCGTGTTCTTGTTCCAGCTGTGACTCAGTTATGAACAGCAGCACTTATTTCCTGGCAGACGTTTGGGCTTGCAAAAAGTGTTTCAAAAAATGTTTGCACTAAAGAGTAGCCACACACACACTACATATCTACAAGTATAACCTTGGAGCAGTGCGGCAGTGACTTTTAAAACTGTACTTTACATAATTCATACTAAAACAAGAAAGAAAAAATACGTTTATCTTTTTAAATTACTAGATTTTTCTAAATGTAATATTTTTCAGCTATTCCTGTAGTTATGGGTCACTACAGCAGATAGTTCTGATCCAGATAACATTTGTTTTGTGGACACACCTAACACATTTCAAACAAGCAAGGAAGAGGTATTGTGGTCTTTAACCCCAAATTGCTTAGAATGTGTACTGTAAGTTAATTTGGATTAAATGTAAAAATTGTGAATAAGAGCTTTTTTGGATACATACTGTGACTAATAATCACCAAGATGACATATACAATGTGTTTGAAATGTACTTAAATATAAAGTTAAAACAATTAATAACTAAAAAACGATAATTTAGATTGTTGATCATGAACATACTTTCTATGTCTTGGCTTAATTAAAGTTTAGACACGGTATTGAAATATCATTACATAACAAATGCACTGGAAAAAATATTTTTATGTCCACAATCTCCAAATGAATTCTTTTCTTTTCCTTTTAAGCTGCTAATGTTTTTGTGTTTTAACATTACACAATCAGTTGTATAAATACAGATGGGCAAACTCGTTGGAATTAATTCATGAAAACTATAATTATCCCTGATGACTCGAGTAAACATGTATGTAACTCCTTCTTAACTTTCAGCATGTAAACACATCAGCAAGCCAAAAAAAAACTATAAATAGTGAAGGCACAATTCAAAACTTCACAACAGGATTATTTCTTTTGTGCTCCTGGACTTTCTTCTTACCTGAGGCGTTGTTCAGGCTTGTTCCTCTCTGCTCGCTCTGCAAAACACACAGACGTCAGAACCGCAGCCCCACATTGAGATCATACTCTCACTTACATGCTGTCTGCTCAGAAAGCCTGAGTAATCAGTTTACAACCTTCACGTCCACAAGAGAACTTAAGAAATAAACAGAGCTTGCCATTTCATAGGTCAATGTCAAGCAGTTATCTAAAAGCTTATACAGGAATCATACCACAGTGAAAGAAAATAGCAGACAGGTTGTGGGAAGAAGTTGGCTAGATCAGTCTGTGAGGGAGAAATCTGTGTTTAATACTTCTGAAATCAATCACACAGGGAGCAGCTTTCAAATGAAGAATTCATGAAGCAGTTGAAAATCTAATCAGAAGTCGCAGTCCTGATACAATTCACACCAAGGTTACAAAACCTTTAAAGAACCTTCATTTTCCAGCCTCAGCTAAAATCTGAATCCATGGCTCCACAACACCAGTTCATGCAGGGCAAGCCAAGATGAACCTACTGCTAACCAGGAAACATTAGCATTGTCTGATGTTAGAGCACCTGGCCGATACCAAAACCTTCTGGACAATAAAAAGATAATAATGATTAATAATTACTGGCTTTAGGAACACATTGATGCTATTGTGGGAAAAGTTCATTACCCTCAATCAGACAATTATGGAAAATAATTCATATGTGAGCTGAAGCTGAGACATACATCCATTATAATGATACAAATCTATAACACAAAGGTTATATCATAGCTCTCAGCTCTTAATTGTAAGTCGGGTGTTTTACAAACCACCACAATGACCTCAGGCAAACATGAATAAACTAAACTGAACGAGATGATTACAGTTTTCTATTTCAGGTAAAACTACTTTAATTAGATGTTTTATGATGTCTGTAACTGGCAAACCTTGATTATCGTTAAGTAACTGTGTAGGGTTAACCACCATTCTTCCCATTCCACACAGTACTGACTAATCTTCCCACCTCAGACACCGGTGAGCCAAAATACAAACACTTATTATAACGCGTCCAGTTTTTAACGTTTTGATTTCAATAAATGGTAATACAAAAGCCACAGGTACACTACAGTATAGTACAAAAAAGTGCTTGCTCACTACAGCTGTGTCATCAACCTAGAGGGTGTTTTAAAAGCATGACAGGCTTTAGCTTTTGAGGAACTTTATGGCAGCAAATGTGTGACTCCATACATGATACAGCTCTGTTTAAGACTACACCACTGACAGGTGAAAAGAAGCAGCTAACACTAAACTTCCCAAACTTCTCAGGTACCTGATAACAAATGTAATGGAAAAGTGTCATGTCAACCCCTGAATGTCATAAAATACCAGAACATTAAGAATGCAGGTGTATAAATGGTAAACTGGAGTCATGGAATAAGGCCATTCACATGTTCTCCAAGAACATGTGTCAATACCGTGAAAGAAATAGCTTTGAGGTGCAGTTCGGGACCAACATCCCAACATTCAGGTTTGAAGGAACTGTGTATAATGTCCTTGTACCAGATAACACATGACTCCTTCAAATCAAATGTGCTGTTCATGTCTTAACATGTCATAATAGCATATTTAGGCAAGCTAAATAATGTTTTGGCTCATCTTGGTATACAGGGTCTAAAAACAGGACAGTGTTCTCTTGCCAAGGTCGAGAGGAAGCTGAAGCCTATTACTGAAAGGAAATTTGTCTGGACATTCGTGTGAACAAAACAATCCACCAAAAATGTCTCATTATTTATTAGCTGCTATGAAATGACCCAAGCTTCCAAACTTTGGAGGGGGTTGGTGCTGGAGCCTATTCCAGCTTTTCAACTGGCACGAGGCACACAAGAATACCCTGAATGGGCACCAGTCGCAGGGCAAACAAACATAAACACGCTCATTCACCTTTAGGGCAATTCAGTGTCTCCGCTTAACCTAGCTGTATTTTTTGGACTGTAGTAGGAAAATTGAGCTCCAGGAGAACCCCACACAAACACAGGGAGAACGTGCAAACTTTACACAGAAAGAGCCCAAACCACTCCACCTGGGGATCGAACCTTGGACCTTTACGCTGTGAGGCGAGAAGTTCTACACACTTTGCCATGCCACCCACTATCCTAACAAATTCATGTAAAAAGCTTTAATGAATAAAGTGTAAAGAAAACTTGGACTTTGTGACTTTGTAATATGTCAATGTTTTGTTTGCTAATAAATGAGAAAGCCTAGTGGTAAGATACCGATTAATATCGCAATACTCGTCGAATATTGTAAAGTATCGCCATGTTTACCAAATCACCCACCTGCTACTGTAGAGTTTTTAAATAGACCAACTTCTGAAGGGGTTTAACAGCTCTGTAACTGAATACTGAAACAGCAGGGCGATTCGGTAAATATCGCGGTACAATACTCGACAAGTATCGATATCTTTAACATACAGCCTAACTGTTTGTATTACTAAAGAGGCACTTTGTTTCGAATATATGCCCTATAAAAAGCAACTAAACCCCCTAAATAAGTTAGTCTACTTCAAAATAAAGTGTAATAAAGCTAAGAAAAGGTGTACTTGTTGTTACCTGTAGCTGCGCTGCTGGATCTGGGGTTTCTCCTCACAGCTCCGCTGTTCTCCCGCAGACTTTCGTCTTCCTCCCCGCTCCTAGCTTCAGCCATGACCTCGTACAGCTGCCAAACCGACCGCTGGATCAATATTGTTTTATTTATTGGACTAATCCCGGTTTATTGGAGCAGCTTCCGTTCCCCGGTCAGTCTTATTACCCTGGAAACATCCGGACGGGGCCAGAGAAAGTACCGATTCCCTAAAGACTCCGGACAACTTTCACTCCTCTTTAAATCCCAACACAGCGCGATCCGCTCATCTCTCCCTTTAACACGGTGCGGAGCGGAACGTGTAAACGATGAGAGCAGAATTAAACAATGTAGTTCATTATGTAAAAAAAAACTACACCAGGCTCCAGTAACTTCAGCCCGAGCAGCTCCGTGCGTTCTCACGTCACTGCGTCAACAGGAAGTTCATCTGTCCATGTAGAACAGGTCCAGGGAGGCGCCAGAGACCGCAGGCTAATTTAGCACCGTGAACCATCAAACTTTCAAATACTGTATTACAAAAACATACAACAATCTCAAAACGTCAAGTACAATGAACATTAGATAATGTTTCACTAGATTTGCTCGAGGTAATAAAATTAAACAAAAAGAAAATAAACGAATGATTGTAATATGTATTATGGGATGGATCATTTTTACAGCAGCGTTAACGTTTTTAATGCATCCATGATATGATAGATGCTTTGAAAATGTTGAAATTATGTCTATTTTTTTATACATTTACAACAATAAATATGTTATTCGAATAGTGCTAGTTTATGGAAGTATTGGGATTTTGTATTTAATGTGTGTCAAAGCTGAGATGGACTGTGCACTTAAGACTTTCACTCTCATTTCACACCTGTGTTATTGTGACGTGACAATAAAAGTGATTTGATTTGATATTAAAAGCAGGTTGAAGAGGTCGCTGCGAGTCTCTACTGTTTACATGATGGAAGTGAGGGGCGGGGCTTAAGCACCTTGTGAGCGCGCGGCGGGTGAGAGGAGGATTATCCCGTCTGTCCCAAATAAACACTAAACCAAATCTGAGCTGAGTTTTATCAAAGCTTTATTTAGCCGTGATTGATTAGAAGAAACATTTGCTGCGAGTGGCTGGACTTCAAAAGAGTTTAAAGTGTCTTGCAGGAGTTGGAAGGAAAGAGTTCAGATGTAGCAGGTAAGAAAGGTGTAACGGATTTTCTTTTGCCTCGAGCTGGACGCTTAAATTCAGCTTTAATTCCACTAAATCATGTTATAACTGGAGTGTGTGTGTGTGTGTGTGTGTGTGTGTGTGTGTTCTACAGATTTATATACACCGCTATGTTGAATCTGTATAGATGGAGTTCAAAGCAAAGTGACTCACAATGCAAATCAGCTCTCTAATAAAACAAATTATTAAAATAATTTTAAAAAATGGCTTTTCTATTCAAGGATGATTGTGATTGTATTATTTTTTTGTGTATAGGATGTCTTGTGGCCTGCACAGAAACCAGTTCATTGCCTGACCTCACAAATACCCACACACAGAAATCATGCTTTAAGAAATGGCACACTTCTAATAGGAAAATTGGTTAATTTACTTTGAATGTTTTAGTCTTCTATTATATTACGTGTCAGAAATTTACAGTATTAATGAATATGTATATAAATATTTCCATGTACATAGTTTGGATGCATGTCACAATTGGATGGAGTATTGGAATTCTGATTCTGATAGTAGCCTGCTCAGTACAATCAGATTAACATATACATATAACACAATGCACAACACCTATGATAAGATTAATAATAGTAATAATCCTGGAAGGCAAAGTTTCTGATTTGCATTTTTCCTTTGGCCCTAGTGTTTCATGGGGGAATGGGGTCTAGTGCGACCTTGACTGGGATAATGCAACTTAAGAAAATGAAATGAAAAAATATATAACACGTTCAATTTTACTTAACAACCCAAAGACACAGGACACAATTTCCCGTTACAGGACACCAATATAAAACTAATTGTGATTTTTTTTTATCTTTGTAGCTTTACTTTAATCTGATTAACTTTGCCCTAGTCTATTTATGATTATGCCAAAGTGTGGTGTGGAATGCTGGGAATGCTAGATCAGGGGCCTCCACCCTATAGGGAAGAGCTAAGGGCAGCTACAAAACAAAACAGGAAATCTGCTCTAGATCTGAGAGAGCCTTAAAACACAAAAAGTTATAAAACGCACAAATTAAAAGTGTTTATATTACAGACATTACAAAAATTACTATTTTTAAACCTCTTCAATTATATATTTTTGTCTTCTACAGTAACATGTTTCCCCATATTTAGCATTTGCACTGCCATTTGGTTGGCCTGGAAAGGAGCCAGATGTGAACTTGAACTGCATTTTGGTTTAGTTCCATGCACTAATGGACAAGATGATGGTATCCGGTGATAACAGAGGGCAGGGGCTAAATCTCAGTGGTGTGGACCCTGAAACATGCATGATCGTATTCAAAAACCACTGGTCACAGGTAAAGATTTATGCATATATTAGATAAACTATACAATATGTTGGCTTAAAATTAAATGTTTGGCTAGAAGCTGGACTTTTGTTCACTGACTATTTTAGGTTACAGCTTACACAGTTTAACAAAGCATTCAGTCACCAACTCCACCTGATATTTTTCCCAATGTCCTGCCTTTTTTTCCGGGATTTTTCACAATTTTTCATGTAAGACTGATTAATAGTCAGACATCTTGCCATATTTTTAGGTTTTCCGGATCTTGGAGAAGCACGAGCCAATGCGGAACGGTGGCCGCCTCACTTCAAGCCCGATTCAGGAAGATGAGGAAAGCGCTGTGCAAAACTATGTAGAGCACATGTTGTTCCTCCTGACCGAAGAGGAGGGCGGAGTGGACGGAGCTATAGGTCCCATTCTTGAGTTTGTGCTGCTAGAGAACGTAATGGAGCGCCTGTTTGTGTGGAGCCTGCGGCGCAATTTCACCGTTTCCACCAAGCTGGAACAGCTGCGGATGTACGAGATGCTGTTGGCTCGGGCAAGGCAGCCCCTGCTGCACCACAAGCCCATTTTATGCCCACTCGCCATGCTGCTCTCGTCGTGTAGCTCAGGCCCTAGCTCCATGCTTGTAGAGACCCAGCTGGTGAGTCTGTTGCATCGACTATGTTGTTTGCTGGTGCATGATGACTCCGCCCTCCAGCTCTTTCTATTCCAGAGTGGGCAGGACCATGGAGCTGCCAACTTCCTGCTATTCTCACTGCTGTTGCCCTTTGTGCACCATGATGGGACGGTGGGAGAGCAGGCTCGGGATGCACTTGCACTCATTGTTGCAGTGTCAGCCCACAACACCACGTTGGCCAATTATATCATCCAGAACACCTACTTCTGCCCGGTGAGTGGGAGGACCATAGTCATATTATCAGTTGCTTAAACTGATGCTCTGTAATTGCTACTGTTACCATTTAGTCAAATTTAGTGAAGTGTTA
>JAYDZG010000020.1:15738343-15766230 GCA_034509265.1 Microcambeva bendego
AATAAACATTTGTGTATGTGTGTAATAAATATAATATCCAAGTTTCACCTTTTGAATGGAATTATTGAAATAAATAAACTTTTTCATGATATTCTAATTTTATGACCAGCACCTGTATATGATTTATAGGAAGTTGCACCCTAATAACCCTGAAGTGCATAGTTAATAAATTTATTAACAAATCATTTAACAACTTTTACTTGTTTAGATGGAGTTGGACATTGTTGGATGGAATCTGAGCCTCAAATGGATAGAAACTACCTCCAATATTTAAACGATGCACGTAGCATTATTAGCACCAGCGTTCAGGCATGTAAAGTTTGGTCTGCCCCTTATGATGGACTAAATCCCACACCTGAAAACTGTTGGGGAGTTGAGTATGAAGATGGAAAGGATGAAGAGCTACTTGTGAATGATTGTCCAACTCTTTTAAATGCTCCACTCCAGCCACCCAACACACACCGCCTATCTGACTCCGGTCTGAGTCGGACTCCAGTTTATCGATCAGATCTGGAATGGGATGATAGTTATGAAGCTGTGGATAGAGCAGAAAACCAAGATTCATTTAAATGCCACAATACCACAATTGTGAAACATCCTGAAGTTCCGAAACACATCAAGGAGATGCAGAAAAGTGCTAACATGCTAATCCATGACTCTTACGTTGAAGAGTCTGATTTCCAGCACGACGTCTTAGTTTATAATCTCGTAGCACAGAGAGATTTACAAGATGACTGTAAAAAATCTGCTGACAATTGTCAGAGGACTAAACTTTTACACTTTCACTCTCCAACTGAAACTAAAAAGAACACACGGGCACAGACATGGAACCACATAGACAGTAACACACAAAATCACATGCATATAATCACAACAAACTACAAAAGCAATGAAATGGAGAAATCGGGAGACTCTTCATTTAATGAACTTATAAATGAGCAAGAGACTGATGATAAACATCCTCACAGCATCCATCACATGGATTTAGGAATGCAGGATCCATCGGACAAGCTGCAACCTACAGAAGATTACTTTATTTCTCAGTGTCTCCAGCTCATTCACACATTAGGAGGAGATGGCGAGAGTATGAACAGAGATGAGGTCGATTTCCAGCGGTTGACAGCGCTCTTGTACGGTGAAGAGAATGAACTGGACTTTGACTCTTTCTGCTTTGATGGTCATAAAGATGATATTGATGAAAGTAATGCAAAGCAGAGCGATTCTGTTGGAAAGAAACTTGTCCCATTTACAGGTGAGTGTGTTTAAGTGATAATTCAAAGAAATATTATACACATCAGAAGTAGGAAAGTACCAACAGATCAAGGATGTTCCTCTGCCATCCAAATGTGAATCCTTTCAGCCCCTCCCGTTCAGGAACACCGTAGAGGATCTGCATTGTTGATTTGGCATAGTTTTTATGCTGTACGCCATTCCTGACACAGCCCTCCTATTTATCCAGGTTTGGGATAAGTAATAAAGGCACTGGTTTGTGCATCCTAGTGGCTAGAGTTTTTACAGTAAAATCACACTGTGATACTTCCCAATAGTCACAGCAAAAAAAAATTGAAATAACATTACATAATGACCCATACCAAATAAAGCAAAGACAACAAATACCTTCCAGGACAAGACTACTCAAAGACCAATACCAAAATTCATACCAACAAAAACCAAAACCAAGACCTACACCAAGACATTGAGACTGCTCAAATAAACTATTATATCCAAACGATCTAGTTTAAGCAATATCAAAGTCAACTCGTACAAAAATAATTCCTCCTAGAAAACATTTTAGAATACTTAACCTATTAAGACTGGGCTAAAGCCTGGTATTTACGCTTCTATCTAGCAATAATGAAAGGGTAAGAGATACAGGCTGACAAAACTGGGATGTCAAAGAATAGAGAAAAATCACCTTTCTGTTTCTGACAACTTTATTAATATAACTTGATTAATTTACTTCCCTGTAGGTCCCTTTATTAGCGTGCTGCTTTCTCGCCTAGAGAACATGTTGGAGAATTCATTGGAGGTGAACCTGCTGGTGACGGGCATATTGGCTCAGTTGGCAGCGTACCCACAGCCACTGCTGCGCTGCTTTTTGCTCAGCACACAACAAGTCTTACAGCCCAACGTCTGCTCTCTTTACCAGGTCGTCATCTCATGCCTCATGAAAACAGACTGTGGTATTAGAAATAAAAGAATAACATGGAGAAACATTTTTTGTATTTCTTTGTTTTTGTATTTTAGGTGCTGGTGACTGTTGGTTGCCAGATTGAGCATTATGCTGCAACAAGGCTAGAATTTGCCCAGATGGTACGAGATGCTGCTCAGTATGTGCTGCTCAGAGATGAGTCTGAGGATAGAGGTGAGCATTACTGTTGTATAAAAATACAATTTTATAGAACATGTACGGTTTCATCTTTTTCTCTCTCATCCCTGACTCTCACCGTCTTTCAGATCTCAATTTCCTGCAAAAGAATGGACTTGGCTGTTTTTTAAATGGACATATAAGTGGACAGCTGCTAAAATTACTTCCTCCTTGCCCAAAGATACCACCTCAAAGCAGAAATAGAGTTTTTGCCACGTTCATGTATGCAGAGTTTCTCAAAGAGCTGGCAGCTATTGCACAGGAACATGCCATATGCCCGGATGTACCCAGTGAGTCAGAAGACCTTTAAAATCCAGAGTTGCCTTGGAAATTCTTGTTCTCCCTGGCTTGTTAATATCATTTGATTTGTATTTAATCGATTTATGATTTATTGGTGTATGTTGTCTCATTGTGTTTTATTTCATTCATTTCCATTTTAATGTTGATTGATGTATAACACATTCCATGTGTTGTTTACAGTGTTTTATTGTGATTTGACTAATTTAACATTTAGTTTTCTTATGTATTTTCTGTACTGCACTTTGGTCCAGTTTTAATTGTTTTACTTGTGCTTCCAAAATAAATTTGACTTGACTTAATGTCAGAATAAACCGGTCTACCCATTTTTGACCCCTTTCATCATCAATGTGTTTCTACCTGATGTTTTGTATGACTCTGTGTAAACTTTAGGGACTGTTGTGAGCATTTCTGTATGATTTTACACATTGTGCACCTTCTAACTTACTGGCTGATTTGTATTAGGTGAGTGGATACTATATCAGCAGCATATTTGAGAATTATGTTGGACATTCTGTCCAAATTATGAAGCTGTAAATGCAACTTATTTTAAGGAGTTTTTCATGACAAAAAGGTTAATGATTAGGATATATACCCGCCATCGCCGTGACGTCACCCGTACCGCTCAATGAAAAGCTTTTACAACGGTCAGGTATCATTTGGAGTCAGTAAATTATAAGCAAATTATGAAGTATCTAGGTAAAGCTCGACTTATTTTATAATATTTACTGGCAAAACATTAAAATTAGATTCAACCCCAGAACATCTGTTTTTATAATCGCTCGATTACAAGAATTTTGTAAAAAGCTAAAATTGTTAGCTTTGTTTGGTTCAAATCGAGCTCTTTAAAAAGGCTACTACGCATGCGCATCATTTGAGGCTAGACTTTATTTATTAGGCCGTTTTCTGATAATTTGTAATCAAGACGTGTTAAATGGTTTTAAATTCCGGAAATATGCACACTAAAGGGTACAAAGAATGAGATTTTTACACCCTAGCCAGCGCACCTATCCGTGGCAAGTATTTAGTAAAGTCAGACTACCTGTTTGCTACGAAAGCCAAAGAGAAATTTACTCACTCTTTTTAATCGCTCCAATCAGGGTCGCGGGGTCCAGGGTTGCTGAAGCCTACCACAGTTTTTAAATGGACGCAAGGCACACATATATACAGTAATACATTAGCTCAAAGTCCTAACAAAAGCACAAGCGTTAGAACCAACGCAGAGAGTCCACTGCGCATGCTCAGATTGATTTGCGTAGGTTGCGCAGAGTGCGTAAGGTGAGTTCGTACCTTGCGTGCACACGATTTAACGAACATTTCCATTAAATTGCGCACATTTCCCTCTGTAAAGCAAAGTATTCAAAAAGTTACAGTCTTCCAATGTCATGATTTTAACAGACGTTTAAAAGGACGTTTAGTACATGGACACTAAAATAAAGTAATAATCGAGTTGTATTCACACTATATGGAGATCAATGGAAAATACCAAACTCTAACCTGACGTTGTTTTCAAAGTGTACCTAAAATAAAATTGTATCGTATTTGACAAAGATATTTGTAAGCAGAACGTTGTCTGTTCAAGTTATTAAGTTATTAAGTCATCTAAATCGCTAATAGCTTTTCCCTTCCTATAGATGAACTGCACCAGTCTTGTTCTTTAAGTAAAAATGTTTTCCTCACCATCACTGAGAGCGCCATATTCGAATACTTCATGCTGTTTGTTGTGGTGGTCAATACTGGTGCGATGGTGGCTGAGTCCACCGAGGACATCTATCTGAGGGCAGGTAGAGTATGTGTTCTCTATAACAAACTTAAGTTTTCTGGTTTTAAACATGAACTCATGTGTCCTTGTTTGTTAAATTGCTCAACCAGAAAATGCATTTTTATCATTTGAGTCGTGTTTGGTGGTCATCTTCCTGTCTGAGGCTGTGATAAAGCTCTTGGCTGTGGGATTTACATACTACAAAAGTTACTGGAATATATTAGGTGAGCTAGATGGTTCCTAAACACATTAAAATTTTACTTAAGAAAGAAATGTGCAAACCAGAATGCAATTGTGGTTGCTCAGACATGTTTTGATTGCTATTATATTTGATTGTCTTTCATCTCTCCAAGATTTTCTTGTGCTTCTGGTATCTGTGGTGGAATTCTTGTTGGAAATGGTGGTTGACATGATGGATGTCAACACATACAAAGTGACTGAAGCACTCAGGATTTTCATTGCGCTGCGTATGATAAGAGCATTCCGAATACTGAGAACCATCCGGTATGGCATGTTTTTCCTGTTAACATGGTTTATCTAGAAATGCTGTCACACACAAGTCAATATATGGTTTGAAAGACATATTGATGTCAAATAATTACTGTTCCATGTAGCACTGCATAATACCCGGTTCATTAACATGAGAATTTTCTTCACCTGTACTTTCAGATTTCTTGAGGGACTCAGTGACGTTATCTCCACCTGCTTTGAATCGATGAAGTCCATTTTTACCATCATCTGTCTAATGTTTACGATAATGTTTATTTTTGCTGTAATATTTCGGGACATGTTTAATGAATCTGACCCGGAGAGGTTTGGAAACATGGGAACAACATTGTTTACCATGTTTCAACTGTTGACATTGGACGACTGGTCTGAAATATATATGACCAGCCAAAACAAGGGTAAAGGACCATATTCATTTTGTAAATTAATTTCACCGCCAGGAGGTAGAACAGCATTTTTTATGAAACATAATTCAAATATAAATATATTCAGAAAAATAGTAGATTTTTAAGATTTCCTCAGATTTATTTCACACTCAACAGGAGCACCACATATTATAATATACCTGGTGCTGTATATCCTATTCGAGTATTTCATCATGCTCAGGTAAGATTAAAATCTCAGACTAAGCTCTACTTTCTGTATCCCATGTGATCAAATCACTTAGAATTACCTTTCTGTTCAAGTGTGGTCATTTCCGTGTTGATGGATAATTTCCAACGTCCCATCTCGAAACGCAGCGCTTCTCAAACTCAGAAGGTACACAAAGTCATTACCAATACACAAAAAGGTTTTAAATAAACTATGTAAATTTTAGAATCCTAACCAAAGAGGAAATTCTGCAGTTACAGGAAGTGTATGAAAAAGAAATGCAGTCGATCTGGGAGCTAGGTAAGTGGGAACAAAAACTGGTTTCCTCATTTATGCACATTTTGTCATGTATCAGACAATGTTAAGCTGGCTGTGGTGGGACTTGAACCAGGGATAATTGGATTACTTGTACCCCCAAATAACCGTGACGATACCCTATCCCCGATACTACTGCTTTTAATTAAAAAGGAATTTAAACTTTAGGTTACGTGAATGTGGACACATTTATTGATTTCTTTTTATTAACAAAGCTTAGAATCACAGCTCAGAATCTTGATTTAAACCAGTTTCAAACTACTGTGCTCCAACATGGTCGAATTTTTCATTGTGATTTGGACAGTTTAGTGTTTTTCTTTGTTTAACAGAACTGAAGATCAATAAACCTCAGACAGAGGAGGAGTTTTACCTAGATGCTTTCAGAAAAACTTGCAAAGACAAGTGCAGCAAAGTGTAAGAAAGATTTTTAAAAAGATATTCTGTACGGATGCAGCCCATCAAGAATCTTACAGATCGAAACGGGGAACCAGTCCATCACAGGGCAGACACACATACACACACCTATTCACCTATGGGGCAATTCATTGTCTCCAGTTACACTGACTGCATGTTTTTGGACTGTGTGAGGAAACTAGAGTTGAAAAGCTGCTGTTTTTAAGTAAAACTTTTATCTAATTTTAGGGTTATTGAGCTAATTACTGATTACTTGAAAACTGTGGTAGCCCTTGACCAGTGCCAGCAGTCGTTTAGATCTCAAGCAGGGGTGCTGGACAGACTTTTGGACACCTTTTTGGTAAGTCAAGATTAGTAGTTTAATAATGGAATTTTTGTTATATTTGTTATTAAAATACATTTTAAAAGAAGTTCCTCACAATGTGCTTGTTATTGCAGCCCATCGATGACTACATTCAGGACCATGATGAATAGATGCAGCAGGTGAAGTTTAGCATGTAGTTCAAGGATGTTGATATATTAGCTGTCACTGAAATCAGTATAGAATAATTTGTGGTTCTGTACAGTGTAAAATTGAGCTTTTAAACAAAGCTGTACCTCATGTTGTTCATTTTAGCTATTGTCACAGTAATTGATGAGTACGAGACTCCTGTCTGTGTGTAATTTTAAGATTTACTCTAGTTTAACAGAAAGTCATTGCAGTGGATGTGTCACCAATGTAAAAGTTTGAACAAAATGTATGAAAATATAGTTATATTAGATTTTACAATTAGATTTGGTTGGTGTGTGTTATGAGTCTTTTAAATAGGTGGTGGCTTTGCCTGTTGTCTCTGACCTACCTGAATTTGTGGCAGTGGTGTATCAGAACTCCTTCCAGCATTTCTGGTTAACATGTTTTCCTTTAAAGAATACCCTTGTCATAACAGCAAGGAAATCTGTCCTCCACATTTTAACCCAATTAGTGCAGTGAAGCACACGTATATACACTAGTGAACACTAGAGGGCAGTAAGCACACGTGCCCGGATCAGTGGGCAGCCCTAACCATGGGGCCTGATGAGCAAAATGTTGTAAAAGTGTTTAAGTGATTTAAAACTGTAAGTCCTGGAATACCAGGTGGTAAATTTGTGTTCTTTTTGCAATTTTACATTTCTGAACAAACTAATAAATAAAACATGAACAGGGGGGTTTGAAGGAGGTATAAGCTATTGGGGGAGACATTCGGTGCTTTATAGGCTTTCTCCATTCAGTCAGAAAAGCTCACCCATTACAATAAAGAAATTTTATGATTCGTTTATAGCAAAGCTTTGCGTTTGAATACAAACTGCAGATCTGTTAAAGTGTCAACAGAGCTATATATAGAAATATGCAATTTAATTACATAACCTTTAACAAAGCAAATGATAGAATATAAAACACAGACGATAATCACAGACAAAACCTGTTAAGATCGCAACATAATTTAAACAATAATCTTGCAACATCTGACCTTAAACAATTTAAAAAGCCCCATTATGGAACTCCATGGACTTTATTCAGGTAAGATTTGGCCTGGGTTTCTTGAATACATTTGGCAAGCGTCAACACTTTCACATTAGGTACAACATAAATAATGTTGAAGGTACTCTCTCCTCTTGCTACCATAAAATAAATTTAAGTTTAGAGCCAAAGTCTTAAAACAGCGTTAAACTTTCATACACAAAATTGTATACAAAATTTTAACCCATATTTTAGAGGGTATTAAAACTAACTAATACTTTTCTTGTATACGGGGTCAGGTTGTTTAAATTTATAACATTCCTCCTGGGCAAATGTCGAACAGATTGCCTTCAAGAACATCAGAACACAACAAAACATCTGGACAACATTATCGGTCCCCTTAATGTTTTGAAGCAACACCCACATAATGTAAAAACTGCAAACAGTGGCTATGATCTCCCACCTGTTAGGATGTAGGTCTTTTCCATAAGCAAATTCTCCTATAAATTAATAATTTTTTAATGAATTTTAGCGCTTTGCAGATGGGTCCATTCTTAGGGGTTTTAAATTGTATTTTAGGCCAGTAGCTTGCATCTTCTAACCCTGTGCTGGTTACTTTATTTTCCATCATGTGTTGCACAAACCTTGCACATTACTCCAAACATTACAAACATGATCAAGAGTGAGACTTGTAAGTAGGTGTGTTGCATACTCAGTGATGTAAACACTATGACTTTATTCCTGGGTTTTCACTGTTAGGTCTGGGCACTTCACAACAGTCGCTCTTCCAGGAGGAAGGGTAAAGCCAGCAGGGGCAGAGCGGGAGCGAGGCGTGTCCGTTTGGCCCAGTCCCTGGTACTGTCCCTTGGGAGAGGCTGGAACAGAAAGTGGGTCGATGCCCAGTCGCTCATGAGAAGTCCCAGAAAGGAGGCCAGTGTGTTCACCTTGAACAATATCCACTTCAGAGCCAAAGAACAGCTTCCGGGGACGTCCCAGCACTGTGCGTCCTGAAAGACACACATTTTATATTTACACACTGTATATACAGCAGAACCTGAGGCCCCGGGTGAGGTCTGGATTTGTGAAAAATAAAAGAAAAACTTTACAGAGATGGGTAATGTAAGTACATTAGGGCAAGGGTGTAATTTGTCCAACAACATTCATTTTGTACATAAGCATGTGAAATCAATGCAATCCATACATGCCATTGGACTGAGATGGAAAGATGAATGAAAATTTGAAATGCTGATTGTGAGCCAGGTCTTTTCTACCAATGGTCTGACCCTACAAATGTTCTTTCCATTAATGAAGTACAGACATCTTGATAACGATGCTTCATAAGGTCTACTGCTCATGCTTTGCTGAGTGAAATTACCTACCCGCATTACGAACTTGCTCAGAGATGTCAGCTTGTATGTCAGAAAAATCCAGCATGGCGAGAAAGGAGTCGAAGCAGGAACCTTCCTCATCCTCACGCACATAAGGCCGGTAAGTGAAACTGAAGTGATGCGCGATTGCAGCTATGAACATCTCTATGCAGATAATAAAGTCCTAAACACACAGAGACACATACAGACATTACGTTTATCTATTTAAATATAAATAACATGTTGCATGTATGTCACATGTAATAATGCTAACCGTGGCTATTTTTACTAATCAATAATAGCCATTAAATTTAGAACACAACAGTGTGCTTTACACAGTGGAATTTTTCCTCTGCATTTTAGCCCAATCTGTGTAGTGAAACGCACACTAGTGAACACAATGGGGGCAGTTTTGGGTTGGGTGCCATGCTCAATGGCACTTCAATCATGACCTGTCAGCGTTGGGAATTGAACTGGAAAACTTCACAAGCCCAGTTCTCTAACCACCAGGTTATGGCAGCTCTCTGTAAATGCAGTTGAGGGGCAGTGGGAGTATAGTGGAGAGGGTACTGGAATAGTCATTAACCTTAAGTTGCTTTGAATAAAAGCTCCTTGTGAGGCGAGTACCTGAAGCCCTGTAGCTACAGCCTCCACACTCTGCCACTCCCACGTGTGTTTCTGAGAGATCACCCCAACCTTCACCAGGAACGCAATAAGCACAGCCTGCCTGCAGAGGACAGCAGAGATTACACATTTTAACTCTCGCTCATACACTGGCAGTGAAAAGAGGAAAGATCATGAAAAAATGCTGAACACTGTTGGAGACTTTTCACAGCAACCACTTTAAAACATCTACGACGAGTGAAAGTACTCATTTGCATTGCCGAATTGTAGTTCAGTGTTTGCTTATACATACAGACATAATTAGACAATATAGAAATAATGTTTAATTTTGTCTAAAAATGTCAAACACTGCAAATGTACCTATGATAGCCTCGTTAATTCAAAGACATTCATGCCACAGCCGATTGTGCCATTTATGACTATTGTATATGACTAAGTAAGTAAATATACATAGAGAGAGAGACTTCCCGGTTGACTCTGGCGACCCCTGCTGCTTGCACAAGACTCTACAACTCCTTCTTACATTAAACATAACATCACTGAATCTGAGAATATACTGAGATGGAAGAGAAACAGGCATTTATGGATGTTAAAAAGCTTCAGAAAAAACGTACCAGAATGAGGCGAACACCACCATTTTTACACAAAGAAATTTTCCTACGGGTTTCAGTGGACTCAGCTCTTCTCTCAGCGTGCGGTAAAACAGAAGGAGGCAGTACATGGCGAACTGAAAGCACAAAACACTCATTTTTATATGATTTAAGGGATGTAAAATATAACAATTTAGCTTAAATAATTCTGCTATGTTAATGATTTTAAATTGCATTAACAAATCCAGAAGTTGCACTGGTGAATATTTATATGGTGGTGATTATATTATTATTAATACATCACCACTATGGACAATATCACTGAGTCACTGTATACAACAGACATATCTTCACTCTCTCTCAGAGTATCCATACACATCAGAGAAATTCTACAGACCCCTCCTGTCTTTAAATATTCGGTATTTTGTGTATATTTTTTGTATTTTATATATGTATATATCTCTTCATTTAGAAAAATGTTTAGTTAGTATGTATATAATGCTGCCCTGCTGTAGAGTATCGACCTGAGCATCACCACAAGCATTTCAGTGCATAAATATCCTGTTGTGCAAATGACAAATAAACTTGAAACTTTAATTATTATCATTAGTACCATTACCACGTTTCTAGTGTTACCAGGAAACAGAAGTATAAAATAACAGCTAAATGTCAAGTTGTTTATGACCAAGTTAGTGTACAAAACAAGTCTGCCAGCACACCTCAGTGAATGCATGTTACAATAAACTAAAGATAATATGTATTGTATAATGACAAATATATAAGCAGATAAGAAATATGAGTACCAGCTGAGAGGCATTATTTACAATGACGAGGTACGTACAGGCATTCCTGAAGCTGAAGTTTCCCTCGTCATAGACTCCACACAATTGACAAACACTAAGGAAAAAGCAAACATACCAACAGAGACTTACACAGGGATTTTCTGATCTATTGAAACATATTGAAAAGCAGCAAAGGTTTACACTTTTGAGGTAATTGTAATTGGGTATGGTATGTTCTCTTACAGTGCTATAACTGTGGTCACAGGTCTTACAGCCGTGTACTGTAGAACTCCTAGTTTACATCTGTATAGAAGAACCCTGCAGAAAGAAAATGTTTTAAGTCTCTAAGCTTTACTGCCACACACACATGACAGAAAAGTTATTTTTGTTAAAAAAAAACAATTGAAAACTTTTTTATATTCTGGACAGTTTAAATCCCTGTAGAGATAAACACTGTTCCTATTCAGTCCCCGGAAGCAACAAGCAGCATTTCACACAACTTAAAGTTGATTAAAAAGATGCTGGATTAATGACTTCAGTTAAAAGAAAAATTTTTAAATGACCATAAATATCACAAAATAAATAAATAATTCCTTCAGCTTCAATTTCAGATTGTAAAAAGGTTGTTAATTAATGACTAATAATTTAGATTTGTGCTAACTGAAGGCTAAACGCTAGTCAACCACATCTGCATTTTTTCTCTATGCGTAACACTGAATTAATATACTGTACACTGTATTTCATAATCCCACTATTACGTTTATAAGAATGAACACCTTTATGATGGGGACAATAATTCAACTACTAAAATATGTAAATGCTAATATGCTAGGTACACTCACTCTCCCATGGCCCATGGTGGACAGCAGCAGAATGGGGGAAGTAGGGAGCGCTGTTCCTGAGCCGCCAATATAAGTGCTAGGTTTGGGTACCGTGTCTCCAGGAAGTTCAGCAGGAACATCAGGAAGTTATAAATGACATACGCTTCATAGCACTCGCGACAGGTGTCCACATAGATGGCTATAGTTGGATATTTTAGTGCAATCCACTGCAAAATATATGAACACATGCACAGTTGCAACCAAAGTCCATTTTTCTCAAAGTACTTAAGTTAGTAAGTTAATTACACTTACACTGTCTAGGCTGTAAATTGGCACCATCCATAATATTCTGGTGGGAAAGGGAAAAAATATGGTCCTAACATGGTTAGACATGCTTATAGGATTTAAAAACCATAAGAACCATAACCATAAGTATTTCACACGCAAATGATATGAAAGTCTCCACTTCACTGTAGATGCCTCTAACACCACCTAAGGTGATTGTTCATAATCCAAGAGACCATTATTGGGTGTAACAAATAAAGCAACTGAATAATCTTCCGATTTTTAAGTAACGTTTTAGTGTGTTTGGTCAGAATAATTTAAGCACCAAGGGTCAGGGCAATATATGATATGAGCAAACTACAACCAAATAAATTCCACTTTCTATCGATAAAGCTTATTGTAATATGTAAATCAGTCATGAGCTGAAGTTTTGAAGTGGCGTGGTCAAAGTCCGGACTTGAGCAGAACAGAAACGTTTGTTCTCATCCAGATTGAAATGTGTTTGAGATTTAACTTTACGCTTGGTGCAAAAACAAAATACAGATGATAGTTATGTAAGATTTAGATCAAAATCTTCCATTTAATCATCATTGAGCTAAAATATTCATCTAAAACAGCATTTGAGCCTAGTTATTTGTTTAAAATAAATGATTATTTATTTATTTTAATTACATTCCTCCAACTTTGTGACAACTCTTCCCAGAACACCTTTCATTAGCATCATGACTGTGCACCTGTGTGCAAAGAGTGATCAGTAAGTTTGGTAGTTAAAAAAGTCTAATCTGAGAAAGCCAGGACCTCAAACCGACTGCAATTTTTGACAGAAAAGGGCACATATTCTCAAGAAACTCCCAAAACCATGTGCACAGTCATCAGTTGAAAAGTGGAAGCCTTTATTGTAGCAAAGAGGAGCCAACTGTGGTGAATGCCCACTTGGAATGTACATGTAGTGATACATTTTCGTGTGTTACCTGATGATGGGTTTTTGTAGCTCTGGTTGTGTGTAGTGCACCAAGTGTTGAAGAATACCCCAGAGTGAGATGGGAATTGTGAGAAACACAAACACACCCGCGATGAACCACGCCTTGGTGTGAGTACCAGCCTAAAACACACAAACACACATCTCCAGACGTGCAATAAAACATCTGTGCAGCTTTTTTTTCCGTGATGGAAACAGAATGACAGATATTGTATTTAAATGGACAATAATACCAGAACATCAGATCGCAAAATCTTCTCTGGCATCATCTTGGATGGTCAATTGAGATCACTGTACACTGTCATGGACTCCGTGTTCATCACTGCGGCCTGCTGCGCTTTATTATTTAATCGTCATTCTAAACAGAATGCATTTGAAGATAAAGTGTAACGACTTTGGGAAGGAACGAACCTCGGCTTTCTGGAGCTGCCACACACCCAGCGGTAAAGCCACGGCCACCAGCAGCGCGTACACGCACACGACCAGGGGCCGGAGCCAGCGACGCCAGTTCCCGCACCGCCGCGGCATTTCTAATCCCGGACGCAGCCGCTGATCATCCCAGCATCACCCAGCAGCATCACCCAGCACCGTGGACCACTGCTGCTAACGCTGAACAAGCCTGGGTCTCCTCCCTTTAAAACCAAGCTACAACGTAACACCGGAAGGATGCTCACGCATCACGCAGAAATCTGGGTTGCCAGATTGGCAGGACACGAATTTTACTCCGTATTCACGCCTACTATTAATAAAATAATGAAACACAGATTTGTGTTATCATTAATAATCTGTCTGGATCCTACACATAAAGAGAAAAATCACATGATGTTAGATCAAAGTATAAAAGCTTTAATAAACAATAGGTAACAATAGGTAACTTGGCCAAGTGATCCTTCCCAAAATCACCGTGTCTGAAAGTAATCGACAAAGAATCAAAGACTAGAACCAAGAACTCGGCTGAGCTCAGCTTAGTTATACCCAAATGGGGAAGGGGAAGGGGGGGGGGTACAGTACATTTCCACTGACCTGTGTGAAGAAACGAGTTTACACCGATTCTAAGGGAACCTTTACTGCTAATTTAGATACTTGATGAACAATCCCTTTAAAATCAATGCACATTACTAGCCACCATATTGGTTAGCTTGTTCATATTTAATAAATGACGTATAATATTGCATGCATTACATCTTTCAGGATCTTAAACATGAAGAGAAGAATCACCAGGATGCTTGATCCAAGTTATAAAAGCTTTAATAAACAACAGTTGACAAAGTTAACTTGGCCAAGTGATTCTCTTTCAGAATTTGTCTGAAAATTGCCTGCAGGATTTCAAAAAGAGAACCATGAGCTCTTCTGAGCTCAGCTTAGTTATAGTCCAATGGATGGGTCAGTAACTTTCCACTACCTGCCAATTCTAGTCTACACTGGTTCTGAGGGTGCCTACACTCTAACCTTGACCATTCTGCAAGTTGCTTGCAAGACAACGAGTTCTTTTACCAATAGTACGTGGACACCAGGCTAAATGGGATATCTGAAAATCCTAACAATTCACATTGTTATTTCAGCTGTTCATACATTACACTACCTTTGATAGCAAAAGAGTAAGCTGCTTTATCTAGAATAAGTTATGAATGTTCCTTACACTGGTTTTCCCCCGGGATCTTTTATTATGTCTTGCTCAATTGCAACATTTGTTTAGGCAAACACACAAGAGGATTGATTTCCAACACTAGCTATAATATGTTTGATTTGTTTTCACTGCTAATAGTGAAGTGAACCAAACACTCTTAGTACTGGTGCTGAGAAATGCTGCCATGGCAACAGGAGGCTAATTCCAGCACTGTGCCTCTCTGCAATATAGAGTCAGCACAGAGAAGACAGCCTACACTCTTTCAGCCATATGCAGTGAAGGAAGGAGATAAAATGATCGTACAAGCATGCATACATCTCCCGACACACAATGTATGTGTTCTTCTCAGAATAGGGTGGCCTTCTTGGTTAAAAAATGAATGATTTGTTTCGTCATCATTGTCAATGAAGTCAGTAGAATGGTACATTGATCAACAGACATCTTTATGTGAAATTGTGATTCAATGGTCTAATGAAACATCGCTATAGGAAGCTAGGTCAAATGTATTAGGACAGTATGAAATCGGTACGTGGGATAAAACGTGAAAGTAAAAATTGACCACATGTTAGGTGAAAATAAAAGAAATAAGGAGGTGCAAATGTGTTAAAACTATGCATACAGTACCATGACTAAGAATTTGATTTCACCTTTTCATCTTTTCACATTGGTCCAGAATACACTTTCTTATTTGATGGTCATTCTTGGTTAGCCTATATGTTTTCAGTCATAGCTGCAGCATCTGCATCCTTTACATTTACCTTTGGCATTTAGCAGATGCTTTTATCTAAAGCAACTTACAGTTGTTGTACAATTGAATCCATCTGAGGGTTTTGGGCTCAATGGTGGCAAACTGACAGTGGTGTTGTTTGAACCAGCAACCTTTCATTTTCTTCTATTTTATTCAAATGACACATTTGTTTCTTTTAGCTTTTGATGTAATTCCATGACTTGCAGGAAAAAACTGCTGCTGTTAAGCTTTAGAATGTCTTTGTAACCTTCACTCGTGTTTTGTGATGTGGTGGGTTCTTGTTCTCTCTCTCTCTCTCTCTCTCTCTCTCTCTCTGTGTGTGTGTGTGTTTCGTTTGTGTTTAAAAGACCAGTCATAATATAATCAATAATTAGATCATTTTATTTCATTGTTATATTCTTTTAAATATCAAGTAGGCTTCAAACAGTATAAGATTGCACATGAACATTCTGATAACATTTTAAAGGCAAACAGACATCGACAACGCTGACTATTCCCACTGAATAGTCGAATATATATTTATATATATGCACAACAGTGTGCTACTGCAACTCAACTACTATGTTGATGTTTTTTCGTCTGCATTTGGTTCGCACGAACCAGTCAAGCTCGTTTCCCATTGTCAGACTCTGAATATACAAAAATGTGATAAATCTTTAAAAAGATACACTTCTTTCATAATTTGCTCTGAAATGAACAGTATAAAAATACAATCATATTATATGAAATGTACAAATATAGGACTTTTCCGTTAAGTTTACACATCAAAGTATCAAAATACAACACTGAGACCATAGAAAGTTTGATCCACAGATAGAAATCACATGTGCATGCCAACGTGGTCTAGCAGCTTAAAAGGTTTAATACATGAACGAAACATGCAAGTCATGTCAACAACGTGGCTCTCGAATGAGAGTGCACGATCCCTCTCGTTTACGACCTCGCTTACAGTCACACCTGTTTACTTCCTACCTCAACTTCCTGTTTACTTCCTCCATCCATCTGACGTTCAATTGTGTCACGCCGGTTTGGGGCAACTGACACAGATCAGACGACCAGTCGGAATCTCGCGGGTAACGCACGTGACCTGTGCTTTACTTTAACCGCAAACTTAAAGCAAGACAGAGACCGCGCGCTCACACAAGTCCCGGTAAGGCGAACGCGCGCGCAGCCAGCATCTCTGCTTTTTGTTGCATGCGCTCGCGCTGCTTGATGTGCACGCGCCAGTGTCGCTTTCTTTCGTCGCTCCGGGCGAAGCGACGACCGCACACCTCGCAGGAGAATGGCTTCTCGCCGGTGTGCGTGCGCATGTGCGTGGTCAGGTGATCGCTCCGGCTGAAGCAACGCAGGCACACGCGGCACTGGAATGGCTTGTGTCCGGTGTGAATGCGCACGTGCCGGTTCAGCTCATCGGACCTCGAGAATCTGCGGTCGCAGTTCTCCACGGGACAGGTGAACGGCTTTTCCCTCGGGACGCCCTTCTTTGTGCCCGATTTGCTCGTCTGCGGTCGGTTTCGGACCGTCACCGGACTAGAAAAGAGCAGGTTTTCAAGAATGGAGGAGCAATCCAGGTCCAAAACGGATCCGTGCTGCAACACCGATCGAGCTCCTGAAAGTGGAGATTCGTCACTCAAGAGCATCTGGGTGCTGAAGTTTGGAGATGCGTTCAGTGCGCATTGCTGGTCCACGCCGGCGGGTTCCTGCTTTATCCACGTGGAGTCCTCTGGACACAACGGAGACAAGAGCTCAATGATATCGTCCAGATCCGTGTCGTGTTCCGATACAACACTCCCAGAAATTCCGAACTCTCTAAACAAGTCGCACCCGCTGCAGTCATCATCCCGCTCCTGCTTAACATTCACCGACCAGTCGTGCTGCAGGCTCGAGACGTCCATAAAGTCGTCTGAGGAGTCGTGATAGAACGGATCCGGCGATCCCAGAGATGGTGTGGAGCTGCCCGTCGAGCCCACCGATTCCTGGCGAAAAAGAGTCCCACTGCGTGAGCTGCCGCCCGCCCCGGTCTCAGATAAGTCGTCGCGGCGGCCGTCGAAGATCGGATTGGTGCAGATTCCGACTATCTCGGTGATCATGTTGAGGAGCGCGTCCGTGCTGCACGAAACCGATTCAGCGTGGAATGAGCCAGTGTACGCCAACGGGGACGGGGGAAGCCCGTCGGTGGAATTCTCCCCCAGGTCCGGGAGAAAGGCGGGGTCTGGGAGCTCAACTTTAGGCTTGAGAAGCCCCTCCACATCTGTCAGGGTAGAGGAAGGGAGAGAGGGATTGTTATTACATAAGCGTGCACCCACTGATGCATATATGACTCACAGCTTTGGGTGTAATTAAATCAGATCGGGTCAATAAACGGGACGGATGCAGACGGTCCAGGATGGAAGCAATTTTAAACAAGAATAAAATTAATAATCAATCAGCAGACAAAATTGCAACGCAATGATTGCGGAATTTCAAATAACGGATCTTCTTATAGGGTTTACATAACTGAAATATCAGATTTATAACACATGCTTTTCATTTTAGTACAATTACTAGACTGGAATAATGTTTTTAGTATGTTGCATGAGTTTCGTATGGAAACAAACATGCAATCAAATCACAATCGTGAAAGGCACGCAATGCACTTATTATATTACTATTAATATAGCATAAATTATTTCTCAAAATCATTAAACTTACCGGCTTTACGGTCCATTTTATCTCCGTTTTCGGTCCGTGCGCACAGAAGGTCCAGCGCACTGAGGTCCACCGTGCTGATCATAATGGTGCAAATAATCGTTAATCGAAATAATCGATCAATTTCAGGGTGCAGCCTCCGGGTTATGGTTCGGGATTCCCTGCCCGTTGCTTGTCGACCAGCGGTTGAGGTTTCTGTTCTCCGTCTGAACGTTTACCGGAATCCCTCGTCCGGTTTATATACGCTTGGATGAACCGGGGCTCCGCCTCTCAGATCATCTACGTCGGAGAGAGGATTTCCCGCCGTGTGCCGACTTCGTTCTTCTGCTGCCCATACATGGGCAGAGGATGTGACGGGGTTCCCCCACCGAAAATGGGCACAGGGGAATGTGACGCAGAGTCGATTGTCCTGAAGACCGATGCAGTAAAACAATCCAAAGACTGAACTCTTCAGGAATGGATCTTAGTGTTCACGATACATTACAGGTGCAAAAATGTCTGCTGTTTTAGTATATAGGGAAAAAATCTATTTCGGTTTATCTTTCATTCCCTGCGCCATGAAACGTCCAGGCGCAACATCTGCAGTGTTTCTACCCATCATGTCATGAATCGATGCAGCCAGAATTTCAGGTGATGAACGGTTCTTCATGCAATGCCGAATTTACGCATTTATTTATTCATTATTTATTTATTTATTTATTTATTTATTTATTTTGTCTGCGTATGTACACCAGAACAGCACCGATTGATGATGTTAATGGAACTGACATCAATAAACGTTTTAACCATAAACGAGCATCCCTGGGTCGAGCATCCCTGTGTATCACTTCCGCTGGTTGCAGATTCAATACCGCGGACAGCGACTGCAGCCCCGCCGCTGCAGCAGCTCACATCCGCATCCTCCACAATCATCAAACACACAACACTAAACTCAGAGCATTCATTAAAGAACGCTGGAGAGAACACATTAGTGTTAAATTACATGGGAAAGGTGGAAAAATCTACTGCAGTCCTGCATGCCATGGGAGAAAGAGAGAGGGTGTGTGTGTGTGTTATGTAACGCCTGTTTTCCTTTCTTTTTTTCTTTTCCTGGAGGCATAATGGTCTACCAAGCACCGTTGCATTCCCCGAGTTTTATTCCATTCCCCCAATAGAACAGAAATTCTATTTCATGAAATAACAATACTATCATTTTCAATACCACAAAACGATTATTCTCCGTTAAGCTTACATTGCATGCAACAGTGGATAAACTGACATTGTCACATTCATAAATTTACATCTTATTCTTCTTTCGGCTGCTCCAGTTAGGAGTCCCCAGCGGATCATGAGCTGCATCATCGACTTGGCACAGTTTTCACGCAGGATGCCCTTCCTGCCCCTATTTTTTACGGGCTTGTGACTGGCACTGCAATGCACCAGTTTGTGCATCCCAGTGGCGAGGTACCTGTAGAATTCTGTTTCTCCAATTAACCTGGTGGCATGTTTTTGAACTATGGGAGGAAACCGGAGTACCTGGGGCAAACCCACGTGGACCCAGGGGGAACATGCAAAATTAGCCACCTTGCCACCCACATTCATGAATTTACATATTTGCCATTAATAGTGCTATAAAGATTGAATTACGTTACGTTTGATGCTTCAGACGTGTTCAGAGGCTTCACAACGTCCTGCTAGAGGTGTGCCCTGCAGTCAGCAGATGTCGCCACAGTGCACAGGGAAGTCAAGAATATCCCAACTTGGACAATTAAAAGTTTTATTACAATTATTATTTATTTTCTTTCTTTATTTTTATTTAACACTCAATTTCTTAATTCATTTTAATTTTATTTAACACTTATTGAAAATTACTCTAAGTATAAGTAAAAGGTAAAATAATGCAAATGCTTTATTTGCATGCTTTAAAAAGACAAAGAATAATTATTGCAATAGGAGTTTTCTATTTTATGGGGGCTCCGTTGTTAGCACAGGTGCCTCACAGCAGCCAAGTCCTGGATTCGATTTCCAGATTTAGTGCTCCTTGTCTTTTCTAGGAAGAGTTTCCATGGTTTTGCAGTGTCTTTGTGGTTTTCCTCTGGGAGCTCTGGTTTCCTCCAGAGGTCCAAAGACATGCAGTCAGGTGAATTGACATACCTCAAATTTCCATTAAATGTTTGTGTGTGCTCTGTGACAAACTGGCAACTGGAACCTTGATTAAGCAGGGCTAATCAAGCGGAGGTTTCATTCTACATATAAATATATATTCATATTTCACTGGCATGTTTGGAATATAGTACTAATACAACAACCCTCGGTTACCCTTAAAAACAACTAAATCAATGTATATTTGTTCTACACCATTCCAGAGGTATTTCTATTGGATTAGGATCAGGTAATGCTTTCTTACCGCTAGTTTTGATGAGCCACTGTGTGCTCAGTTATGAAAGTAATTGATTAATTAAATAAGCAAGCAAGTTTTTCTGACAAATACCAAAAATGTAAGTGCATGAGTAAGATAAATACAATTCACTTATAATTGTTTACTTATTTATTTTTATATTTTTGAACAATGCAAACAATAAAGGCTTTGTGTCTCAGCGATGAGTCTTTGTGGTGTGGGAAGACACCGGGGAGACCCAATCAGCACAAACTGTCAGCTCCGACATTTTCATGAGGTTCTTAAAATAAGCCCACCCACTGAACACGTGCATGGCTGCCCACCTTCTGAGATGTGTGGATGTCAGCTCGCCTCGGCTCAAGCTAAAGCTCACAGGCCTGTCTGAGCAAACAACAGATTTCATATCTTTTTAACTGAAAATAGACATATTTAGTCATGTTTAATAACTCATTGTTTGAGTGCCATTATGATTATTATTATTAAGACTATTTTATATAAGAAATCATTGGACACACTGGTCATATTCAGAGATTTTAAACAATCGATTCCTACAAAGTTTTCTTTCTTGACTCTTTGTGGAAGGAGAGGGAGTTAGAGCTGGCAGGAATAAAGATGCTTCAGTTCTCATTAGGAGTGAAGAGAACGGACAGGATTAGAAACGAGTCGATAAGAGGCAAAGAGAGGGTAGGGTGGTGTGTGGCAAAGTTAGGGGGTCGAGATCGAGATGGATTGGACGTGCGCAGAGGAGAGAGGAGAGGTAGATAAGAGTACTTAAAATAGAGCTACCAGGCAGGAGGAAGAGAGGGAGGCCAAAGAGGAGATTTATGGATGTGGTGTGAGAGGACATGAAGGTGATGGGTGGGAAGGAGGGGGATATTCATGACAGCGCAAGTTGGAGATGAATGATCCATTTCAATTTTCAGCTTAGAAAAAGGGCTTTATCAAAAGCGACTTACAGTCATATTACAGTATACAGTCTGAGCAATGAGGGATAAGGGCCTTGCTCAAGGGCCCAACAGCAGCAACCTAGCAGTGGTGAGGTTATAATCAGAGTACTTTGGAATACTAGTCCTGTAGCCTAACCACTAGGCTATAGCTGATCTGCTGTGGTGATGGAAGATGGAAGTGTGTGTGTGTGTGTGTGTGTGTGTGTGTGTGTGTGTGTGTGTGTGTGTGTGTGTGTGGTTGTGTGTGTCCTTACTCGGACATGTGTGACCTTCACTAAGAGAGAAGAGATTCTTACACAAATCCATTGACTTTTGTAATGACCAAGTGCCAAAAGCAACCCGGATTGAAAAACGTTAAAAGCAGACAGAATCAATATGAAAACATCTGGCTTGCATCTGGTTAATCTGCTGTTATTTGCTGTTATACTGTTAGAATATACTTTTTTTTTTACCTTTCTTTGACTTTTATTACATTGAATTAAATAAGTACAGTAACAGAGGAGTCCACATACATAAACGAATGTTAGTGCTTTGCAGTTTTTACAATTACTTGCTACCATACATTGTATTTGCTTTCTCTGTTGATGGACAAATAGTCTACTAAATTAAAAACATCTTTACTTTGTATGTACTGTATCAAAAGATACAGATCAGTATGTTTGTGCATTCTTCTGCTTTCATAACCCTCAGAGTTTTTCCTAAAACAGACCAGTCCTCTTCATACTGTCCATGACATTTAACCCCTAGAGAAGGTTCCTGTAATGTCCCTCCTCCTTTTGTGGTCAGACCTGCTATAAATGGATAGAATTGGACCCTGCTTAGCTCTTTTTATTATTGTTCACACATAACATCACTCTTACCTATCATGGATGTCACATATTTGATTTCCCAGTCAGGCTTAATTCTCTGCTGCCTTGTTTCTCTTTTCTTTATGGTCATGGTTAAATGTGTGCTGGGATGGTGTTGGTATTCCAGACGGGGTACATCTCTGCCTTGTTTGCCAAGTGTTCCAATCCTGGGTAGCCTGCTCCACCTTCGCTCATCTCTGCCACCACATCTGCTTTTCAGCAAGTTGGCACAGAGCTACGGGCATCTGTTTGGTCTGTACATGGGACCACACTATACGCTGGTGGTAAGTGAGGTGGCACTGGCCAGGGAGGTACTCCTGCACAAGGGCAAAGACTTCGCTGGAAGGCCCAAGATGGTGAGTGCAAATAAACCTGCTTTAATGTCACTTATAGCTCTGAAATCTGGTTGATTCAGTTTGATTTGTTAATAAAACCTTTTAGCAGTTAAACATGGAAGATAAATGAGCACTGTCTGTGTACATTTGAAGAACCTGTCAACTTTCTTGTGGGTCTCATATTAAATACATCTTTTGTCACTAGATCCATCATAACCCTTTAACAAATAAATACATTGCGACTGATTATTCAAGACATTGAAAACATTCTACATCATTTATTAATGAAATACATGATTTAACCTACTTAAATGAGAGAAGCTGTAATAATTAAAAATGCTACAATGCTGTGATCTACTACTCACATGATAAAGGGGCATGCGTTAGGTACAATACTACTTGGTCATGGTGTGAATAACTGGCAGAGGTGTAAATAGAACTAAAATATTGTACTCGAGTAAGAGTAAGGGTACTAGTCTAAAAAGCTACTCAAGTAAAAAGTAACCCATTTAAAATGTACTCAGAGTAAATGATACAAAATATACTTTAGTAAAAGTATAGTGCAGGTTGTGAAATCTACTTTATAAAGAACAAATACACAAAAAACTACAAAATTACAGTAACACGATTAATATAATTTGTTACTTTCTTCCCCTGACAACAGGATACAACTAGAAATGAATTAAAAGGAGTAAAAGGAATGAAACGATATACAGACTAATCTTTAATCTTTTTAAAAACATTGGTTCTTTCAGCACACACACACAAACACACACACACACACACACACACACACCAGTCCATTATTCTCTGAAACCTTGCCCTTTTTGGTTTGTCAAGGTTACCACAGATATGCTGACGCGAGGAGGGAAAGACATTGCATTTGCCGATTATAGCGATTTATGGAAGAGCCATCGCAGACTAGTGCACTCCTCTTTTGCCTTGTTTGGAGAAGGCTCCAGCAAGCTGCAGACCATCGGTACTAAACTGGCACACGTTATGCATGCTGTCTGTGAAATACGTGAATAAAAATAAGAGACTATTTTACTTTACAATTCCCAAGTGTGTGTTTGACAAAAAAATGACAATTTATTCTCTTCATATTCTAGTTTATAGAAAAAAACAACCCTGATTATTTTTGTCAATCACACACAGACATTATAAACTGAATTAAAGTGATAATTTTGAAGTGGTCTCTTATTTTTTCCATGACTGTATTCATCAGTAATGATCAACATATAAAGCATTTACTTGTTCTGTTTGCAGTCCTAGATGCGGCAGAAAGTCTGTGTTCAGATCTTCAGGCTTGCAGGGGGCAATCTGTAGATCTAAGTCCGGTCCTGATGAGAGCAGTTACCAATGTGGTATGCAGGCTAGTCTTCAATTCGACGTATAGCCCTCAGGATCCTGAGCTTCAGCAGGTGTTGGACTATAATGATGGCATAGTCCAGACCATTGCGCGTGGAAGCCTGGTGGACGTTTTTCCCTGGTTACAGGTTAGGGTCAGAATTGTATATTCCTTTTACAGATTTGTTACACACACAGTGCTGCCTGGTTTTATTTTTCTCTCAGAAGATGAATCGGAAATATCCGATGTTCTAGCTGATCTCAAATAATATCAAACTGCTTTAATTGCAGTTTGATGTAACCACATCATTTGACTCAGCGCTCTAAAGTCACAATTAAACAAAATAAAGTCTATAACACATTGGCAGCCATTGATATGGCTTTTTTGCAATTAGAATATTTATTTTTAAACCACAGTTGCCACTCATAATGGTTCACATAACTTAATTCTTCCACTTTACTGCAGACTTACTGACTTTTGCTAAGCTCATAGTTTAGTTGAGAGAGTTGATTTAGGTAATTTAGGTGAGAAATGTCATAGATTTGTATTCAAAGATGACTTATTTTTCACAGATCTTTCCTAACAAGGACCTGACCAGACTGAGAGAATGTGTGTCTATTAGAGACAAACTACTGACTAAGAAACTAGCGGAGCACAAGGTAAAGTGTGTACACACATCTTTCCTCTGTTCATTCATAATGATAAAGAAAGTCATGTTGTGAAAACGTAGATAAAACACAGATAAAAACCTCACAACACTGAAATGCTGTAGATTTTTTTTTTAAATGAAACAAATATAATTAGACTATTCAGTGGCAGGTAGCTGATCCACTAGCCCACCGCAGGGAGCAAATTTCAAGCCTGACTGGGTGAAAAACAACTACAAGCACATACAGCAATATCTAATCCCAAAATCAATGTACAATCACATTCCAATCAAATAATACATGGACCTTTATGCTAACTATTACCCAGTTGGAATTACTTTCTCCTGACTTATCATACAGAGTACTGATCCAATACAGGGGGGACCCGACTGACATAGTCACTCACTTATGACAATCCTAGTGAGAATCCTAAAGCCAGTTTACCATCTGCATAGTGAGTGCTCACAGGTGATCCAAATCATTCAGTCGTGGAAATAAATAAGAGACCACTTCAAAATTAACAGTTTATTTGAGGTTACAATTTCTGGGTGTGTGTTTGAGAAGAATGAGTAGTGTTGTTTTTTCTATAAACTAGAATAAGAATTACATTTTTGTTTCTTATTTCTCGTTTTACTAATCCTGGCAGTTGACCCTAATACCCGGGGAACCTCGTGACCTCCTAGATGCTCTCCTAAGTGGTCCAAGTGACGTCACAGATGATCACATTTTGATGACAGTGGCCGAGGCTTTTGGAGCAGGAGTAGAGACCACATCTACAACTTTATTGTGGACAATAGCTTTCTTACTGCACCATCCAGAAGTATTCATATACCAATCTAATTCACAAATATATGAGCTGAATATTTTGATGATTTAATTCTTAACCATCCACTATGATGCTTGGTCTGTATGTAAAGGTGCAGGAACGTCTTCATGCTGAGCTGGATGAGTGTGTAGGGAGGGACAGGCGCCCTTGTTTGACCGACAGATCCAAGCTGCCACACCTGGAGAGCGTGTTGAACGAAGTCTTGAGGATTCGCCCTGCCAGTCCCATCCTCATCCCCCATGTTGCTATGCAGGACACAAGGTAACCATGGAAATACTGCAGAAACCCTATTGTCGACAAAAGGGCAGACTTATGATGATCATTAAAGTCCACCGGGAGACTTGATGAAATGCAAATCCCTGCAAATGCTTGGGTCATTAGTTTGTACTCTGGGTTCCTTAACACTGGTTTATGGGTAACTTAGTGAGAGTCACACACTGGTGACATTGACTGGCTCTATTTAAACGGATTATGTCAAGCTAGTGATGTTCTTTGTGATGATATAAATACTTTAACTGCAACTGTTACAGTATATTAAATCATTCTTGTTACAATAAAGACAATGTCATGAATGTGTTCTATACAGGTCATAGGAAATGGATCATATATCAAAATCAAACCCAGACTTGTTCTAAATAAGCTGAACCAGGCTTAAAGTACACCTGTCATGGCTTTTCTAAAGTTTTGACTTTACAATACATTTCACATAATTGCATTAAAGTTCAGGTCAGAAGGCCAATGTTCAGACCTGATCAGACCAGAGTTTTATCAGAAGCACATAGTAAAAGTATGTAAATATAACCATTGAAGGACAACCATGACATGCATGCCATGTACAAGTGGAAGCAGGCTTTTAAAGATCAGTGTTTACTCTGTGCAGGCTTGGAGGGCATTATGTACCAAAGGGGACAAGAGTTTTGGTGAACATCTGGGCAATACACCACGACCCCAATCACTGGAACAACCCTGACCAGTTTATACCAGGTAGCACAATACACTCACTGGCTAACTACAAGTTTAGCTTATTTTAGAGTCCGTTCATAACACTGTGTATATTCAGTGGAGGCCAGAATTGAGAGATTTACTGCACAACTCCATTTCATTGATAAATGATAACTTTCATATAAATATTACATAACTGTCAATAAATCAATTTTTTTATGATTGAGATGATTCTTTTTAACCCCTTCCTCACACTTTATACAGACAGGTTTCTAGACTGCACAGGTAAAAAGATCAACCAACCCAGTTACCTTCCATTTGGAGCAGGACCCAGAGTTTGCGTGGGCGAATCACTGGCCCGGATGGAGCTCTTTCTTTTCCTTAGCTGTCTTCTGCAGCAATTTCATTTCAGTGTTCCCAGTGATGCTTCCCTACCAAACCTGCAAGGGAGATCTGGGGTAGTGCTACAGCCAAACCGCTACATGGTCACAGTTGGACTACGACAGTAAATTGTAATGACATATCTAGATACATTATCAGTCTGAATACACTACATATGTCTTGTCACCAGTCAATTTGAAATGTACTACAAAAATCTGAATTTACACTGTGAGGGTCTTCTCAAGATTAAATTAACCGTGTGTCACACTGTGATGGATTGCAGCTCGGTCTAGGGTGTCACTCCTTAATACGCTCCCTGTATCTTCCAGGCTTTTAAGTTTTCTCTTGTGGACTCCAGTTCCACTCACAGAATTTTAATAGGAATTAGAGCGGAGGACTGAACAGCCATGGCAAGAGTTTAGTTTCATGGTCATGAAAACTTTTTTAGCTTTACTGAGCAAAGAAACGTCTCGGTTAACAAAATAACACCTTTGGTTTTAAAATGGAATGTTTAATAAGCTCGTGTTTAGGAGTCCGTACACGTCTGGGCAACATTGCTACCGTACCGCCCCAGCCACCATACCGCCCCAGCCTTGGAAATTTAGTAATAACCCAAAAATGTGCACACTCACAAACATACCAAATGATCCTACGCATTCCAGTCCAGACATTAAGACCAAGAAAAGAGACAGTCGTGTCTTGTTTGAGTTGTTTAGTGTTAAATCATTTAGAATAACATCTGCACACCTTTCACAGTCTCACGTAAACATCAAACATACATACATATTGCTCAGACTAAAGAAGGTTGTTATAATAACGCCACGGTAGCACCATGGTAACGCCATCTTAACGTGAGTGTAACTTGGTTCTGATGCCACAGTAACACTAGGATTGAAACACATGATTCTCTCAGCCTCAGATTCCATCTTACGATGACATCTAGGGCTGCGACACTCCGAATGAACTGGCATGCGTAAAAAATATATACCATTTC
>JAYDZG010000020.1:15839289-15859750 GCA_034509265.1 Microcambeva bendego
ATCAGTGCATCAGGTTGAGTAATGTTGCATTATGAGTCAATGATGGGGCTAAAATTGACCCTATGTCACAGTTTACGTCAGAGTCTTATCTAAACTACACATTGATAGTTAGATCGGGGATAGTTAGGTTAATAAATTCAGTGTTCATGTGTACACTGAATCAGGGTCGATAAGGGATCATGGTCTTTACAGTTTCTATAAACTTTACAGGTATGCTAAACAGTGCTATCAGATTTCATAAAGAAAAAGTGTGTCATTGCATTACAGGCTAAAACACAAAGGCGCAGTCACTCATCTAATAAGCCTGTTTCTGTATACAGTGTAGTTTACCTATACTGAAAAAAGCAACAATTTGGGGTGTGGTCACAGGTTTTCTCTGAGTATGTTTATTCACCAATGCTATCTGCTGAGTATTAGCAGCTCCATGCTGACAGGGTTGCAGTGGTTAATGTGTCACTTATACACTGGTCAAGACAGAAACATACCTTGGAAGGACACCAGTTACAGGGAAACTCTCACTTACAACATTAATCAATATACATTCTGGTCAAAACGAAAGGATACATTCACTTAGTCCATCATAAAGTTTGTTTGTATGTAATTTGCTTTTTAAATACACCCATACCTATATAGGTGTGTTTCATGAAAAGAATGGACAGTGGATGAAGGTGTTATAACAGTGTGATATGTAATTACTGTAGTATTGTTTTTATACCAGCACTACTTTACAATATGAATGTTAGTTACATGAGTTTCCCTTCGCTCTTCTGCAAAACCATGCTTTCTGCTTTCTCGTTCCTTTTTTCATGCCAGCTGGTCTGTGGGTTGGTTGTATAAAAGAAACTTAATGAGTTAATGAAACAATTATCTAACCACCATCAGACCAGGGATTGGTGTTTTTTGTGTTGGCAGAACTTTCGTAAATGTTATTTAAAGGGTGAAAGAATTTATTCACTTGAGGGAAGCAGACTTTAAAAACACATCTGCATGCACCTGGATACACTGTGCACTCTATGTTATCATATTAGAGAGATCTGTAACTCCTTTCTTGATTCAAATCAAACATCATCTCTTGAAATTATTATTAGAATCATTGGGTTTTCCTTACAGTTAGAAGAATATATTCAATCCTCTTCATTTTCTGTCAATGCATGTTTGGATCAATGCATGTCACCAGGTTATTGTGTGTTTTCTGAAAATGAAGGGTAGTCATTTTATTTAGGAAGGCAGATCCGAGCAGAAGCGTTAATCTGTAATCCCATGGTAATATAAAACTTTTTAAAATTTAATTCATGGCAGAGTTGCTTATCAGGGCTTTTCAGGATAGACTGAACCTCACAGACACCGTTTTTTTTCTCCATGGTTTTAGTACAGCGCAGTGGATACCAACCCGCTCTCCATCTACGTCATGCACCCCTTCTGGAACTCTATGGTGAAGGTAAGAGTCCAGTATCATTGGGATAATTAAGAATCTGTTACTCGTTCGTAAATAAGTATCTGTTTGGCTGAAAATCAGTTTAAAACAAGTATATGTGATAAACAAATGGTGAAGAGTTTCATTTTCAGCCATTGAAAAAAAACAAAAAAAAGTCCATTTAGTAGGTTCCAATGTAGAATTGCACTGTGATGCTCGTCTTCCTTGAGTCTTAAAAGGTCACAAACAAACAAAATCGCATTTCTGTCAATAATATGCATTATATCTGATGTTTCATTTATTCGCAGTTCATGCCCACCTGGTTGGCCCCTAACCTCATCACATTTACTGGCTTCATGTTTCTGGTACTCAACTTTGCCATCTTATCCTTCTATGACTATAGCTTCTATGCCTCAGGTAAGGACTCGAGCGTGTTAACAGGTGTACAAGTAAAATTCCAGCTCAGAACTTCAGTCGACACCCTTTCACTATCTGCCTATTAAGCTCTACTGCTGTCCTGTGCACCCTCTCTCTTCTCTCCTCGTGATCTTTAATATTTCACTTGGATTTGTTTTGATTAGCATGTTTGGTTAGTGATCGTCATGAACTATTCACTGATGACAAAATTTACACACTGAATGCTGACCTGGTTCTGCTTGCCATGTTTATCTTCTGTTTCATTTGACTGCCTTGTTCACTTAGTAAAATCATTTTTTTCAACAAATGAACCAGGTGAAGTTCAGTGACTGTCAAGAAACTTTTTTCATGCTTATCGAAACCAGTCGTGCGAAAGCTAACACAATAAGCTTTGGATGTAATATGTTGAGTTATTAAACAGTTTTACTCTATTATGTTGATTATTTGTTAAAAATCTGCTTTTCTGCTGTTGTGGCTGAAGAAAAGAAAATCCACTCGAACCTTTATAGTGCGGCCTGGCTTAATTTTGGGAGTCCCAGGGCTGCTTTGTGAGCCCACTCTATAAGTAAATACCAAGCAAATGAGTCATGTGTGTATATAGAATTTCTATAGTTGCATAGTGTTCACTTGGCTTTTCTGACACACCTAACTAAGACAGGTTGATGATCCTGCATTTTATGACTTGTTTGTCTTCATGTGTGTGTTTTTTTAGCTGAAGGTCATGCTCACGTGCCCAGCTGGGTTTGGATAGTGGCGGGCCTCTTCAATTTTCTGGCATACACTTTAGGTAGGTGTTTGTGTGTGTATGTGTGTGTGGAGTGTGGTAGGTACTTCCGCTGCATGAGTTGACATTTTTATTCTGCCTGCTCTTAGTAATATCTACCTGGCCCAACTTCACAATAAAATTCTTTACAATTTTCCGGATCTGAAATTAATTATTGAGCAGAATTAACGTGACCCAATTAGTCTGGCATTCCACAGCAGTCCCGATTTTGATTTGGCCTCACCTCTCTGATAAGCCCAGTGTGGTCCTTGCCTACTCATGGCACCAGTTCAGTTTCTTAAACCAGCCTATCCCGGCTCTTCAACTGGTGCAAGGCACACGGGAACACCCTTGACGGGGTGCCGGGTACCTATTCAGTGTCTCTAATCAACCTGATGGCATTTCTTTAAACTGTGGGAGGAAACCCGCGTTGACACATGGAGAACAAGCAAACAGCGCCACCCCTCATGACATCAGTCATTGTAATTGTGTTTGGATCAACAGATGGGATAGATGGCAAGCAGGCACGCAGGACGAACTCCAGCACTCCTCTGGGCGAGCTGTTCGACCACGGTTTGGACAGCTGGGCGTGTGTGTTCTTCGTCAGCTCCATGTACTCGGTGTTCGGGCGCGGTGAGTCCGGAGTGAGTGTCCTTACGCTCTACGGTCTGCTCTGGGTCGTCCTCTTCTCCTTCATCCTCTCACACTGGGAGAAATACAACACTGGAGTGCTCTTCCTGCCCTGGGGCTACGACCTCAGCCAAGTGGTGAGAACACCGAACACACGCTCATACACACCCGAGCGCACAGTAGAACCGTGGGACTTTGTGGTGGATGTGGTTCATGCAAATTTTGAAGCATCAGGTCGTTTGTGGTGCAGTATGCAAGTGAAGCCGAGATGATTTATCATCATAAGAACCCCTCTCCCAAAAGTCTGTGACTATAAGAAAAGGCGATGAAAACTTACACAGTTGAGGCATAACATTGTGTTGGTCCCCCTTTTGCTCCCAAAACAGTCCTGCTCTGTGTATTCTGACACCTTTTTATCAGAACCAGTGTCAAATTCTTTAGCAATTTAAGCTACAGTAGGTCGTCTGTTGGATCGGACTACACGGACCAACCTTAACTCCATGCGTGCATCAAGGAGCCTTGGCCGCCCCTGACCCTGTTGCTGGTTATCACTGTTCCTTCTTTGGACCATCTCAGACTGGGAACGCCCCACAAGAGCTTCAGTCTGGAGATGCTCTGACCTGGTCGTCTAGCCACTTGGCCCTTGTCACACTTGCTCAAATCCTTAAGCTTGGTGATTTTTCCTGCCCCCGACATCAACTTTGAGGATAAAATGTTGACTAATATATCCCATCTACGAACAGGTGCCGTAATGAAGCAACGATCGGTGTTGTTCACTTCACCTGTCTTATGATGTCTCACCAATGCTTTTCACATTCTTTGTGAATTTCTCTTCTCTCCCTCACAGACGATCTCCATCGTGTACATCGTCACGGCGGTAGTGGGAGTGGAGACGTGGTATAAGCCGGTGATGTGGAACATTCTCTACAGAGACCTCTTCATCGTCATGATCATGGGTGAGAGAACGGCTCTCATTGGTCCGTTTCACACCGACTCATTAACATATTTGGTTTCCATTGGCGCCATACAATCACCTTATTTATCTTCGAGTCGTGTGATGTCATATCTATGTATCTGAAATTGCAGGGTGGGATGGAAACGGCACAATAAGTTACGTAATGTGACTCCTTTATGATGCTACTTGGCTTTTATAGGGTGAAGTTTGATCCTTGAAAGATTCACTTCAGCTTTAACTTTGCTTTATCACAAAACAGGGTGTGGGGTCGAAGGGGATTGTACAGAGCATCAGATGAACTTTAGTCAATAATTGCTTACCAGTGTTTTTTATGAGGAACTTGTCTGTTTCCAGTGGTATCCCATTATCCTCCTACCATTCGAAAACGTGGAAGATGAATTGACCTGTATTTTACCTGGTTTCATGAGTGGGATGCCATGTGTGGCCCTTTCATCAATGCCATTAACCCAGCCATAGATACATAGAAAAATAATTTCATTCTTAAGGCGTCACCATGTTGGATCGATGTCTGTGTTATGGATTGAGTGTTTAAAGTTTTTTATGCTTTTCCTGACGCGATATATGCTTGTGATGTGCCAAATCAGCTCTCTTCTTTTCTAGGCTGCTTGTTTGCCGTAACTCTTCCAATGAGCCTCTACAACGTTCTCAAGTAAGCGGTTTCTTTTTATTGTTCTCGTAAAGGTTCTCCAAGCTGTCCGTAAACCTCAACCCAGTGTGTTTTGTTAAATCGTTTAAAGTGTAAACCATCTGTTGAAAATTATATAATGTCCAGCACAATAAGCTGGACTGTAGTCAGCAGGGATGAGATTCAGACTCCAATGAGTTAAACCAATATGCAGTTAACTAAGTTCATTTGCTTTATGGTTTAGACTGAGCCGAAATGCACATCATTCAAAATAGTTTTTACTTTATTAACTGTGTGTGTGTGTGTGTGCATGTGTGTAACATTAACAAGACCCATGTGATGTTTCGTGCAGGGCGTATCGCAGTAACACATTAAAACACAGCTCTGTGTATGAAGCTCTGCTGCCTTTGTTCTCACCCACGCTGCTCTTCATCCTCTCCGCGCTGTGGATTTTCCTGTCACCCGACATCTTGGAGCTGCATCCTCGAATCTTCTACCTTATGGTGGGCACCGCCTTCTCCAACGTCACTGTGAGTGTACACACACACACACACACACTCCCTCACACACACACTCCCTCTGTAGGAGACACTCACAGCATTGTTCTGTGGTCTGTATAGAAATGCTGTTCATCCAGTACCACGTCACATCTGGTAACATCCTGAATGTTGATGAGAACAGCTCGAAAATATGGTCACCCATCCTGGCTTGAGACATTTGGGCCGCTTGTTTTGCATCTGAGGGATCCGTTCTTAGCTTAGGTGTTTCCACAAAGTACAAAAAAACTCTGAATGGATCAAAGCTTAACTTTTAATTTAGATTTTTAATCATTATAGGTCGTCACATGGTTGAAGACCCAAGTACTCGGGCGCTTCTGCTCCTGAATGGAAGCAATTAGATGTACAAAACTGTTGTCATGCATCATGGTCTGTAATCGAATCTCTCTCTGTGTCCTCAGTGTCACCTGATCGTGTGTCAGATGAGTAACACGCGCTGCCAGCCGCTGAGCTGGATGTTGCTCCCCATGGCTCTGGTGGTGCTGGTGGTGTTCTCCGGTGTGGTGCAGCAGAGTGAGGGCGTGCTCCTCCATGTGTGGACAACAACAGTCATCCTCATACACATCCACTATGGTGTTTCAGTGGTGGGTATACTCACAAATTTCCTGTTCACACAAAGTGTAAATGCATTTAAGTGTGTGAAGGCTTGTGGCGTGTATGGTGCACATACCGCTACCTAGTGGGCAGAAGTAGAACACATGCTCTCATGCACATGCTGCTGTGGGACTTTACATTACATTTTCAGCATTTAGCAGATGCCTTCATCCAAAGCGACTTACAGTACAGTTACAGTATACAGTCTGAGCAATGAGAGTTAAGGGCCTTGCACAAGCGCCCAACACCAGCAACCTAGCAGTGGTGAGATTTGAATCGGAAGATGACTAATCCTTCATCTTCTCACTGAAGATGACTAATCCTGTACCCTAACCACTAGGCTCTTGAGCAGAGTGAACTGGGTTTAGTAATTGTTTCATTTCAAATAAATAGTCCTGTGGGTCTGTTAAAAAAAAAAAAAAATTAGTGAAATAACTTGGTGCCTCCTACACCCTACCCAGTGATCTGCCTAAATAGAGGTTTTTAATAAACAATCAACCTATGACACATTTATCTTTGTAGATAGCTCACTAAGTTTTCTGCCAGCATCAGGTTACGTTAGACTACATTTCAACCACCACAGGCTGATTTAGTCGTTTATATTTCCTTTAATCTAGGTGAAGCAGCTAAGCGGTCACTTTAAGATCTACGCCTTCTCACTGAAGAAGCCGGCCTCAGACTGACTAGACGAGGAGAAAGTTAGCCTGACCGTGGCAGAGGTCTAAACAGGATTCTGCCCACCCGGCTGACACAACCATCACCGAACCAAGAAACCAAACGCTGCTGTCCGAACACACCTTCTGTAACGGGGAGGACACACCCGGTCCTGTTCCGACCTTTCTCTCGCCTTCCTCTGTTCGGCCGGAGCCGCTCCAGGATCGACTGAGGCTGTTCGGCTGTTCGGCTGTTCCGTGTCTGGCGCTGAACAGATTCGCTTGTTTCCTACGGAAATGCTCTTTCAGCGACGACACACCTACACACACTTACAGACGACACACACACACAAGCATGCCCATTTAGACAGTTAGCTACATTCGACACACACTCGTTTCATTACTGCTGTAATGATCACTCATTAATGAATGTCGTGTACATGTTTGCCTTTTTATTTTTGCGTTGAATAGTAAAATAGTGGCTCTTAATTTAGGCAAATGTACTACATACTGAAAAAGTGGTTTCGAGAATAGATTAGCAGTTTAGAATAGTAATTATTATTTATTATTGGAATGAATTTGAGTTTTTTTTTTTCTTCTTGGTGGTGTTTTTACATGACCGTCCGACCTGCCATAGCTGCACCTCTTTAAGCTCGAATAAGAAAAAGGGAAGTCACTTGAACCCTGATTTTAACAATCTAGATAGCAACTTTATTAACTTATTGACCGTACACACCTGCCCCATTGAGACTCACGTGTGCCCTTACATGACCCTGCGTTCATCCTGGTATGTTTACCTCAGTTTCTGGGTTTTATTTGCTTTAGGTTGAAGGTGGTGTCTGTTTCCGGGCGCTTGTTTCGTTTCTTGGTTTCTTTCTGCCTCTTTTATTTTACTAGTACGCTTTTATTGAGTTTATTTGCGCTTAAATGAAGAGTGCGCTCTAAAGCCTGTTAAGGAAAAGGCGCACTCTGAGTGGGTGAGGGCACCTCGCGCCGTTCTCTAAACATGATAAAAGCGCTAGTCTTTCTCTCTTTGTGTAGATGTTGCCTACACATTGGGGCTGGGCAGTATAAGGTAGTCATGTTCTGATAATAATTTTAAGTGTTGTGGTTAACAGTGGTGAATTGGGCGTGGCAGGAGGTGCATTTAAGTGTCGGGAAAGAACAAAGTGCAGTACATTCCTGAATTAAACTGAGCCATAGAATATTGGTCAAGTACTGCTTGTGTAAACTAGCCATCACGTGACTCGTGTCTTTCGATGTCGGTATTTAACATACAAATCAACTGAATGTAGAATTTGGGAAGACCTTTATGAGAACGGTTCCTCCAAGTCATTTTTTCATGCTATTTTACAGTCTTTCAATGTGGAATTCATGCACATCTTGTTTGACTTGTACTTTTAAAAATAAAAGCATTCTTTGCTTTAACTGATTTGAGGAATTTTGGTTTCAGTTTCAACCCAGTTCTTTCTGTAACACTTTTTAAAATTAGAAATCTGTACTTTAAAGTGTCTTCTAGGCTAAATTCTGCCATTTCCACTTTTGTCCAGCCTGTAAAACCTGCCACAGCCTTACGTTTAGCTCTTTAAAGTAACTAATTGCTTGATCACATGCATCTTGAATTTCGTATTGATTTATAAATGTGCATCATTAGCTGAAATCGTTTTTACTGTTAAGCTTATTTGGTAACACATGAACTATGGTTAGGTGGCTGTAGAAGTGCAGTAGTGGTGTAAAATGTAGAATTAAAAGCTTTGAGATGGTCCAGACTGCAGTTTGCATGTCCAAATCCTTTTTATTTATCTATAAATGATTAACATCTAAGTTTTTAGATTACAGCCGATCTGTTTAGTTTGAATGTGTTAGCCATATTGCCCAGCCCTGCTTCACCTTCTTGCTTTTTTCTCTCCTGCCTTCCTAGTTGTTCCTTCAGATTATGAATGTACAACCAACATTTCGTGGTGTTTAGGTATACAGCATGTGGAATGGATTGTTTTTACATAGTTCAAGTTACATCCTGAAGGTAGCGACTGAATGGTTCCTCCCAAAGCTAACCCTGGTGGGGATCAGTCAGCTAAGATTCATTATAAATTAAATACTGTAGGGGCTTCAAGTCAAAGACCGTTGGTGAAAATGCTTCTGTTTACAATTTTAGTACTTTTATTACAAAATACATTAGAATAATATTGTTTTAAAGGATTTTTGTCGGGTTTGGTATTATTTTTTCCAACACACACACGATAGATGATAAATGGACATTATCATGTAGGGTACAAAAGTCATTTAGTACAACACAGCTATCCAAGAGGCTTAAATAACTAGGGCTAGTTTAATACTTTGGTCAATTTGCTCACATGGTATAATCTGGGCATAACAAATACTAGCCAGTTATGTAATTCATGTGCATCTATTAAATATTACTTAAAATGTTTTGCTGAATGTGTTGTTCTCAATTTGAATTGTTTTTATTACTAAATGGAGGCATTTTCATTTATTGTCTTTAGACTTCTGGTCCTCACTATACGGTAACGTAGTCATTTCAATCATGCATTTATTCACACATCTAACGTTGCTTATTTATTTGTTTTTTGCTTTATAAGTTGGTTTTTCACCGATTCTGAATGGGCATGGCATTTTTTTTCTAAACGCAACAAACTACAATATGGAAACTCGAATTGTGCTTTTTTTCTGAGGCAATAACAAATGTTTTAGTTTCTGTACCAAAGATTCCTGTTTACATCTGGCTCAGAGAGGATCTGGCTCCTTCTCACAGCTGTGTCACTGTCCGTCATCTCTTTGTGATCCATTGTGTCACAGATGTTAGCTTCTTCCAGTGCCCTCTGACTTCAATGAGCCAGTGATGCACTTCTCTAATAAATGTAATGCTCGACAAAACAAGCCAAGTGAAAACTAAAATTTAATTAAGCAGCCGTTTTGATTTAAAACCTCTCAAGTGATCTAGGAGCTGCTCTGATGGCACAGCAGTGCAACCATCAAAGAAACATTTTAGTCTCAACATGTAGAATGGATGATGTCTACACAAGCCACAGAGAAATAGAAGTTTGTTACTTGGCAGTAAAAGCTATCCTTGGCTTTACCAATGTTCAGAGGAGGCTTGTGCTGTTTGTGGTTTTCCTCGGTCAGGGGTTTTGGCTAAAACTAAATCAAATGGCTGACCATATTTGTGACATTCTCTTAAATGTAATAAATTAGTAGTCTTATTCTTAACTCCTTTATACCCAGTAGTGTGGATGGGTTGTTTTTGTTAATCGAGATGTACATTATACATTCACAGTGTTAAGTGTTTGTTCACTTCTGATCTGTTTGGATGTGGATTTCAGATCATGATCCACATGCAAAATGTAATGAAACAATGAGAGCACAAGAAAACACATTAAATTGATTGCATGAAGGCCAAATGGGATTTTTCAGTCATTTAAAGTCAAACTTGAAATTGTGTGTTGGGTTTGACTGTATAAAGCCTTTCAATCATCATGCTTAATCATCTAATACATTAGTTTTTAATCAACTGATACCATTTCTGCTTTATTTTCTTGAACATGTATCATTGTGGTGGTAATGTGTGTCGTGAACTATTCCCAAGTCTAGTTGCATCACTTTCTCTGGGTAAGCGAGCTTCATTTCAGCACTTGTGCAGCTGAGAAATTCTAATAGGGATCAGAGCTGTGGATCAACATTTAGCCTAATCTAACTTCCTGGGCAGATATTCCTTCTAGTTATCACAGCATGGTGTTACAAAACTTGAATAATCACTGCAGAAATCGGTTCATGATTGTTATTGAGTGCAATCAAGCTTGATGTATGTATATGATATCTTCTCACCGCAGCCTTTGTTTGGTGTGATTTTCATACACGCCATAAAGTCAAGGCCCTGAGATCCTTTGAGTAATGAATGATGATGTGCACTGGAACAGTAAAATATGCACAAGCATAAAGTTTATCTTGTATCTAGAACACACTTTTGCATTCATTGCCTTCGGGATGTTTCTGAATACATCGTGTGTATTTTGTTTTATATCGTGTATGGTGCTCCGGCAAGTCATGACGCAGGCAGCATTTAAGGGTTCTGCTACCTCTTGGATTGTTGGCTTGGGATTAAACAGTACTCTGTAAAATAGATGGAATTAATGTATTTTTTTAAAATGTAGCACTATCTGTGGGTACCAGGTGGTGACTGCATTCTTTTATTGAGTTTCAGGATCCTCATAAATGTGACCTTTCTACAACTGTAATGGGGAGCAGTGGGGATAGTCTCTATTTTTCAAGCTGTTAAAAGTATTCGTGTTCTATCTTTAATGTGATTAATGTATTTGTATAATACTTAAGTTAATCTAATTGTAGAAAGGTTTTGGGTTGTTTTTAAACTTGTACTTATAATATGCTTATAAGTAACCACTAAGTAATCGGTGTAATAAAATGCAAATGTACTGTATTGTACTCACAAAGACCAATTAAATAAAACTGGATTTAACATGAATTTATCTAGTTTCTTTTCCCTGCTTCTGTTTAGTCATTCAGATCGTACATAATTTTTACGACTGTGTGATGCTTGAGATGTTAACGTCCAGCCCAATAATCTCCTAATAACTCGACTCACCCTCAGTTGAATCTATGTCTAACCTATTGCTTTGTAAAGAGAAAATACCTGAAACTCATCTGTATCAGAGCTGTAAAAAATACACCTGCCCTTTATTATTTTGTTACACATTTGTTACACATTTATTTTAAAGAAAAATAACTTGTTGCTTAAATGATTTAAAACATAGCAGCGGAATAATCTCATACTATTAGCAACCACAAAATAGTTTTAAAATTGTTCTGTTGTAGGACCACACCCTTTTGTGAAACCCCTTAAACTCACTGGGTCTGGAGATGTTTACAGCCTGATATTAACTTAATAATGTTGCATTTAAGTTGGGGGCATGGCAGCACTTTGGGCAGTGCCAAGCGCTTGGGATGGATTTTCTGGCCAGGGAGCTTTTTGTTGGGGTTTGGCATGTTGTGTCCACGTGGGTCTGGTTCTGGTGCTCTATTTTCTTCCATAAGTCAAAATACATGCAGTCTATCCATTTGGAATTAATAAATTCTGTGTGTGTGTGTGTGTGTGTGTGTTTGTGCGTGCGTGCGTGTGTGTCTGTCGCCTCACAGCAACAAGGTCCTGGGTTCGATCCATGACCTTTCTGTGTGGAGATTGCATGTTTTCCCCGTGTCTGCGTGGGTTTCCTCAGGGTGCTCCGGTTTCCTCCCACTGTACAAAAACATGCAGACAGGTTCATTAAAGAGACAAAATTGTCCACGACTGTGTTTAACATAAAACTTGTGAAAAAATGAACCTTGTGTAATGAATAATTGTGCGTCTGTCATGAATGTAACCAAGAGTGCAAAACATAACGTTAAAATCATAATAAACAAACAATAAACCGGGTACACAGCGAACCCGACCAGGTTAAAGTGGTGGTAAAACCTGGATGCGTGAAATGCGTATCGTGTTGTGCTTTTATTTTGAAATCTGCTATCCTCACACACGGGTTGCCTTCAAGCCGCACACTACCGTACTACCAAGTATACTACACTAGTATGCTAACGGCAAAGGTAATACAGGGACACCGCCTTTATCCATACTATTAAGTAGGCAAGTATGCATTTCGCTCCCAGCCTGTGGTCCGCTCGGCATCTTTAACGACGGTTTGAGGATGAGATTTGAGTGATAAAACCCATTTTCAGCGCTAAAGCTGATTTGACAAGCTGTTTAAAATGAAGGTCTAAAACAGATTTATATTGCAGATACGTTTTAATTAAGCTAGATATCTCTTTGGAGCTCATTGCCTTCCTAACGTTGTCATTAACGGCGTTCAGTTAGATAGCCGCCTAGCCGCTTGTAGCTAGTAGCCTCATAGTAATTAGCGTAAGGTCACATTCAGGATTGTGTATTTCTGACTGATTCAACACACCGTCTGCAAGTCTGTACACGCTAATGTTACGATTCAGGAGCTAGGTAAGTAGGTTAATGCATTACTGCTATTTCACAAACCTAAGAGTTGACAGGTCCAATGCAAGGATTCATTGCCTGCCCCGCCTGTACGGAACACTGTTAGTGCTAACAGTGTTCTTTATAGTGTTTGTTTATCTTTGCATAAATGACACAGGTTCACGTTTCACACACATTATGTGCTAAAATATTTATTTTCCTGGTGGGTTTTGAGCTAAACTATATTTAAAAAAAATAATTAATTATTTATTAGGGTTTTACTAATAATGAATCATATATGAATGACTTTAAACGTCACCTTATTTATTTCCTTTCATTTTCATATTTTACCACTTTGTTTTTTTCTGCACAGACTGTGGTTGGGTGCAGCTTCTCTGGAATCACTGGGATGATCCATCATTGTTAACCCTGAGTCATTTGTCTCGGTTCTTTTGTTGCAGCCTGGATTGATGGCTAAACCGACAATGCTGTGGGTGACCCTTCACCTTCTTCTGGTTTTCTGCACTGTCCAGTCTGGAGCAGATGAAAGTGCAGAGTTTGACCCTTATAAGATTCTTGGAGTCACTGCAAGTGCAAGCCATTCTGAAATCAAGAAAGTGTATAAACGTCTTGCCAAAGAATGGTAACACTGGTTATCTTTTTCCACTTCAAGTTCATTGTGTGGCTTGATAGCATATTTCTTCTCTTCTGAGATCTTTTTTGTAATTGACCACTTTTTTGTAATCAAACCATAAACGAAGCATATTTGTTAAAATGTAGCAACGGTTGTTGAGATCTGGGTTTCAACTCTTTGACTTAGATCTGCAGTGGGAATCTCTAAATGTGGGAGCAGATGAAAAAAAAACATATAATCCATCATTTACGACTCTTCCTTCTATATTGTCAGGCATCCAGACAAAAACAAGAGTCCAGAGGCGGAAGACATGTTCATTAAAATTAGCAAGTCGTATGAGGTAATGCGGTCTATTCTCAGGTGTTTCATATAATACACGTTCGGATAAGTTAACAAGATTCTATTGTTTGTGCATCTGTCATCACTGGCCAGATTTTATCCAATGAAGAGAAGAGAGCCAATTACGACCGCTACCGACAGACCGACTCAAATCCCTACAGTCCTCACGGCTTCCGTCACTTTCACGACAACTTCTACTTTGATGAGTCCTTCTTCAACTTCCCGTTCAGCAGCCACGGTCGAAGCGCTGCTGACAGCAAGTACAACCTGCACTTCAACCAGTATGTGAATGAAGTCGTGCCTGACTCTTTTAAGAGACCATACTTCATCAAGATCACGTCGGACTGGTGCTTCAGCTGCGTCCATATGGAGCCGGTCTGGAAGGAAGCCGTGCAGGAGCTGGAACCGCTCGGTAAGAACTGAGCACAGTAGAGAAATAAATCCAGCGCGGTTGTCGTGTGTATGACCAAACTGGAAAGAAAGAGTTCATCTGTAATTAAGTGAAGAACAAAGTAATTAAGTGGCTTATATATCCTATCATTTTCATGTTCTCACCGATCAGCTTCATTGGATTCCTTTGGTACTGTGCCGTGATGGAAATTTGTCTCCTTGGTCTGTAGGGGTAGGAATAGGGGTGGTGGATGTTGGCTACGAGAGACGATTGGGTAACCACCTCGGTGCTCATCGCACTCCGTCTATACTTGGAGTCATCAATGGAAAAGTGACTTTTTTTAACTATGCGCTGGCCAAGGAGCACCTCTTGCAGTTTGTGGAGGACCTGCTTCCACAGAGACTAGTGGAGAAGGTGAGTACAGTTCATTGTCATTAAATAAGACGTTGAAGAGTTTTATTTAGTCATTAAAGTGTTCCCGATGTTTTTATGTCTTAATATCTGTATGAATCTGCTTGTGTTGGTGACACTGATGAGGGCATTGTTGGTGAACTGTATTTACTTTTTCAGGTCACCGACCGTAACGACCGGGACTTCCTGAACAGCTGGCATGACCTTAACAAGCCCCACATTCTGTTTTTTGACCAAGTGCCTACTGTTCCTCTGTTGTACAAGGTAAAAACGACTTCTGCAAGTCAGAGATGCATCCAAACATCCTTTTTTATCTCCTTGTGCTATTTTCAGCTGCTTCTGTTGGGGGTTGCCAGAGCACCTTGTGAGCCACATTATTGACTTGGTTTAGTTTTTACGCCTGATGCCATTCCTTATGCAACCCTCCATATGTATCCGGGCTTGGTTCCTTCACTACAGTGTACTGGTTTATGCAGCCTAGTGGCTATGTACCTATGTTGTTGGACTGTGGAAGGAAACCGGCACTCCCGGAGGAAACCCATTCAGACACGGGCAGAACGTGCCAACTCCACACGGGAGGTCACGGTGCTATCCAGACAGTCACCATTTTTCATCTGCTTATTAAGTGTAAAGGATTTACATGTGCATTCAGCTGAAACTGTATGTGCAATATAAATTAGATATATTGTACATTCTCTATACATTATTCTGTGTAATTATATATTAATGTATGATTCTATGTATGCTGTCAACAAGCAAAGTATTTCATTTAAAAAATCTGAACAGATTAACTATTATTTTTCAATTGTGGATTCGAGAAATGTTTTAATTTGCTAATTCAAGTCGATCATCCTTCCCTGTGTTCCAACAATAATGTATCCATGTCCACTGTTTTACACAGTTGACCGCCTTTGCATATAAGAACTATGTGCAGTTTGGCTATGTTGACCAGGGTCTTTCTGAGACTGCCAACTTGCTCAAGCAATATGACATCAACACCTACGCTCCCACCATTCTCGCCTTCAAGGAGAACACAGATAAACCAGCTGACTTCATACAGGTACGATGCTTCAGATCTTTCCAGCTGTGTAGCTCCACGTACATGGCAGTAATGTCCGTGTGTAGACACTCGACCGTCCAATAGCACCACTGGCGATTTGAACCCAGGTTCCAGTGCTAGAGGGTCAGTGTGGTCTATCACTGTGCCACCTGAGTGCATATTTTTCATTTTCTCATCTTTTCATTCCCCTTTAAACAAGATTTAGTGAAAGACAGTTCGTCCATGTTTCTCACAGGCTAAAGGGATGAAAAAGCCGATCATTGATGAATTCATCTCCAACAACAAGTTCCTGCTGGCTCCTCGTCTGGTGAACCAGAAGGTCTTCGATGAGCTCTGCCCCGTCAAACAGTTCCACCGGCGCAGAAAGTAAGCTTGCTTCACATTTAATCAAAACACTTTGATTGATTTTGACAAAATTTGTCCTCCATATCTTAATCTAATCCGTGGAGTAAAACACACACATATGCACACTAGTGAACACAAGGGTGTAGTGAGTACACATGCCCAGAGCAGTGAGCCACGGTGCCCCGGGAACAGTTGGTTGGGTGCCTTGCTCAAGGGCACTTCAGTCCTCATGACCTTTAACCTTCTGATCACAAGCCCAGTTCTCTACCCACCAGGCCACGGCTGACTCTAATGCCCTGAATGCCTTATACCATAGTAAATGGTAAGTGCTTAAATTGCAGGTGGATACTTTTGTCATTATTTTGGAATACTTTTGGAAATTAGTTCATATTTTATAGAAGAAAAGCTTCATTACAAAGGCCTCAGTGATAATGGTGAAATTTGAACCAGTGACTTTCTGATCACTAGTCCAGTCCCTTAACCACAGAAACTTTGTTTTACTTTACAGATACTGTGTTCTGCTCATCACCGGTGAGGAGGAAGCCTTTGTACCAGGAAATAAAGCATTCCTGTCTCTGGCTTCTGCCAACACCGAAGATGTTCTGCGCTTTGCTTATGTGTACCAGCGCCTACAGCAGCCTCTGTGTGCTGTGCTTCTGAAGAACAAGGACAGCACTCCACCACAGGTAACCACACGTACTGCACCCTGGCATAGTTACTGTCAGTGCTTTTGAGACACTTAGTTAAAATCCTGAGACACTAAAATCCTGAGACACTTAACAAAGCAAAAAAAAAGAAGTTAATTTTAGATGGTGGTCATTAAATTGGGTCTTGGCACTGGCGTTGGAAAGTTTCTAGCAGGTCCATAAATCCGTATGTAGTTTTAATGTTGTACTGTTACTCTAAAAAGCTGATCGGCACAGCAAGAAGGTCTTGGGTTCGATCCCCAGGTGGGGCGGTCCGGGTCTTTTCTGTGTAGAGTTTGCATGTTCTCCCGGTGTCCGCGTGGGTTTCCTCTGGGGGCTCCGGGTTTCCTCCTACAGTCCGAAAACATGCAGCAGTTTAATCGAAGAGACAAAGTTGTCCCCGACTGTGTTTAATATAAACTTGTGATAAGATGAATATGTATAAAATGAATGTGTATTGAAGAACCGTGTGTCTGTCATGAATGTAACCAAGAGTGGTAAACACGACGTTAAAATCCTAATAAATAAATATTCTAAAAAGCTAAATTAGAAAATCCTAGAATTGAAACCCTGCCCGTTTGTGCAGGTGGTGATCCTAGAGCGGCGTAACGGGGCCGGTAAGGTGCTCTACAAGCCCGTGCTGGGCGGCTGGAACGGCAGTGAAGAGGACAAGCACAGATTGCTGGAAGACCTGCAGCGGCTGCAGAAAGATCCCTCCATCCTCATCCATGATGCCACCTTGCCAGAGCTCAACAATGAGTTTGCTTCAGTCAGTGTCACTAGCGCTTCTTAAAAGAAACAGTTATAATGTAAAACATTTCTTTGATGCACTGAAATGATCATATAAATGGAAAATATATGTATGTGCTTGTTTTCTAGATGTTTCTAATCAGATGGATTTCTACAGCATATGACTACCTGTCTGAAATCATTGATGATCTTTTCCATAATAATTGGTAAGTAAGAAATAGTAATCTTACGTTTTTATTTTATTTTATGTACCTGGAGACACTGGGTACAAGACCGAGATACCCTGGACAGGGTGCCAATCCATTACTGGGCTTCAGCCGTCATCTCTGTGTCGAGGCGGACTGGGTTTTAACTAATGTGTTTTATTAATAAATTGTCCATAATAAGAAGGCATTTTAACATATGGGGAGCAGTTAGAGGTTAGGTGCCTTGCTCAAAGGCACTTCAGATGCGACCTGTAGGGTCTGGTAATCGAACCGGCAACCTTCTGATCACAAGCCCAGTTCTCTTATTGCCAGGCCAGGCCGCCTCCACTTCACATTTGCTAAATTGTGTGCATCAGCACTGTGATGGAGCACAACAGAATAGGTTCTAAGTACCTGTATTTTATCCTTCTTCTGTCATGGTGTACATGGTGGTTGTCATCGTCTTGCCATGTCTTGGTTTAAGAACGAAGCTTTATTCTGACCGTGGTTGTGTTGGGTCTAGCAGCATCTAAAAAGAATGGACCAGTACCAGTACTCTCTGGCTAACAGTCTGATTTAATTAAAAGAAGAATTGCATTTTTGTGCATTCCCAGTGTTCCCAGTGTAATTCTCGTTTCTATTCAATGTTCTTCCTGTAGGCGTGAGATGATGCCGCTGCTGTCTCTGATATTCTCTGCACTGTTCATCCTGTTTGGCACAGTAGTTATTCAGGCTTTCAGGTAGCATTCTAACAGTTTAATACTGCTTTTAAAAATGTATGTATTCTTTATTATTGTTATTTTATTTTGTACTTCTTTTTGTGGTTTTAGTGATTCTGGGGAGGAGAAACTTTCCAAATCAAAGGCGAAAGATCCAGCAAAGACGGCAAATGGATCACCAAGCACAACCACCACCTCCAGGTGATTCAGTCGTTGTTGTCTTTCTGAAATAATAGCTTAACTAACAAAAAAAAATCAAATTTAGTTTTTTTTTCAGAATATAATTTTGGACTGAACAAAAGTTAAATATATGGGCAGCACGTTGGTTTAGTGTCTCCTCACAGCGAGAAGGTCCTGGGTTCTATCTGTGCCGAGTTTGCATGTTCTCCCCGTGTCTGCCTGGGCTGTAAGGCTACAAGCTGTTGAAGAGTAAAAATAGCTCACGATGCCGAGAGGCTTGTAAACGATGCTTTTGTGATCGTTTGTTGCTTTGTTGTTTCTGATCAGCCGTCCACCGAAAAAGAATTTTGTGGAGGTGACCGAGTTGACAGACATCACCTACACCAGTAATCTGGTGAAACTGAGACCTGGGCACATCAACGTGGTGCTGGTGCTTACAGACGCCACCAAGAACATCCTGCTCAGCAAGTTCGCCAAGGAGGTTTACTCATTCACTGGGTCTGTTTATTTTTTTATTTTTACTTTATCTTCATTCGCTGCAAATTATGTACAAAATTGGCCCAAGGTGAACCAACACACACTCATCTACTCACCTGGATTATAGGCTAGTCTAGAGTAACCAGTTCATATTATCAGATACATTTTTATGAGAACATTAAAACTCTTTTACACACAGTGGAATTTGTCCTCCACATTTTAACCTGATCCGTGCACACTATTTAACAGTAGGGGCAGTGAGCACATGTGCCCGAAGCCATGGCACCCTGTGAACAGTTAGAGGTTAGGTGACCTGTCGGCTCTGGGAATCGAACCGCCAACTTCCGGATCACAATCCTGGTTCTCGAACTACCAGGCCAGGACCAAACCCAGGTCCCCATGATGTTGCTGTTTGGCACCTATTCTGTTCCCAAATCTTATATTGGTGTAAGATATATATCAGCACTGCACAAAATCTGATTATGAATCTGCTGGAACAGAACAGTCCTTCATTTGACACATGACCCATGAAGTAGCTCTCAGTTTCAAAAAGCTTAATGTTGACCTGCTGTGCCATCCTAGCGCCCCCACTCTATAATCCTTGAGCTGTTTCTTATACGATCACTTTGGTGTTTTCTGATTAAGTTGAATTCTAGACACAGATTTTTTTAAATGTTCCTAATTACTTAAATTTCAACACTGCTTTTTCTCATTCCTTAAGGAGCCAGACGCTGCACTTCTCCTTCCTGAACGTGGACAAGCACAGTGAGTGGATGGCCACTCTGCTGGAGTATGCCCAGGACGCCATGCAGTTAGAGGCGGACGAGGAAGAGGAGGGCGGCAACCACAAGACTGACTACACGGGCTACGTGCTGGCTTTAAACGGCCACAAAAAGTACTTGTGTCTGTTTAAGCCGGTCTACACGGGCGAGGCCGCTTATGGCAAGGCCGAGGAGGAGACGGAGCGCTCCAGGTCCAGGTCGAGCTCCAGAGAAGATCACCAGCACAGGAGAGGAGGGGCACGGTCACGCTCCACCACACTACACATCCACCACAAACTGGACCGACTCGGCCTGTGGATGGAGCGGCTGATGGAGGGCACCTTGCCTCGCTACTACATCCCGGCCTGGCCTGGCCTAGACAAGATCACCGTCAATAAGTAGAGCCGGGAGGCTCGCTGCTGAAATGTGAGGTGATAGAAACTGGATGGAATGGTCCTGCTGAGCTTTAAGACTTAAGAAAGGTAGTTTGTTTCTCATCCTCTCCATGGCAGACACTCGATTCAGACTTTGAGTGACCCACAGGCTGATTTTGTGACCTGATTAGACACCAATGCTGTAAACGACTCAAGCAAACTGTAGCGTCATCCAGCCTCGATGCTGCACTCTTATTGTTTAGCACTGCTACAGCCGATTTACTGACTAGGATTTTCTGAAGGTACAATAAGCCTGGACATTAAAACCAATCGGAAATGAGACGTAATGCAGAAGTGTTGGGGCAGAGATATACGACTGTCCTTTTGTCCATCACAAAACTGGGGTTTTGCTGATGCCAGTAGAAATGCAGTTTATTTTTTACTAGCTTTAATTAGTTGCACTGCTAGTTTTTAAAGCTCGGATATTGTCAGCAACATTCTGATCAACTAAAGTGATGAGATGAGAAGAGA
>JAYDZG010000020.1:15887888-15902964 GCA_034509265.1 Microcambeva bendego
TTTTCAAACATTTATAAATGTGTTTGCTGGAGGTTTCTCTTTAAGATTCTAATACAAAAGTGTGTTGATTTTATTGCATTGAAAGTCTTACGGTTTGTTTATACAATTTTACTCCTCGTATGAAGAGTATAGTGGAACAAATAAAAAAACAAGTCACCATAATCTTCGTTTATAGAGAGGTGATGTACCTCTAGTAATATGCAAATGTATTTAGAACTGCAACAAGAAACAAGAAGCATCTATTTTACCTCTTGATTGGGAGAGAAGCTTCCCATTGGGGCTAAATTGAGATGAATAGTGCTCGGGCAATAGTCTGGCAGCTTAAATGTTTTACCTGTGAGAGCATAGAACCTCATTAAAGCGCACAGACGTTTATAAGAATTGTAAGGCACTGACAGATAAGCTAAGGATGAATGACTTTGTCCTCTCTGTGGCCACATGTGTAGCACTGAGGATGATCTAAGGCCCTGTCCTCTTTCCATAATTGCATCAGCTAATGGTTGGTTTGCACGCACTTCTCTCAAGTTGCTCAAGGGGGTAACATAAAAATAAACAGTGTATTTATGTTCATCTGTTTTAGTTAAACAGCGTAATTAGAAGAGATCTCACAAGCGCATGCATTAAGATGGCATAGGGACACATTTGTTACTTATTGTGCTAATGACAAGCTTCAGTTTGATGCAACAAGATCTTAATTTCAATTTATTTTTATACTATGCGTAAACAGTTTGTGGAAGGCCCCTCTGTCCTTTATTAAATTGGTGTAAACAGTTGCCGGCACATCAACCTCAAGCTAACATATTAAACACATCTGTAAATAAGTAGCTGTAGATCAGTACCATTACTATAAAACTACATGGGAAACAGAATCGACTTTATTGTCCAGGCGTGCGTTTCCCGAATCGTTCGTAACGCTAAGTACTTCTTAACTTTGTACTTAAGAACATTCTTAAATTCAAACCAAAGCTACGTATCTTTTTCTACGTATTTTTTTATTGTCACCTCACAATAACACTTGTTATATGTAGGGTTGGGATGGGGTGTAAATGGACATTTTAAACATCTACTGCCCAGACTTTCCTTAAGTTGGATGCTACATGAGCCACAATTATATTTACCATTGTCCCAAATTTAATATGTTTAAATGATTTGATTAGCACAATATGTGCAAAATATGATTTTTTGCTGTAAACATTTAAGCCTTTTTCTAGCACTGTAGGTGTGATGGTGTGATGCTGTTGCAATGTCCCTTCTCATAAGGAAATAGCAAGAACCTTAAGCTTCCAGGCATAATGTGTACTGTCAATTGATACATAGCCAGGCCTTAAGAATTGATAAATGTCCACCACTGTTCAAAATCTACTTCATTTCACATTTATGAATTACTGTGGCCGGAGTTTGCCCATGTTGTCACATATATATTTCCTTCTACCACCCAAAAACCTGAGTTGGATTTTTAAATTGTTATTCTATAATGAATTGATATGCATTCCAGTACTTTGCCCCGTGTTTTAATTGGCTCTAGACCTACTGTGACCCTTGCAAAGTTTTTCTTTATACAACCAGAGTTTTGTATTTCAGCCTCAGACTGTATAATACAGCATCAGGCTGAAAACAGGATGTAGCCTGTAAGTCCCATAAGCTGCAGTAAAGGCAGTAATTACTGGGCCTGCTTATTACACTTCAACTCCTCCTATGAAAAGGAAAAGGCAGACATTAAAGCATCACCAGGACCAGACCTCTCAGGAGGAAATGCTTTAAAGTACTGTAGAGAATGAGTCAGTAACTGATGCAGCACTTAAATATGCCAAACGGGCAGGCTAACAGGCTTTTGGTGCAAAAAAACAGCCAGAATGAGACATTGTTATTCCAAAATTGCAACTATTTTTTCTAGTTGTTTCTCCTTCCATCCCTGTTCTTTTTGCAGCTTAAAAGATTAATCATGATTTCCCTCTGTGCAGAATCGGATAGTTAAACTAATAAACCCAGTACTCAGCGTCCTGTGACTTTTCAAAGGCACACATTTGTCACATTCTGTTCAAAACACCTTGTCTCTGTGTCCTGGTGCCTAACACAGTTTTCACAACGTGTACTTGATTAAATGCCAACTTCAAGTTGAAATTTAGTTTAGAAAGGCTATTTACATAAAACTACAGTGTCATCTATCAATATTTCTGAGTTTTACACGTCAACCAAGGATTAGATATGGCCCAAACTAAATTAATACAGTAAGTGGCCGCATTTCAACTGCACCTTTTTTGCTTAGCTGCCTGGTCTTATTATTAGTTAGAAAAACACAGCTTTCTTTTTTACCTTTACTTCATGTATACATATTTCTTAAAATGCTACAGCAAGTAGATTATACCTTACAAAAATGTCATTCATCTTTTTACTGCATCTTATTGGATTTCCGTACTTTGGTTATAAAAATAGACCATATAAAGATGTTGGAAGGAATGAAGCATGTGAGGACTATTGAGGTCTGTTGGTGTTCGTTGTCTCTTACTGTTTGTCCCGATGAGTCATTCTGACTGAAACGGTAACAGACAAGGGGCACATTTTAAATTTTACCATTTAATGGTTCAATGTCTCTAGCTGTGTTTAGTAAAATTAGCCCTTATTTAAATAAGGAGAAGCATAAGTGGTGAAGCTGTGTAATGTGCTAGATTTAGAGTTTGAGTTCCACTGGTGCTACTTACCTGGCTAGACACTTTATATACACAATTGGCTGTTTCTAAGAACAAAAGGCCAAACAGCAAATGACCTTGTTGGTAGGACTTAAACCAGTGACATTCTGTCAAAGAAAACCAGAACAATGTTCGCTCATCTTGATTTTAGCACATTCAGTAAGCTAGCACACCAGCTTTAAAACTTGGTGCTGCCACCAGTCAGCTGGGCGCCACCCTAGCCACTAGAATACACATACTTGTGCATTGTGGTACCGGTCCCAAGCCCGGATAAATAGGAGGGTTGCTCAGGAAGCACATCTGACAAAAAAACCATGTCAGAAACTAACAGTGCAAATGTGGTTACCCCTAACAGGAGAAAGCATTCAGTAAGCGATGAATCTTTAACTCTTACAAACTACACCAGACTTTCTCATAGAACTCATTGATTCTCCTGGCAGGCCTGAGGGTTCAAAATCAGTCTACATGTTACATCCTAACAAATCACTGCAATTGTACAGCTTTTCAGTCTGTGATTAGCTGTGAGATGAGACTGAGGGAAGAAGAATCAGATCAATAAGTGGGAGTGTGACAGAGTCCAGTAGGGCACAGGGTTAATAGGAATAAAAGGCAATTTCCAGCCATTGCTGGTTTAGACTAAACTGGCCCAGAAGGTTGTTGGAAATAAGGAAGTAAAGATTCTCTGATCCCTGAAATGGGTCAGACTAAATGGTAAATGGTTTAATCCTAAACACCCTCTGTATTCACAATATGTATTATGTGTATATTAGCAGTAACTTATACACATGTTGAAATGTTGCAGCAATACTTATTTAAAAATATGTAAATATCTTCTGTAGTCAAGCATTGAAAATACAAGCTTTTATACAAACTCAAATGCATTGACATGTTAGTTATCAATGTCTACAACATAATTTGTGTTCAGGAGCAGTGAAGAATCAACAGCCACTGTTGAATAATTGAATTGATCATGCTGTCTCTTCATATTTGGATAATATATCTGGTCTCCTACTGTAGTCCAAACTATTGCTGTAATGTCCAATGTGTATATTCTTACATTCAGTATTCATCGATTTCCTTATAGAGTGGAGAAACAAAGCTTTCTCAGTGAAGGTCACATCAAATCCCAATGTGGCCTCATTTAAGACACCATGAGTAACACTAATTAGCACTAACAATCTCCCATGTGGGCTTTTTCTTCACACTGCTAAAAAGAGCAAAAGAGCTGAAACCACCGGGTATTGTTCAGATAGCTGTCTTAAATACTATGGGTGTTAAAACACCACTGGAGGGCAGTTAAATGGGGACACTTCCCATTGCTTGAACACCCACACTCTCACAGTGCCTTAGCATTATCTAAAAAAGTCACAAACCTTATTTGACTCAATGTTTTTAAAATTGTGATAAAATAAGCATTTAAAAATCTAATTACACTTTATTCTCAGCCTTTGTCTCATGCAAGACATTCATGCTAGCTGTAAAGGGGCTGAAGAATGATCACACTCTTGTCAAGCCATTGAGCTTTGATGGACGATTTGACCACACAATTTTTATAATACCTTAAACCAACGTACAAACATTAAAGATTACTAATCAGACGAACTTTTTCTTCCTTTTTTTGAGGAAGTCGAAACAGATATTGCTATAGCCTTTAGTATTGCAGAGAATGTTAAGTATTCTCTTGCTGCATATGTTGGTGCCTTGACCCCAGTCAAGAGGCACTTAACAAAGCATAATTATGAATTGTATCATGCATAAAAACACTTAATTTGGAACAGGGTCTTAAAAGACTTTCCACAAATGTTAACACTGTACTAAAACTGTATTAAAAGTTGTTTTCCCTTCAGTATACATTTTAACTGCACATGTTGTAAGAATAGGATCATTAAATAGGCTTAGAAATGCAAAGTACATTTTCTCCTTTTACATTTACAGTCCCATAATAACAGAGATACAAACACTCTGAATCTGGACCTTGAACTAGAACTGTCTGGAGTTGTGCAACCACAAACGGGCTCTAAGATGAAACTGTACACTCAGCAGGTCTGTCCACATAAAATACAACGTCTCAGCCAAACAAAAAGCGGTCAGCAAAATTTATGATCTGACCCAGCCAATGCCAAGTTGATCTATCTGATGCATTGGCAGCTAAACAAAAGCTCCTGATCTTTCTTTTTAATCTAGAGAATCGAGGCTAATCCTGCAGATGGATGTATTCATGGCTTCCATTGGCTGATTTTACAGATGTGTGCCACTTCAAACGTAACTAGTAAAGCAATTAATGAACAACATGTATAAACTTTGTTTTAATTTATTGCATCTCGGCTTCTGAGTCCTGATCTTGACAACAATGATCACATTTGTTATGAATTGAAACACTTGTTAACCAGGCCTTTTAATAATTTTACATACTGACCCTCGCCATCAAACATGATTTGAACATTCTTTAATTTACCAAAAGGACCAATTCAGCCATTTTTAAATTACCATTGTAACCAATAATAACCAATTTTCAGAATTTTCTGTGTGAGGACCAAAATAATCGATAACACATTATCCTGTTCTGAGGTGATACATATGTATGCAAATGTGGATTGTTTTTTTTACCCAATTTCTTTAAAATCCTTCCCTGTGATTGTTTTGACACAGCTGTTCTACCTTTCTGGACTCACATCTGACATGCTGTCTGAATTCAGATATAGTTTCTGATCCAATTTGCATAAAACAACTTAAAATGCACCAAGCATATGTGCCCTCTTTATGAAGAAACTTGAGCATTATTGAGTACAGGAATATAAATCAAACAGCAGTACATTTTACAGCTGTGCTACTGCCACTGTAAGTACAACATAAATATGCTCATATGGTCTTGGTGGTGATGTTATATAGTCTGATATGTCTAAATCAAGATTCCTCACACGGATAGATATACCATAACAAACATTTAACAACATTGGATTCAAACAGCAAGCTCTCAAACTCACCTGAAATTGCAAAAAACAAACTTTTTAATAATAAAAATAATATACAATTTCTATGTAAAGCCTTCGTAATGAGCTGGTTTGCATTTCAGCCACATTCACTGTTAACCAGTGCATAAATCATCTCCAGAAACAATAAACACAAGAAATTTGGACAGGCCATAAACTGCAGGTTATCAGGTTTAGTGCTGATTACTTGGATTAACTAGAGGGTTGCCAAATGACAATTATGGTCATTTGGACTTTTGGCATTCTGCTGCAGTTTTGCAGTACATATCTTTTAATCCAAATTTAAAAACCTGTCCTTACCTATTTTAGCTTTGTGTTTGGGGTCCCACCATATTAAAAAAATCATGCAGCCAAGTTTACTGGAGAATTATCTTATAGGTACCTAATAGGATGCATAAACCAGCACTTTGTAGTGCCATCCAAGGTCTGGAAAAATAGAGAGGATTGGGTCAGGAAGGCCAGTCAGAAGGAAAAGAATTACCAGCAGTTACATTTTTGGTAGTTCTGTAAGTAAATTAAATAATGTTACAATGCCTGCAGATTAATTCATCTGTTGTCTTGTATTAGATGGTCAGCAATATGAAAACATCTGGTCTTCTACCATCTGCATTGTCTGATGTTAGCTTTATTTTATATCAATTGTTGCATTTTTACCCTTTGGTGTGTTACTGTTAAAAGTTAAGTTACGATGAGCATATATGAACAATGAAGGTCATGCCACAATGCCAGCATTTGAATAATTTGCATGTATATTTGTAAAGTTACTGTATGTTTATTGTATATACATGCAGCAAATTATTCAAATGCGTGTATTGTGGCATGACCTTCCAATTCATTGAAATTATAATTAAACTCAAATACCATGCATTGATTTCTTTCTCTGCTGGATTAGGCTGTAATCGTATTCATTCTAGCAGACAGAGAAAGTGGAAACTCGGGGTAGAATTCACTCAGCTAAAGTAATATGTAAATTTAGTCTGTCTCATTAAAATATTGCTCTCAGACAGAGATGTGCAATTCTAGAACTTTTCTCTGTAAATACATCTCTACGGAACAGAAAGAAGCACCTAGCGGGTTTGATCTTAATGAGATTTTCACTATTTATGTGCATGTGGCTCCTAGCAGCAGGCTGCAAAGCTAACAGGCATATACAGAACACACCAGAAACACACAGAACACATCAGATTGCCAGAATAGAATTACAAAGACTAAACGTATTTGTCACATAGATGGCATATGAATAATTAATGTAGGTTTTACTAGCTGCTTCATCTTTGTCAGGTTCTTATACACCAGGTGTAAGGCAAAATATACTTGAAAGAGAGTGAAAGTGTTGTACTTGCTTTCAGCTCCTCATGGTAGGGGTCGCCACAACGGATCATGATTCAAATTTAAATTATTGATTTGGCATAATTTCTATCCTAGATGCCCGTCCTCACACGAACTTCCCTATTTTTCTGAGCAGTGCATAGGTTCGTGCATCCCAATGGCCAGGTATGTATAGGACAATTCAGTGTCTCCAATTCACCTGGCTGCATGTTTTTGGACTGTGTAAGGATACCAGAGCACCCAGAGGAGACTCATGTGGACACACAGAAAGGACTTTTTGCAGTGAGGCAACACAGGTACATTGGGCCTTTCTGTCACTGAAGGAAACAAACAACAACAACAAAAAGTTAAAACACTGAAACAGACTGAAAAACGGGAACATGTCAAATTATGTATTGTTTTTTTTAATTCATTCAGTTTTAGTAGCTCCTTGAAAAGCCTACATTTGACCCTAAGAGTAACTGACACCAATACGTCATTATATACACAGTAAAGCTTTTTTTCAAATTTCAATACATGTTGTCTCATTTATTTTTGTCTTCCTAAAACTCAGCATAATTTTCAGTATATCAGCAATAGCGCTTTAATCGGTTCTGTTTCCCTCAGTAATTTAATTACATTCTATGACCAATTGACCACTAATACAGATTTTAAGAAATATGTCAGTAGTTCAACCATGCATCAATTTCAATTAGATTCGTGAAAAGATCAGCAAGATAAAAAAAGGATCCAAGTACAAATTCTGGCAGAGTTCTTTATCATCATCAGACTGCAGCCAGGATTCGAATGAAGTCTGACTCTAATCATTATTCAAAGTCAAAATTATGCAGTCTGTATGATCACCATTAAAGTCATAAAATCCTCTGGACTAATTCAAAGCCTATTGGTTTGGTCACTCACTCACTCACTCACTTTCTTAACCGTTTATCCAATCAGGGCCTTGGGATGGGTGGCTGGAGCCTATCCTAGATTTTGAACAGGTGCAAGACACATGCAGGATGGGTAACAAGTCCATCAAAGGGCAGATACACACACATACACACACACACACACACACAACAGTAGGTTAACCTGAGTTGGAGGAAAGTGGAGCTTCCAGAGAAAACTCACACTGTGAAGAACATACAACACCCACCCCACCTGGAGACTGAACCGAGGACCTTTTTGCTGTGAAGCGACAGTGTTCATCTTGTGTACTCTCATGAGAAAAGTATTTCTACTCAAGTTTGGAATTTGTTTACTCCTGATGCCTCTGTTTATAACTGCACAGTTTATTTGAATAATGCATTAACAAGGTTTGCAAATGTCTCTATTTCTGGCTGCTGTCAGAATGACTGGCAGCACGTGGCAAATGGCAGAGGGAGTTTCTTCATTTTTCAGAGATGTGCTTTTACTCCAAATGTACTGTAATGTGTGTTTTCATGACATTATGCACGCCAATTGGGCATAATTGTTAAAATAAATAAACTAAACTAAAAAAAAGGAATTAAATCCATTATCCAGTGTAGATGTTTGGGTGTTATGCCACTCAAACTGCAGCCAGCTAATCTACTCAGGAAAACAAGGCAACAGAGCCCAGAAGGTTCAGTGTGTGTCAGTACAACATGCCAAAAGGCAAAATTAAGTCATTTTTAAAAAAACACACACAAATACATACAGCTGAGTTAAAGCTGTAATTCTAACACAGATGTTGCAGCCTTTTGTTAAAAATGAAAAGTACTAATATACTTACATGGTGCCACATCATTAAAATATTGAATTTTTAAAATGTCTTTAAAACTTATGATGCCTTATTTGAAGATAGTATGCAATAATTTATTTAATCTAAATTTACCTGGTTAGTATTGCATCCAGTGTCTGTAGATGTTTGTAAAGATCTGGAGGTAAAGGGTAATTCGCCATAGCTTTTTGAAAACATGAAGGCATTTATTGGCCATGTTAATAAGGCTATTAAGATTTTAGGTGCACAAAAATAACCCCAGGACACTTGAAGTTGTGGACTTTTTGTACAGATCTGTGGTTGTCTTATTAGCATGGAATTAAAAGCTGTCACGCAAAAGTTTAAAGCAGGGGCATCTTTCTTGAGGAACTTTAAAGCTCATTATGTTGCTTATTATTCTGTCCTTAATTCATGGCTGATTTAATCACTTTATTTCTCAAACATGAGAGAGAATAAATTAATTTTGCAAATACCCGCTTGTTTTTTAGTCAACCGTTATGGTGTCTCTTGAGCCAGGAAAGTTGAATTCAAGCACATGAATTCAAGCCTATCTAGTAGCCTGACAGCCCAAAGCTCTAGCCACCAGGCTACCATAGCCTCTTATATACATACTTCAATTTCATGCACTAAAATGCTAAATTTTATGACATGACGTGCAAACTCCAGCTGAATACACGTGTTCTTTTGGCTGCTTACAGCAGATCATGATCTGCATTGTTTTTTGGCATAGTTTTGCAAAAATAACTAATGCAAAAAACTATAAAATAAAATAAGAAATATAATTCTGTTAGATTGAATGAGTGTGTGAAGGGTTTAGCTCAAGCTGACCGGATGCACGTAAATTAGCCGGTATGTACTGTGCCTGCTGTACCTCCTGCTGTACAATATGAGTAGGTGTAGAGAAGAAATAATTCTTCCAATGGCTCTCTGAGAAGCATCATTATTTTTCTCCCATTGCTGTCTCGTTAGCTCTGTGTATCTGTTATTGCCCTCCATTTACCCAGCTGCTTCCAGATCCACCAAAATGAAACAGTGCTGTAAATCTGCATGACATACATGGACGCCGAACAGCATCATGCTGAGAAAAGTATTCCTATAATGGAAAACTACAACCAACACATCGATTCAAACATTTCTACGTTAAAATATCGGCAATCAAGAGTTTAGAATTTGCTCATCCAGATCACACAGTCAATGCCGACTTCAAAATATTTTTATTTATCTGTTTATTTATTGATGCAAGTTACAGTGAACTGATGAACCCGACTGCAAGCTCTGCATCTTTTATTCATGACCATCGATGGGATGGTAAATGCACACTCATTCCATGAGCATATTCAGGTGTGAGAGAAATCTGGGTTTACAATGTTTTCTTAATGGACAAATACTGTGGATTTGATTCTGTATAGATATAATTGCCATTTTTATTTATATTCTACACTCTATAATAAAGCATAATCACCTCCAAAATATAATCCAAAATTTTCAATGTGTGAAAGACTTTCTCACCTGGAATTTGACAGTATATTCATGGCAGATCCTCTCAAGCTATGAATGTCTTTTTGTGATTAAGTGGCAGGGTTTATGGCTTGTCATCTTCAGGACTCTCAAAAGAGGTTTAATGAGGTTTAGGTCTAGGCCAAGGACATTTACAGACTTGCCCAAAAATAATTGTTGAATGCATTAGGCTTTAGCCATTGTCATGTTAAAATATGAACTGTTGCCTAAGCCATATTGCAAATTTTTGGAGATGACCAAGGATGTTCCTGTATTTGGCTCCAGTCCTTTGTCCCTCAATTCGTCCGGTATTCTTGTGCCTACAGCTGAAAATAACCCCCAAAGCAAAGCATTTTTATTGTTCTCATCCTTCTTCTTAGTATTCATCTTTGTATTAATAATACAGATAATTATTTATTCATATAAAATGTTTGGTTATATTTTCATCAATCAATGAAACAATACAAAGTAACAATAATCACAAATTCCACTATGAAATTAAAAAATGAATTTCTGGCATTGCAAACAGGCCAAGCGTTCAGGATGTGTTGACTCAGTGTCTGTCTCAAAGTAATTCAAAAGACCTGGAGTCAAAGGACAGTAATAAATATGAAACAGACAATGAATGCTGTATTATTTATGACATAAAAATATATATTGCGCAATAATAAAAAGCAAAAAAAAGTGTGTGAGAGAGAGAGCGAGAGAGAGAGAATGCATTTTGTGTGTGTGTGTGTGTGTGTGTGTGTGTGTGTGTGTGTGTGTGTGTGTGTGTGTGTCTGAGAGAGAGAGAGAGAGAGAGGGAGAGAGAGAGAAAATGTCTTTTGTGTAACTAATTCTGCTCAGGAAAATTAAAAGCAAAATTAAAGCTTGGTGAAAACTGAATGTTCCTGGACATTTTGTAAAAGACTAGTGATCAATGCTAAGTACTTCAAAAGAAATAATGACAGTTATATAAACCATTAATATCTGTTGTTGGGCGATTGTTGGGATTAGAATTAGTGATACTTTTTTGTAATAACATTTAGTAATAATATTTGTAATTGGTGTATGGCCATTAACCACAACGCTGAATAGAACATCCTAATCAATTACAGATGGACTTTTACAGCTTGTAAACCAGGCTCCATAATTTCTGAGGTGAATACAGAATGGCCTCCATGATATTTTCAGCCTGTAAGAAAATTACATGCCCTCCTCAATAGCTGAGAGAAGACAACTTGAAGGATGAACAGAGTTGTTCAGCGTGGCAGGGGGAGAAGGATAATGAATGTGTTAGGGTTCGGAATGAAATACTCTATGGCACATTCATAACACTTGCTCGCTTATAAGTGTGAAGGTCTGATTTTAATCGCTTACTTTCATTAAATAGTGTGATTGCGAATAACAGATTGGTACTACTACTACAAGCCTCATAATCCGAGCTAAAGCTCCAGAGGAAGAGATGCTCAGATTCAAGAGATGTTTATGAATAATGACTTCTGAATATGTTCATGAATAATGATGTCTGGATTGTTTTTAAGGACCTCTAACAAAACAGTCCTCAAATTATAATAATTTCATAACAGAACTGTCCGTGAATGTTTTAACAGAATAAAAATATAATAATTTCATATATTTTATATTAGAAAAGTTTTTTTAGAAAGTTGCTGAACATGTTTGGCGTGTAAATAATTGGCTAAAGTCTTCTGGTCTTATTATCTCCTGTCACTCCTAGATGGAAGGAGTGAATTTTTGAAGCAAGAAGCTTAAAGGTCATAATTTAAGTGCAGTTTAGTTGATAATTAAGGTCATAAAGACAAAAAAATCAGTAACAGTAAAAATAATAATTACATTAATATGTTGACCAGTAAGTAACTGTGTCCACTGTGACTAAAACATGTGGCAAAATGTAAGTTGTTAAAGCTCATAATACTTTCTAAACCACTCATGCCTGCATAAATATCTGAAATATTTACTAGTGTAACACAGGAGGTGATGGTTACAGAATCATGCCACACTGCCATGCCATTAAAACCGACAGGGTACATGGAGGCACAGATACTGACAGCAGTGAATCCTCTAATTAGGCAGCACCAATCACTGCACCTCACCAGTGTTTATTTGCTGCAGGTAGTCAAATCCTTTTTTCAACCATTTGCCACCTCACTGCATACTTATTGCATCACCATTTATGGTGTTTGTGCTTTCTATTTTGTATTTTCACAGACAATATTGTCACGACATGATTAAGCTTTCTGCATATTGTGTTCCTATACTGTATTACTACATTGGCCATGGGGGTGCTTCACTGAATGTGAGTTCTGGTTAGACACAGCCCTTCATGCTGCATTAAGTTGGTTGTTTTATGGACTTAATCCATAATGCATGCTGGGACTGTTGAAATATGTAGCTTGAAGAAAGAAAATAATAATACACAAGGACAGAAAAATGCGAGATATCTCACTGACCTACCTGTACTGAACAAAGAGTAACACCTTATGAGATTTTCTATTACGTCTTTAAATTATCTCCTGCAAAAATGAACACCTACGCAGGTCCAGAGCGCAGATGATTCATCACTTAGGCATGCAGTCCTTCATTCTGAATCTGTCCAAAGCTTTTATCAGTTCACTTAAAAAGGCTCGCTCAGATAAAGGCTGTTTGCTTTGATTATTAATTATTTGCTTTGATTATTATTTGATTATTAAACCAAATATGTGCAGTCTGACCCCAGTAGAATGAAAAAGTATTTCGCACAGATGAGTTGCCAATCAATTTGTTCGTCATCTTCAGAACGTTGAATGATTAAAATCAGTAAAGAAGGACGAAGCCTTTTTTGAGAGTGTGTTAAATGTTTATTTAAGTCTTGGACCAAAAATTATGTAATTATTTATTAAATGATTCAGGTGATTTAATGAACATGCTATAACAGGTAGGGCCTTCCTCAAACTGTTTAGCCTGTTGGTCCAACTGAACTTTAAAGTGAATATAGACTGATTTTACATGTCTTATCTAGAAAAAACAAATTGATTGCAGATATGTATCTAGTAAAAAGAATATTGCTTTCTAGATCCCCATGGTTTCAATTGTAATGGGACCAGCAGCTAATCAAATCCAGGTCTGATTGCTTCTGCCGGCTTGCATGTGGGTCGTTATTCTGAACACTATAACACAGTTTGCGCTATAAAATCTCTCACAACGAAAACACTGCAGGTGCCGCACCCGATGAAGATCGAAATTACAACCTAACGGCAGGCGATTGTCGAACAGGCATTTGTTGCCAGGTAGAGAATGAGCAGTCTGGAGAGACCTTATAAGAATGATTGAGTCTGTTCTGTTATTACACCCTCTCTAAGTGCCAAATGGCACCCAGAGGAAACCAGCAAAGTTATGAGCTTTAATCGAATGTATGGTTGTGAAAAAATGTAATAAGGAAAGGCTACCCATGCTGTATTTGCCAACCTTCTCAGCTGAAGGGATTCATTATTTCTTTATGTTTACAATTAAATCAGCATGAGCTTAACCGTTAAGTCAGAGGTCTTGTGGAGTCCATGTCCTAACAGAGCTGTCTGATTACCCAGAGCATAACATAATCAAATCTAATAATCAAATTTTCTGTCAGTGAAGTGGGTCAGTTCATATTTATTTTTTCTTTGGAATGTAATTTAGACCTTTGAGTCAAAACCCACTAGTGAGACGAAATCGGGATATTGTTCAATGGTTCTTTTTTCCAAGATTGATTTCATGAAGTTAGACCAAGTTAAAGCAGTGATAACTTAGTGGTTAGGGATCTGGCTAATAAAGACAGCCCTGACCTGTTAGAGCATGGACCAAAAATATTTTCTGTAGTGTCTGGCTTCAGGACGTTTGCAGCAGATCCTTTCTGCTCTGAGTGTTGTGAGGTGGAAGCTCAATGGATCTGGCTTGTTTGTCTAGCACATATAGATGCGAATACAAAAAAATTCCTCAAACTGGTTCTAAACCATTTTGGCAGTATTGTAGGGCACATTATCCCGGTATATAGATAGTACTATAGGAATACTATAAACAATGTGTGTGCTTGGTTGGCAAGTCATGGTAGCATCCCCATAAATGCCAGGATCTAAGCAGACCACTGCCCAGAGCATTACACTGACATTATTGGATTGTTTTTTATGGGAGTGACACACATGTACCCAGCCGGGAGCAGCATCAAACGCAACAAGCTGAGAGCACAGTGTTTTTAACACCTTTCTATCATACCCAGTTTTTTTAACAAATTGTGCATGAGTAGCTTTATTGAAGGATTGGTCCAGGCAGGCTAGACTTCACTGCCAACACACATCAATGAGCTCCAGTTGTTCTTTTCAGGCAACTTTTTGTACACATTCATCACTGCATGCCACGAACATCATACACTATCATATACAATCATTTTGGAGATGCTCAGCCTTGACAGTTTGGCCCTTGTTAGCGTGGCTCAGATCCTGATGCATGCCTCTTTTCTGCTTACTACAAATCAACTTCAAAAACTGTTTACTGACTACCCACTATATCCCACACCCCAATGGAACATTGACCAATAAGACCAACTTATTTAGAGGAATTAACAGTCATTTGTCTTTGTCGTTACTTAAACACAACAAGAGACTCAGTTGTTTGCAAAGCTAATGGAATGCTTGTCTTTCTTGAGTCCTAAAGGGTGTCAACTTATGTGCTTAAGTTTTGAAAAGTTAATTGATAATATCAATATTCAGTTTAATCTGTTTAATATCAATATCTTCACTTAAGCACTTTCACACAATCCAACTATTTTGTTTTTCTTGAATTATTAACTAAAACTTCCCTTTTTAAGCTAGCCATGGGTTTAACTCGACCTGAATCACATGACG
>JAYDZG010000020.1:15903717-15915638 GCA_034509265.1 Microcambeva bendego
AGTTTTGAAAAGTTAATTGATAATATCAATATTCAGTTTAATCTGTTTAATATCAATATCTTCTCTTAAGCACTTTCACACAATCCAACTATTTTGTTTTTCTTGAATTATTAACTAAAACTTCCCTTTTTAAGCTTGCCATGGGTTTAACTCGACCTGAATCACATGACGCAAACAAGGCAAGCCGGCAATACAGGGCTTTTTTTTACTTGGACTCAGATGATTGAATAAACATCCCCTGGCTACACAGCTGTGTCTCCTTTGGTCTTAAAATGTTGACCCACCTTTTCACTGAACATTTGTTTTGTTGTTTGTGTATTTGGATTTTGAATGTCATGTTTTACACCCTTCGGGTGCATCCATGACAGAATCAGTCTCTTGGGACACGAAATTGATCATTTCACAAGGTTATGTCAAACACAGTATTAGAGAGTTTTGTATCTCTAATTAATTTCACTTGACTGTCTTTACCCTCCACAGAGTGGTTAAGTCATGATATAAGTTACTATGTAAAATGAGTGATTAATAATTTATTTATTTTAAATTAAATTGTGTCATAGAACAACCGAACCGTGAACCACCGTCACCAGTGTTTCCCAAGTCCCCACATTCTTTTTTTATTCCTTTCCTCAAGAACTTTCTAGTAGCAGCTTTGTGTTCTTTCCTGTTTTTGACACATTTAACTTTCTTTTTGGGGGGCCTTTGGCCTTTGGATTATTGATTCATCTTTGTTAAATCCCACGGGGTGTTTGGTCCAAAGCAAAAATCCTCAAATGTACTCCAACTGAGACTTAGCATTTCTGTTGCATTGACTTTGTTTGTTCACTGTCAAACCTCCAAAACCTAGAGACTGCACATAGGACATGAGTGTGTCGAGTTAAGCTCGAGTGTCTCAGCAGACTTGTATATAAAGAGTTCTATCGATTGTCTGATTGTCTATGTCAGAAACAAGAGAAAATGCACTAAAACAAACACAAATAGCCATGGAGAAAGTATGAGGATTATGAGCTTGGAATTTTTAAAACCCTGGACCAATCGTAGGGTTTGGTTGTAGCCAATAATCTTAGCTATGGTGGATGATCAAATCGGAACGCTTATTTTGAAACTGGACATTACTGAAGATCACTTAGGGATAACTTTGTTTTTAAATAAATAAAATAATTTTAGCATCTTAGCATGTTGTATTTGTAAATGAAAAAAAGTCAACACTTTTAATAAATCTAAATTAAATCCAATATCAAAGTACTGTGCAAGACACATGTTAGGAAATGATTTTCCAGATTGTGGGAATTTAGACATTTAGACATCAGTTTTAACCTGGCATGTCAATAAAACGGAAACATGAATAATGTTAAATGAACGTCCGTTTTGAGCTCATCTGCTGTTTCACACTGTTGTTACATAATTGTTCCTCTAATTAGGAGAATGAAGTCAGCAGGATGTCAAGCCAGATGGTCAGTGTGGAATGTGTCTGAGGCAAATTTTGCATGACCTGTGAAATTGATGACTGAAATAAAGAGTGGCGGCAGACATCAAGGGCTTGCTGGGACCTCGGACAGAGATTTATGGTGGCAGCCGTGAGGTCTTAGTGATGACGTTTTTCTGTCCTGTGCGTCTGCCGTTTCGCACGCTTCGTCACAGCGACCTTAAATAAAACCCTCAGGGTATCAGAGTTTCCAGTATTTCGGAGGATGGTTTGTTTCACATTAGCTTTTTAATACCCACATCTGACTGGTAACCAACTGGAACCAAAATCAGTGCAATACACCAGAACATTAAAAAAAGATGTTTTATTTCAGTATCCAAAGAAGAAATGCGAACTTTTCAAAAAGCCAACAGCACCAAGGATAAAACAAAAATGTATTATCTAAAAATCTGAAAATGTTTTCCTGCTTGACATTTAAAAAGGACAGTTGTATCAGGGGGACTACAGGGTGTCGCTACAGTCTGGACACACTGGAAATTTAACAACGTGAATAAATCCATTCGGCTGCTCCCGTTAGGGTTTGCCACACTGGATCATGGTCCGCATTATTGATTTTGCATAGTTTTATGCTGGATGCCCTTCCTGGTGCAACCCTCCCTATTTATCTGGGCATGGGACTGGCACTACAATTCACTGGTTTGTTCATTATAGTGGTTAGGGTGGTGTCCAGATGACAACGCTGAGATATATAAAAAAAAGCATGTTCAAATTATATATTGTTCATAAGATTTGTGTGTGTGAGTCCCAGTTGTTAAAAACAAAAATATTATAATTATTCTGTAGCTGACTCAGACCCTCTGAGTTAAACCTTAATAAGGTTTTGGTTCACCTTCTGGCTCAGGAATCATTGGGATCAGACTGAGGAAATGGAACATGAGCATCTATGAGTTGGTATTATTTCATTCAGACAGGTTATGCAGTATTTAGCAGTTCATACGATATAGGCTACAAGTCAGCTGGTGGGCAGCCTGAACTGCCTCTGTAGTGCTAATCACGGTGAGGGTGTCTGAGTTGAGACTTCTGGGATTCACGCAGCTAACGACGGCTTGTGTTGGCAGCCTGTATTATGTGTTACATAACACCAGTAACACACACATCTGCTCAGCAACTCAGCCGGGTGTAAAGCAAATGAACAGCTACTGGATAAAGTCTGAATAAATACTGTAAACGTTTTTTCAACATCAATACAACTCAATATTGTATGTGGATGTTTCACACTGTTTATTAACTTCCCATTGTTGCTGTGCTTTGCCATGATAATATAATTATGCAGTTATTTATGTCTATTTATTTGTGTTATTTTGGAAGTCCAAAGATTGAATGCATTACACGTAAGTTCTGAAAACTTCATTCATCATAATAAAAGTGCTAAAGCGCGACGTTTGATCCTATAAACCTATTGCGTTTTTTTCACAAAAGAAACGTCAACAGAAACAAAAGCTTCTACCGTATATGAATGCTAATGGGTCCAGTCATTTACTGAAGGTGCTTTATGTGTCTGCTTCTGTGCGACTGTGTTTTTTACCTGTCACAGCATTTTAATGAGAACCTGGCTAAACCTAAGTGTTGATTGCAACCCATTTGAAAAGCTTCTCGCTAACTTTTCACAAGAATTTGTCTGCAGGAATTTGTGCTATTTAGATAACTAAATGGGAATGTATATATGTTAAAAAGATTTCCAAGTGTTAGAGTGTAGGAATTAGTGCCTTCTCAGAGAAAACCTGAATATTCTGTCCTGAATCAATGTCCGACGGGCATCACCAAGCATTTCTTTCACCCATAGTTCACATGCTTTCTCTATTAACTTAGGGTTATGTTGATTCATGATGAACTCTAATTTTTGAACGCTGTGTAGATGGAGGCATGAAAAGTTTTTAAAATCACTTGGAGAAGCAATAGTGTACAACTGGGAAAGAGCATCTAAAAGAACGAGTAGGCAGAGTTAATAATGCTATATCCAGCACTACAGAACCAGAAGACAGTTCAGTGCTAGTGGGGAATACAAATGAAACCCACACACACACACACACACACACACACACACACACACACTAATACCTGAAACAGGCTTCCAGTTTGTACGCCACGGAGGTTCATTGATTTGGTGTGTTCAGTCCCAAGTACACTTCGTTCTCCTCCCAGCTTTCAGGAGAGCTCATTAGCATATTTTCTGAAGTACTACCTCACCCCGGTGTCTCCTGTAATTCTGTTCTTTTCTGTAAAAGGTTTAAAAGACAATATCTCTCATGGTATTAGCATGCATTGGTGCCCATGGCATGGGTGACTATACATTGATGTAAGTTAAAAGGGGGTTTGCAGTGACATAATTACTTATTGTCCAAATGAGATTACTAAGGTATCTTGACAATTTTGAGCTTTCTCCAGTGGTTACTGCTGCACCATAAGCTCAAAACTCAACATTACATGGAATGCAGCTAGCAAAGGTTCCAAGTGATGCTTCAATGAATGCTCAAAATCTTGAAACTCTTCTTACAGCATTGTTTGTTGTGTGTGTGTGTGTGTGTGTGTGTGTGTGTGTGGTGTGTGCATTGAAATGACCTCCTCCATCAGCCTGTGTTGCAGCTACTTAGTTTTCTCCATGATTGCAATATTAAGGGATGTTTACATAAGATAAAAACTTAAGTAAATTAATTGTGGTTAATGAATTACCTGCTTACCTGTTGTAACCCAACTTTAAGTAAATTATTAGAAGTTTTTAAGAAATGTTTCAGAAATGTTCTGTAAGTTATTGAATAAACATGGCATGACAATAGAGTATTAAAATATCCTGCTACTCTGTTTTTTATCAACCTTGTCCCATTCGCTTACAGGGTCGGCTCTTAGGTGTTGCCACACCTCATTGATTTAGCATACTTTTTACATCGGATGCCCATTCTGATGCAACCCTCCATTTTATCCAGGCTTGGCACGGCCACTTCAATGCAATTGTTTGAACATCTTAGTGACTAGAGTGGATTGTTAAAATTCTATATCTATATCAAATATCTAAAATATTCTGCTACTCTATCATTCAACATATAAAGCCTACATCTAAAGTCTACAATGAATCCTTTTTTTGGGCTTCATTTACAACTCTAACTAAAAAGTCAGCTGAGCCACAAAAAGGCAAGTGACCACCATCACGCAGGAAACATCATCTCTCACACTGGGTGCTGTGATGCCATTCCCCAAGCCCCATCCTGTATAACATGTGCTATGTGATTTGATACAGATGTCATCTGGATTCACCACAGGGCCAAGCATCAAACTCTGTCTCAACACTTGGCTGAGTGATGAAAGATGCCTTTTGTTCTCACCAGCATCCCATGCCACTGCCATCTGGACCTCATCTTCTGCTCCAGGGTCTGTAAAGTGTGTGGTACATTTGGATTGTCTGAACTGGTACCATGATTTCTTGCTTGTTGGGTGTGATGTCAGATTTAATGTGGAAAGTGTGAAAGAATTATATAAGCTTAAATGGGAATGGTTCATGAGTGGAATACAAAAGGCAAAATATTTAAGTTATAAACACTTAAATTCTAAGTTATATGCTATATGGCCTCCGATACAATCTCCGATACAATCTATTTACATAGGTCAGTAAACAGCAAACATAGAAGAAGCATGGATTTAATATACGTAGTTTGGGTTTTAATTAATCTTTGTAAATTGAACAATGAAAATAAAAGGTTGTTGTTAAGGTCAAACAGTTCTTGCGGGTTTATTTTGGTAATTAAAGGGGACCTGATCTGGTGGATGCAATAATAAGAAGGCAGTGATGCAGAAGCAGTTTAATTTACTACACACTGGATGGTTGAGCCAGGTGGTTTATGGCTGTCTTTGGTACATTTTGATCATATTACGAATTGGCCGGCATTAAGAAGGCACACTGTGTAAGAAGAGGTTTCTGCTGTCCTCTCCAGAGCCCACTCACAGTCTGTGTCATCTTAAGTAGCCATTTGTGTGGGGATTGTTCATCTTTTCAGCCAGTGATAATATACAGTGAGACGCAGTGGAGCTAATTCTGGAAATTTCCAGGACTTCAAACACACACACACACACACACACACACACGGTCAGGTACATGCTTTGATATTATTGATGGTACTGAATTAATTCTGATAAATATGTTTGTTGTGTGTTGACAAAGGCTAATTCTGGGAGCTCTGAGATTACAGAGACCATCTAATCCATATGTAATAACATGATGATATTTTTTTCATTGTGCTATGCAAAAATGCTCCATAGTTAATTAAATAAAACCAGTGGACTAGCAGTACTTACTCGTTTAGCTCCTAAATACCACCATGAAAACAGGTATTTTGCCACCCAGAACTTCACTTCACTTTTACTTTGAATAAATATTATTAAAGATATTAAATAAATATAAACCATGTAGACAGTATTTCAAAATAATTTATTTTAATAAAATAATGATTAGTGCAATTTGCATGAGACACTTTGTAAACCAATTTGAAATGACACAGCGACTATGATGGCCATGGATTCACATGGAAAAAAAAACATGTAAGTTGTTTTTATAATGATCATAATTTAATTACTGGGATACATTAAAACAATACATAAAGACAGATGTCTTAAATTTCCTGAGGTAATATTTTTTCTGGAATTAAAAGTTATTCGGCAGTTTACTCGGTAAGGCATTGTTTAGTTTTTTTCATGTGAGATTGCTAGATAAAATATTTAGATTTACTTTGTGCTCCTGCTGGTTGGTTTCAGGGGAAACAAAGTGTCCATAATTTAGCTCCTAAATAATATCAATAATTGTTACAGGTATTCCTACTTTTTCATGATGATAAATAACTTGAGATCATAAGAAAACTACAAAAATAATTAAGTTGTTATTATGTGAAAGAAATAAGAACATTTTTAGCCTGCAGCCATTCCAAACAGACATATACTCAGGACTCATATTAGTGCCGGTTTGTTCAGCACTTTAAATAACAACACCAAAATTACCTTTGAGATCAGAAAAGCTTATTTACCTCAAATCACAAATCTAGAGCTACAGAAATGTTCTCATGTAGAAACGTAGACGTTACTTATATTTTTCTCACATAAGTCCCGGATATATCACAGTGCAAACCAGAAACTTGATCGAATAACTGTTTAACCATCCTGTTTTAAATGCCATGGCCGACGTCTCCACCTGTCGAATGGTAAATGGCAAGCGGGACAGTAATGAGCAGCAGCTGTAAACCTGTCCAGTCGATGGCTGATATCCTAAATCATGGATTAATTCATTAGTGCTGCTGCTCCAGTCTTGCTGGAGGGTCTGATCGCACAGTCACAGAGCTTTCAGCCAAAAAGTAAAGTTACAGAAAAATAACAGTATTGCGTAGAAAAATGTACACATCATCCAAAGATAATCTTTCGAAATCGTTAAGGTACGTCGTAGAAAATTACGTCTACACTGTAAAAGATCTAAAGGATTAGGGGTCAGTGGTTCATCCTTATTTAATGAGCGGTCCAAACACTTAAAATCCTTTAGGGTTTGTTCTTTGTCGCGACGGGGTTTGTTGTTATTGATGTACCAAGGGTTTGGTAATGAGCTCAAATGCTGGATTGGCGTGAGAGGCAGCTATTGAAAGAGGATTGTAATATACTGCTGTCTTTCATGCTGTAAACGTGTGTGATCTTCAACATCAACACAGGACTCTGTCTCAAAGTCTGTCACCACCCTGGTATCCATCCTATTTCATTTGCCGTGTCAACACAAGCTTGAAGCGAGTTGACTCAGGTGCTGTTAGGATGTCGCGTCAGTTGATGGATAATACTCAGAGCATTAACACTGATGGTGTTGATTTAAATGCTATGAAGTGCACCCTTAGATGCTGTGCAGTGTTCTCTTCTCTTATTGTGCTTTGTTGTCTTTGACCAGTTTCGCTTTATTTAGCAACGACATAGAAAGCAACCAAGTTTTAAAACTTGCAGATGGGGAGTCAGGTCAAATTTGTACACCCATTACGGAATGAATATGGTTCAAAAAAGAGAAAAGAGGTAATGAGAAAGGCATGTAGATCCACAATGTCCAAGGTCTTTGTGTGGTCACACCAGAGTACTGAGTGTCATATGGATGTCATCTCTGATTGTAATAGAAAACCCATCAAGTCCATCAAGGATGTATCCCAGCTCATTCTCGGCACATTCCAGCTCTACGTTTGTTGGCTTCGGATCTATAATAATTTCCTCTTTGTTACTTTGCTGCTCTTCCTCCTCCTCCTCCTCTTCCTCCTCTGTAATAGAAAAGAGGCAGTTGGAATTGCCAGGCCTGTCGAATGGTGGTCGATAGTGACACTGGCCATTCAGCAGCTTGCGCAATGGCATCATCGGCATTATATCCTCTCCAAGCAACTCTTGTTTTCTGTGTCGAAAGTCACTCTGGCGCTTCAGCCTCTTAAACTCACTGAAGGCTGAAACAGAGTTCTGATAGAGACTGAGAGCAATCGCCCTGGCCTTCTCTGCCTTGGCAAGAAGCACAGCATGACATCGCAGAACCACCGCTTTGTGTCTGACCTGGTGTCTGTAGACCCAGGTGAAGATCTTGGGTTGATGAGGGTCGGCTGTGCAATAAGTGATGCGGTTCAGCGTGTATAGATGGACTGGCTTCCTTCGAGCACCCATGTGGATACCATATGGTCCCACACTCAGCTTCATTTTGGCACTCTGCTCACCGTAGTTGCTCGACGCCCAGATCTTGGCGACAGCATCGTGTGTGCATCCCTCACCTTTGGCGAGCACAGTCACCACACTTCCCAAATAACGGACACTGTATGTGGGCTCCTCCTTGTTCAGCTCCACCTTTTGGCGCTTGCTGTGGAAAACAGCAGAGAGCCAGTGAAAAGGGCATTCTGGTAGCAGGTCAGGGCAGGAACGCAGAAGAGAGGAAAGAAGTGACTGGTAAGCAAGTCCCGTGCTCAGGCTTTTGGCTTTGCTCTTGGAATCGTCCTCCACAAGCACAAACTTGCTCCTCTTCCAGGGCAGCATGGTCCCGACTTCTTCAGGGGGCTCAGTGCCCCCTCCAAATGCAAACAAAAAAGCGTGAAGGTTTTCTGCGTGTGTGTCAGAGAGAAAAAGTGAGGGATGCTGCTCGTTGACAAGCTATAGAGAGACTGAGAGCAACGAGACTCAGCTGATCTGCTCTAAACTTGCACACTCGCCCCTCCTTCCTTTCCTCCTCTCCCTGTGTTCACATCAGTGAAAGAGAGGGAGAGAGAAAGAGTAAGGGAAGAAAAAAATGATCAAAGATGGGCTTTGTGCCCAATCTTTCTCCCTCAGCATCATTATTTAACTCTTCCAGCCTCACACAACCCCAAAAAACAACAACTAAACCCCCAGAATATATTAGTACAGACTAATAGATGATCTCTTTACATCTAGCCCTTAACTCTGAAGTGATTAAACTATAGTAAGTACTCCAGCAGCTTCTAATAAGCTACGCAGTTAAATTTATGTGGAAATGTGACCATAAACGTGTTGGGTATACCATGGAAGACCATGTGATGCAAGAGATGTGCATCTTGGAGCTCAAATAAAATTTAAAATAAAATTCATACAATAACTCAACATGAATTATTTGGTTAAAATATCCTATAGAATTGCTGGATTGGGCATATGCGTGGGCAACTGGGGAGAGTGAAAAATGAAAATACCTGAAAACAGAAATGGAAAAAATAATTAAATAGATAAGCACTATAACATGCCCATAATGTATCAGCCTGGCACCCTCTGTATCAAGCGGCACACAGAGCAGAGGAGAGCTATTGTGATCCAAACAGCAAGCCTGTAAGGTACTCGGGTGGCACAGCACTTATTACCCGAGTCCACCACCTCTGAGATCTGAGTTCAACAGGGGTATCGCCAAATGTCTACCCAGGCATGATGGAGAACATCAGGGAATCGGGGGAGGATGAACAAAGCCCTGCAATGGTCAGTTGCCCTTGTCCAGGAAATTCTGGTGCTCAGTGTTTTCCAGTGGATAAAAATGAAAACATGAAACGTGGAACCTTATACATACTTTTGAGAGGAAGGAGAAAAGGTGAAAAGCCATCTAAAGGTTAACCAGTTTGTGAAAGATTGACAGACACTGTGTTACATTTGAATGCAGGTCTTTCAAAATACTGGTTGTGTGCAACCCCAGTTTGAAGTGGACAAAATTATGGATCGATGCCCTATAGAGTTTGTATCACTGTCTTGTGCCTATACTCCTATCACTTAGACTCTAATCACATAAGACATGAGAAAGCTACTGAAGGTGAACAAATACAAACATTAAAGAATGAAAAATTGGACAGAGTAATGATCAAATGCTTTATCAATGCAAACATCATACAAATTTATCATTTAGAAAGTATATATGCCAGCAGTGGACTACTGGTTAAGGCACTGGACTAGTAATCTCAGGTTCAAACCTCACCACTGCCAGGTTGCTGCTGTTGGGCCCTTGAGCAAGACCCTTAACCCTCATTGCTCAGACTGTATACTGTTCTATACTGTAAGTCACATTGGATAAAGGCGTCTGTGAAATGCTGAAAATGTAAATGAAATTCAAATTGTAATTCTACATACCATATACTGCCATCTAAATCATTCTGGATCTATTTCTCTGCCTCTTTCTTTAAAGTCTGAAGTATATAATAGCAGATGAAGATGTCGGGGCAGGCACTTTAGATGGACTGGTCAGCAGTGATGAATCATAGAAACAGCACTTCTTTCGGGGATGTGGGCTGCCCCTGTCCAGCTAAGATGAGATCTTCAAGTGATGAATAGTCACATCTGGGTACAGGCTACTGATCTGAACCAGTAATAGAGCAGCAGTAGGAACTGTCACTGTATTGATGTTAATAACCAACGGATACATATATACAATGTAAATCAAATTAAATTTCTAGAAGACTAAAGTGCTTAAATTAAGAAGCAGGGTGGACAAAATAACAGGAACTACACATAAAAAGAAGCTTGGCTGATGTGACCAGCTAAACAGAATAACAAAAACAGCTGCGCCAGTTAGTTTCCTTCGGTTCATTTAAGGGTTTTCAACAACACCATGTCGCCAAACCAAAATCAGAAAAGGTTTAGCTATAAAAGAGCTCTGTATTTCAAGTTCGGTTTTTTTTGTGGCTTTTGGGGGTTCTGCAGTGAGACATTTGCTGCCATAAAGTTTTTATCACTAAACTTAACTTAACAAGACAATGCCAGGCCTCATGTGACCTCATGTTGCTATGGTAAAACATCCTGGCTTCATAGAAAAAGTGTGTGTGCTTAAATGTCCAGTTAAGATCTATATTTTAAAGAAATTGAATGGTGTATTTATAGAGAGAAAGCCAGGGCAACCACCACAGCCTTCTATCAAGCAAATATTGATAAAACAATCCACTCCAAAACTGCAAGAATTTGTATTCTCTATTTTTGAGCATGTTGCAGACATCAAATACTTTTTTTTTTTACATCAGTTAGATAAAGTTTCAAGCAAATGAACAAAACACAGCTTGTTGTTTTTATTATATTTTACAAATATGTAAATTGAAGTGAATAAATACTCTGGAAATGCTTTAAATTGATGTAGGTTGACTGCTTGTTCCCATTCATTGTAAGACAGCGCCTGCTATTCATACAGCATTTTCAAAAATTACCTGGAGGGAAAAGAGTCCATTAAGCTGGGCTGCTTTTTGGAAAAGACTGACTTGTAGTAAAAGCTGTTTCTTTGAGCAGGCAGAATGAAATGGATGAGGTACAGGCGCACAATATTACTCTGACGCTCAGTGCAATGACATAATTGAGAGCTGTTAAAGATTAACGTTCAGGGCAGAACACAGGCAGGACTGGTTGGCCTTTACATAGGTTGATGCATTGAATGGGGATTGACTGATGTGCCAGTGAAATTAACACCACAGAGCACAAATAACCGTGGATCAATGAAATGGCCCAGAAAATCGAGCCAAACACTAGACTTTATTAAATGTTTATTGCATAGGTCATAATTTGCTGTGCATTTTACTAGATTATTTTTATGCAGTAGAAGTGAGTTTATAAGCATTAAAAAATATCTACAGTATGTTGAAAAAAATTGCTTACTTACTCTGATAACCCACAGCATAAATACCTACTTGAAGCAAATGAAGAGTTTTTTTTACAGGTGATGAATGGCAAGCAGGAAAAATGGGGAAGCATAAGGATGTAAGCAACTTCAACGAAAGCCAAATTGTGATGGTCCCTGTTTTCTATGTTTGTTACTTATTGTTGTTACTATTTTCAATCCCTTTGTTTCTTTGTTTTGTCTCTTGCAACAGGGTTAGGTAATATTTCAAGTGCAGGGTTATCTTGAGGTACCCGGACAGTCCACTGGTCCTTTGCAGTTTAACTCTCTCTTTCTCTCTCTCTCTCTCACACACACACACACACACACACACACACA
>JAYDZG010000020.1:15940264-15955215 GCA_034509265.1 Microcambeva bendego
CACTATCATTGCTGAAATACTTCATGGATCGATGATCCATCAAGTGACCGAGAGTCGGCTGCAACTAATCGGATAATCATCATAAAGATAATTAATTTAACAAGTAAAATTGCAACACAATGCCACTGATTAGTCAAAACAATATAATGTATATTTCTTTTTTCTTTGTCACTAATTTGTCCAAACTAATTTGTCTGCAACCACTTGTCTGCTATCCATGCAAATTGCAGTACCTGCAATTTGAAATATAAGCCATAAACAATACACCTCATTAGCATCTGCTATATTTATGGTGAACTCAAACGTGCCTCCGAGGAGAGCAGCGCGAATCCACTTCCCACTTTTATTCCCTCAAGCACACACCGGAACTGGCTGCCATAGCAACAAAGAAGGAGAACCAAATTAGTCTGCTGGTTTCCGCCGAGCATCACAAATTAACACACTGACTGTAGCATCAAAGAGAGGCGCTCGGTTATTGAGCACTCACGTTTAATCAACCGGCAGCATTCCATCTAACAAGAGGACCAAATGACCTCCAAAGCATCTCAAAGTTGTTTTGTGTCTCATAAGGAGGAAAGTGGTGATAAGCATCTGATTCATATTTTTCACATCAGTACACAGTACACAGTATTTAAACAATTAGAAATGTTCACGGATATGTCAACATCCACTTTTCTCCTGTTTTCCCATGATTACAGGCCAGCCATAGCACATGAGGTGACATTTGGGCTTTGTCCCAAAAACTAAACTGTATTCAACAGTGTGTCAAATTAGTGCACTACTGAAGGTGTCATTATTATGTTCTTGGGAAGTGTTGCAGCAACCTTGGTGCCACTCAGAAACCGAAGCAGAGTCAGATACTCCAGACATCAGCTTACTATAATACATTCATTCATTGGTTTACCATCACTTTGTCCTTTTCATGGTCACAGTGGGTTTGATTCACTGAATGAAAAGTGGAAATTACTCCATATGGTTTATCAGTCCATCATAGGGCCAACACACACACACACACTGTACCTACAGCATTTTAGCATTTAGATTTTCACTCAAAATCTCCATGTTCTCTTGGAGATATTTGGACATATTTATTTCTATTTTTTTTGTATAGCTGTGTTTTAATGTATTCTGGCTTGGGGTAAGGTTACCAAGTTGTTTGTTGCATCAGCTTTCTCCAATCAAGTCCATTTAGAGCATTGATAGAGAGAGGTTGGTACAACTAGTGCAAGACTAGTTTAAAAATTAGGAAAGCAAAATGTCATTAGAATTTATTCTCTGGATGTTTTGTAGACTTGTGTTGTACATAGTTGACAAAATCACTAAATAAAAGTGATTAATAAAATAATAATTTCAGTGTGTTATGTTGTTATGTGTGATGCTAACTGTTTCCAATCTTTTCATGCTCCACTTTGCCACTGTGCCACCCCAAACATGCCGTAAGTGAAACATCGCTTTACTTACTTTTACTTTTCTGCTCCATCAAACAATATCGCATTGAAGTTGCCATGGAAACTTTTGTAGTCGGAAGCCTGATACAGCTCAGCTCATTTTATAAAATGTATTAATCATAATACTCCATTTCACCATATTATTTCAAGTCCATAACAGGTGAAGATCAGATGATTTGTAGCTTTTTTCATTTAGATACATTTAGAGAGATTTAGATAGATAAGTGCATGGATAAATCATTTCCTCTTGAACAGATGAGTGGGTATATCTACAGCTTTATTTAAACCTATCCTAATTAGGGTCAGGGAGGGGTGCTGTAGCTAAAAGTAAATACAGTATAATCCAATGAAATAATTATAGCATAAATCTTGACTTTGGGAGCGCTCCCTTGCACTGAACTCTTTAATTGGCCATTAAAGATCAGTCAGAGCAGTGAAAAATGAGTGAAATTGAACTTATTACGCCTCTCAGCTGCCAACACTACAGCACCCACATAAAGCAGAGGGCTCTAACTCCCACATCCGTACATCATGTCCTGCTATTAGTAAGTTTCCTCTGCAGCAGTACAGGTGACCTACACAGTAAACTGAATTGAGAAAAAAATGTGTGTATGTATATATACGTATATATATATATATGAAACACCATGTGGTCTAAGAGATGGAACAGAATTATTGTTCATCAAGTAGTACAGAGTTGTCTCGATCCTCAAGTTTTGCATGTTTTTGTTTTGCAGTAGACAGTTTCTGGGGATATTATAAAACCTCTGTAATGCAGAGCAGGATGTTGGATTGATAAATTAGGAAGCAATGGCAAACATTCAATCACCTATGGTCATAAAATCAACCAACAGCAGCAGAAAAACACAGCTGCACTGAGGCTAAATGCTACATAGTTCATAACAGCATAAATAGTTCATAAGGGACTATTAAGAAGTGCATTTTCAAAAAAAAACATGAGTTCCTGTAAGGCCGGAAAAGATATTTCAGAGGACCGATTTAAAGAGTCAAAACCAGTTTTCAAAACAGGGTCACAAGCTCTCTCACGAATAGATGACATATTTAATGAATAGACATTACAAGCTTAATAAAGATGTCAAAATTCATGGCCGAGTCTCAACAGTCAAAATGTTGGTGTGAAGTGGTGAGGGTGGGAGGAGGTGAAGGGTTAAGGGGGAAAACTTTTTTATGTAACAATGTGAAAGCAGTGGTGCATCAGTGGCTAAATTCTCAACCAAAAACATTTTTGCTGATGGAATTAAAATGGTACTGGAAAATATTGAATTAATTTATTACAAAGGAAAATTAAAAATTAAGAGTTTTTGATGAATGCACATATAATGTCTTGATTTTATAGCTTTGTATAACTAAATTCATTTAAGTTTAATGGAAGCTAAATAATCATTTTACCAGGGGGTTTTAAAGACCTAGAGAATTGCATTGGACAGTTAATAGCAGCGGGTCAGAATTCTGGAGAATGTAGTTTGACTGCTGCACCACTTGATATCAAACCATGATTTCTCTGATTTAAAGGTTAGGATTTACAAAGTTTATATTACATGTTTACAGATTGTCGCATTGATTATCTTTCCATTTTTCTCTATTGTGGCCAAACATTCTTGCTGAAGTGTGGAAGGCCTTTCACCAAACTGATATCACTAGATTGGAAGCTTGTTGATTGTAAATGCCTGTGAGCAATGGGTGTGGCTAAAACACTTGAAATTTACATTTAAAAAGGGTGTCCAGATACTTTTGGCCTCATGTTGTTCAATCCTTTGGACATAATCACTGTTTGCTAAGGTGTCCAAGATGCACTGACTGAACTGTTACTATGGTAACCTCCATTTTCCCATACACCGTATCTGATAAAAAGTTAAAGACCAGTTTATTTCTGTCGAGAAGAACAGCGGGTCTCTGCATCCTACTCATGATTAAAGAATGTGTGCTCCGTTCTCCAATCTGCTGCATATGTCTGCTTTCATCTTCCAGGAAAAACAATACGAATTTCCACGATCAGCTTTCATGATGTCATGAATAAATGGTCATGCATTCTTTCACTTGGTGATGCAAATCAGTACAATGCATTTTATACAGAAACCCACATAAATTCCTGTATCAATTAAAATGTTATGCTTTACACACTTTGGTTCCCTTTGTGACAGACCAGGTAGTTACAGGTTATACAAGATTCATCAGTTCAAGTCTTTAATTTCAAACACAGTCATGGACAACTTTTGTATCTCCAATTTATATCACTCGCATATCTTTAAAGGTGTGAGGAAACCGGAACTCCCATACAGACATTAGAGAACATACAAAATCCATATGAAGAAACAGTGCTACCCAGTGAGCCACATGCTGCCCAAATTAGACCTGTTTTAAAGTATCTAAGCATGTTGCTTTCAATGGCAGGCTTCTGAATAAACTCATTTGAATAGCCCTTTTTTACAGGAACCTCAAAGCACCTTTACAGAATTCAGGACCAACATACCAAAAAACCCTGATGAGCAACTGAGGGCAGTAGTGGCAACTTAAGTGTCACAAATTCCAAAATATTTTACAAATCTCTTACAGAAGAGTGCAGGCTGTTATACCCGCAAAGACGGACAGCTTTATATTACTGTATATCGGTACAGATGTATATAGGTGTAGAATAGGTGATGTCCAACAAGATTTTAGCTAAGCTCACTGTGTTTTAATAATGTCCAATGTCTTTCTTTAGCTTTTATTGTATTTAATAAATGTTTAATAGAAGAAAATATTTTATAAGGAAATTCAACCATGAACAGGTGAACATGTTGCATTATCTTATTAAAGACCCTTTAAATGTTCAAAAATCTTTAATATCAGATTTTATATGTGCTGCTATGAGTCCATGATGTGTTACAGGTAACTAAATATGGAATAATCACTTGCTGAAGCCTCATTAAATAATTACAGATAGCAAGGCCATTCATAACGACAAGCTAATGACCCAGGCCAGGATCAGCCTTAGGGCTGGTTTGAATAATAAAGGAATTGTTAATGATGTGTTACATTTTTTCCATTATCTTCCTCAATGTTTTTTAATGAAATGACTGGAGTCTGAAAACTCAAATAGCATTTTGTATGCTAGAACCTAGATAAAGATCGTTTACAGGTTTGCAATAATTGTTCTTTTGAATTAGTAATGGTCTATCAAATGACAGGTCTTGTTGTTTCCTCAATAGTGTCGCTCCATCCTGCCAGGCCCAAACCACATGGTGTGACCAAGCGGAGACGACACCCAATCCTCCAGTTCGGCTGAAGCAAAGCTTGGTGAATTCACCCGTGTGTACCTCATAATTAATTTAGTACTACCATCTACCACCCACCGACCTCATCCAGCAGCACTGTAGCACCTTTTCCTTTGAAGAAAGAGCCAAAAGATGGTTTCACAACCAATTTACAGTGAATTTAAATACTTAGAAGAAAACTTAGGGAATGCTTGAATATTTTCAGAATTTCCAGTTACCAAATTGCATTGAGCTTCCTCTCAACTTATGCTGATTCCAGCCTTGATTAAGGAGGGCAACACTGTATGTAGTCATTTTTTTCACCTCTGTGCCAAATTCAATCAATTCTAGGTTACTCGTGAGACAGCAAGATTACTTTTGAATGTTTGACTAAAAAGTAGAATGAAAAAAAAAATTACCTATACATTAACGATTAACTATAAACCTAAAAAGAACACAACCTTTCCTTAACTTTAAAAATAACCTTGAGCTGTTATGCATTAGATGGTTGCCTGGAAACTAGATGAACTTTTAAAAGCAAGTGCTGCTCATCACAGTTAGTGTCAGGCAAAACAACTAATAAAATGATGGCGGTATTCACTTGGATACAAATTATGGACCTTTCTGTGATTACCATTTGCCATGCCATAATAGTGTTTGTGGAACTCACTGCACGATTTGCTTGCTTTACATACTATTTATTATAATCAATGTTATTTTTATCTGGGCTGATTTGCAAAAAGTGACACTTTGGACCCAGCTGACCTATCTTGAAGTCTGTGACGTCTGTTCAGTCCATGTTATCTTTATTGTACTGTGGTTGCCCAGTAGCGACGGCACATTTCTGATGCCGAAAATGTAATTCTCAGCTGATGGGAAAATCCAGACCAATGTGCAGGCTCAGTCATGGCTGGTAAGATAAAAGAGCCGTAAGATAAAGCTTAGTGTCAACCCAGCCTTGACTCCAGGGGCTCAAGTTAAGACAAACAAAAAACATGATTTAGGAAATGTGTTGCAATCATTCAATGATAAATATAATTTATTATTATTTATGTATTGGGATTTTAACATCATGTTTTACACTTTGGTTACATTCATAATAGGAAAGTCATAGATTTTGTATTCTGCACATCTCTGGAAATCAACGCAGATGTGGGGAGAACATGCAAACTCCACACAGAAAGGACCTGGACCCTCTTACTGCGAGCAGCCAGTGCTACCCACTGAGCCACCATGCCACCCCCAATGCTCTATATCTTCGATATTCCTAATTATTGAACTTTTGGAAATGCAAACCTTTTTCTATTTCTTTCTCTTTTTTTGAAGAAGTTTGTTTAAGGTAACATTCATAATGCTGTCAGTTTCCATAGCAACTAAAGTTCTAGCCATAAAGCAAAGTTTTCCATTTCTTATAGCAGGCATCGCTGTAAAATAGAGTTAAAAGCTGGACCAAAACCAATCACATGACTTGCAGTTGCATCAAGTCAAATTTACTTGTGCAAACACCATTTGTTTTGATGTATTTAATGTACTGTATATCAGTTTGGAACTAGGTTTAATTTTGTATGTGTGGGTCCTCTAGGTTCATTGTCTGGTTGGTCTTGATCTTATGTTGGTCAGTATGACTTGATCTTGTCTTCCTTTGTTATTGCTTTTGTCTTAATGTCTTGCTTTTGGGTGTGTATTGTTCATAGTCTGATTAGTTTAACACCCAATTTATGTAGTTTTATACACATGTAGGAAACAATTAGTGAATATAACATGTCATTTGCAGTTACCCTGTAGGAATGGTTTTGGTGGGTCAGTCATGCACGACCCATAAGTCTGGTGCTTCAGCTGAATCATCTTCAGTCCTCTGACTGAGTGGATCACTCGAGTAATCTGTGTGGCCTCATCACATCATTTCTGGACAAGAGATGTTCAAAAGAACTCTTACAGCTTCCTTTGATTTGATCAGTTGACATCTTGCAGGTCGTCTCAATGATATTAAGGATTGATTATTTCTGCCTTGCACAAACATGCTCTCACTGCTTGGCTTGCTTCATTTTATCAAGTGAGCTCTTATAGCACCTGCAAAGCTTGTTGTCCTCTTTGATTCAGTCTTTTGTTGGGTGTTTTTGCATAATAGTAAGTGGTCTCAAATTCCCTGATGATTGCGGGCTGCTGGTTAATGGACTTGGTTATGAAGACCTTTATAAATTCACTTATGTGAGGGGCAGTAAAGCAATACAGTGCAAGCAATTCACGGTTAAGCGCATTGCTCTGTGTTGTGTAAAACCTCCTTTCTTTATTAGCTCTGATCTCTTTTGAATGCTTTGAGGTCTGTTGACCTACAAGCCATAACAAACACAGTTCTGTGTGTTTCAACCATTTTGATACAGATCACTTTGGGAGTATTGATCAACTGACATTAAATAGGACTCTTGGCAATAAATCAAGTCATCACATTTGGAGAAAAGAAGGCTATGTGTGCATGAGACAACTGAGAATGTAATACATAATCAATTCGAAAGTTTAGATATGCTTAGGCCACGATTGTCTAGCTGGTTTACACAGTTCCTAGGTTATAGTGACGAAATTTCTGTTATTGATGGAGTACTCCATTGTCCTATAAGGTGATTATGTTCTTTTCTTTTAAACACATTCATCAAGTTTCTTTGTCAGAGTTTGTCTCACAAAACTTTTTGTTCATAATGAAGTCTCTGAAATATTTGATTAAAATGTTTTCCAAAACAGATAATAAGCCCTTTATATCTGAAAAATTGATCGAGGAAAGTATAAGGATTGTGATATGGTTACATTGTAATATATTGTTCCTGGACCTGTTAGAGAATCTCTGGCTGAAATAAAAACCCAACTGTGATATTTTAGCACAACAAATGCTCACTTCTCTTAACAAGACATTTTGTTATATTATATTTCTAAGCACAAAGTTAAAAAATGTCTAAATATTTTAGCTGGTCCTAAAATACTGGTTAAAATTATTTTATATATAATTTACTTTTACTTTTTAATGTAAACTGTCTGATGGCTGTGTGAACAATGTAATGCCAGAATTGGAGAAGGTAACTGTAAAGTATCTGATATTTGATGGTGAGACTAATTCCTTGCTTAATATCATTCTTAAAATTTTGGTGGCCTGTTTTTCTTAGGACTGTATTTCGAGGAAACCCACAAGCAGGAAACTGACAAAAACAACTCCCCTCTGTTATAAAATTCCAAAGTGTGGTGCAGCATCTGCTGGTTACCAAAAGAATTGCTTACTGTGACCACAAACTTAAGCTTTTGTCTACCATTACAAATATCAATATTAATAGATAAACCGACATTGTTCTTTTTTAATCAGACTTGTTCAGCTGATGAACAGTGATGGTCTGTGTATTGTAAAACAACACTCTCATCTGTTACTTAGCAGCAAGACTTTATTACATGCATTTACATACTCTGTCGTTGCACAAGCAGCATTACAGTGAGCAGGCGAGCTCTCAGCGACCACATTCATAACAAAATTAACCTTTACACAGTTCAGTTTTCACAAGTCAGAGGCTACATTCATGAACAGAATTCAACACAAACGGTAGAGGCTTTTCTCAGCCAGACATGGAAGAGAGATCCCAAACATGTGCTCATGCATCAAGAGACAAGAGTCTGGCCATGCTCGTTCAGACCGAAGCTACACATGAGCATTACCTGAGTAACAGTTACAATATAAAGAAAAACAAACAACAAGTTCATCTTGATTTTTTTCTCATCTATAATTTGGCACATTTTAAGGCAATAAAACAAGAACAAGCATTCTGAAAAGGAATATTCACAGATACAAACATTTATCAATGTAAAGAAAAACATTTAATTTACCATCAGAACAGATATAAAGAACTGCTGCCACTACATTGAAGCTTAAAAGTTATCTTATTATATTAATATTATTCCAGGTGATTCATTAATGGATAGTGATTGAATTAAAGCAAAATAAAGTCGTATGTGGCTTTTTTTGTGTGTGCCACACATCCCATTAAAAAACATCCCATTCAAAATCTCTTTATAATCAAAACTGCCGTTTTCTGTACTCAACTACAGGTCAACGTTCAAAGTCACTTAAATCTTTTAACTCCAATTACACAACCAAGGTAAAGAGAATAATCAATGAATCTGACCGCTGTAAATATACTAATATGTAGTCCACACATACACACACACAAGTTATGTGGCTTTAAATGTATGTTGCTTCAATAACCTACAAAACTCCCTATGGTCATGACAAGTTAGGTTGGTCAGGCACTTAAAACTGGAGATCAATAACCTCAGCAATAATGACATATTGTTAAATGCTTTGAAACAATCCAACTAACTAAATTTTCATTAGGCCTTCATGCCACATTTCTAAGCTTTACATAAAACGCACCAAAAGCAGTGCTAGAACTTCTCAATACTTTATTTTACAAATACAAATTATTTTGTCCCATTTTAAAATACATTTTGTTTGTCCAGTTTTCTGTCCAATTTACAAAATAACTTGATTCAGTAGGAGATGTAGTGACCTGGCAGTCGGCCCATGAAAAGAGAAGATTTATATTTGGTTTTCAGAAGTCAGAAGAAATCAGGAAAAATTAAACAAGCTCACAGGGTGTGTTCAAAAACCAAGTGTTCTCTCTGTATAGACACATTTTAAATCTCCCTGCATGCTCCCAAGAAGAATGGTTTGAATTCTTAGAAGCCTTAAAATACTGCCTTGCAGAATAGCTTAAATTGACCTGTATTTTGACTAAATAACAAGGTTGCATCCAATCCTTCCTTAGCAGTAATGGCTATCCCAGCATTCAATGTGGCACAACTTTTGAAACCAAAAATATGGTTTCAATATGTGCCGCAATGCACATTTTTTAAAAATATAAATAAATTAAATTTTAATTTGTATAAAAGTGTCATTTATTTGGACTTGTCAGTGACAATTAGGTTATTTGTATTGACTTGCTACCCCGATGTGCAACCCCATCTCATTGGTTTAAATGTCACACGGCTAATTGTGTAAGAAAATTAATGTATTCGGCGTAATCTCTGTCCAAGTTGGGCATTTCTATAACCTGACTAACTACTCAATGACTTATTAGAATCCTCTCTACTGTGGCGGCTGAACATGTAGGCAATAAGAAAGCAAGACAGTTCACTAGGTTTCCAAACACACCCATAGAATGGAACCAAATATATAATGAGCCACATCATTACGCTCACTAAAACCTTTCAAGAATTGCAAACTTTATGTGATCCTTCATCATTTGCAACAGCCAAAGGTAGAGATGATCAGCCAACAAGCAAATCACCAACAGCTTAATACATCAAAGCCTAGAATTTCTTTATAAACACTTCATGTATTGATGTAATGCTTTTGAATGTATCATAAAGGTCATACAATTGTGTTCCCCAGCAATAAGACTCTACAGTGCCTCAAGCTGAAGAAACACCATAGAATGAAGATGACCAGCAAATGAGGCAGTGTAGAGTTGCTGCGACAGGTTTTGCATTAATCATTACATCAAACAGAAATCCAACAGTCCACGAACAAAACATTTACATAATAAGCTCAGAGTCAGACGGCTTCAGTGTGCATGACAGAAGAACACTGACGAGATGCTTCAGATGTTCAGAGTGGACATCCTAAGCGGACGTTCTACGTTCACACAGAAGCTGACACTTGCATATAGACTCGGATTTGAATAATTTACCATCACATTATCTCCAGATTTATGACGTCTGCCTGACACATACGCAGCCTGAAGACAACATTTAATAAGACTCGCCCTTCATAGATGTTATCGGAGCACTGTGGCATTTCAGGAATAATTACTGTAGTTAGATATTAATGAAACTTATTTTTTCAAGGACAACCAGGAAAAAAACGTCATATTGAATTCAATATTGCATTACAATAAACTTGTTAACACCAAAAACTAATAAAAAATCGATCATTTGCAGATCAGGCATAACATTACTGACGGGTCAAGTGAATAACACTGATTATCGCCATCATTCATGTTAGTGGGTGGGATATATTATGTAGCGAGTGAACATTGTATCGTCAAAGTTGATGTGAGAAGCAGAAAAATGGGTGTCATAACCTCTTGTGTGGTGTTCCCGATCTGAAGTGCTCAGCATCTATCAAAAGTGGTCCAAAGAAGGAACAGTGGTAAACCAGTGACAGGGTCATTGATGCACATGTGGTCTGATTCAGCAGATGAACTACTGCTGCTCAATCTGCTGAAGAAGTTAACACTGATAGAAAGGTGTCAGAAAACACAGTGCAGCATAGTTTGGGCAGCAAAAGGGGGGACAGCATCAGGAAGCTGTTCGTAATTTTATGCCTGATCTGTGTAAACACTGTAGTGCATTTCGGAGATAATGCTAAATTGTTATTACTAACTGATATTCTGAATGGCCAATGATGTCATGCCAATAATGTCCTTATGGACTTTGCATTAGACACAACGGTGCAGCAGTCATGCTGGAACAGAAATGCAAGAGATGCAAAAGCACAAAGCTGACTTTAGATTTTAAAAACTTCATCACTGGTCAGCTTGTCCACATGCTTTTAGCCATGTCATGTATTTTTGAAGGTTACATCAAACTATGCTGTCAAGCCACATTATTATGACCACCAGATGCTATCCAGAATAACTGACGTGTTCAGCACGGACATAAGCTACACGGCTGAGAGAGACTCAATAAGGTCCTGGTAGGCTGTCACATGTATCTGTAGCCATGCTGACATGCTGGAGGGGGTGTGAGGGACGACCATCGAGGTGGTCAATCAGGTTCAAATATGGGAAACTGGTGTGCTGCAGTTGTTGAAAGTAAGAGGTGGTCATAATAATGAGAATAATGTTTATGGCTGTACTTCAGTTTAAAACTGAACAATTTATACAATAGTACAGTACCAGTCAAAAGTTTGGACACAACTTCTCATTCAATGTTTTTTCTTGATTTTTTTTATTTATTTTCTACATTGTACACACTTCTGGCTATGTAAGGGTTATTTGATCAAGAAAGAGAGTGATTGAGTACTGTGTCGATTGACCTATATATATATAGCATATTCTGGTTTGTTTAACACTTTGTTTACTACATTTGTATATGCGTTCCATCATAGTTTTGATGTCTTTAGTATTGATCTACAATCAATAGAATAGAATAAATCAAGAAAAAAATATTGATGAGAAAGTGTGTGCAAACTTTTGAGTGGTACTGAACGTGGTTTGAAACTCAGTAAGCATAAATAAAACGAGAAAGGTGGTTCTCACTCTGAAATTGGATGATCCAAGTCTGGAGCCGATTTAGCCAGTTACACCAGTAGAAAATCTCCAGAAGTGGACATTTTTAGCCATCACATTATAGTACGTCAAACTATCCCTCAAAATGATATGTCCAATAGCATAGCTTTCAAATCTGTTTTTTGTGGCATTACAATCAGACACTGTTGGGGTTGTAGCATAACATGTTGAGCTGCAAATTTTCATCCCAATGTCTGAGAATAATAAAAAGCTGGTTTGCGGCAGCCTTGATGACTGCTAGCTCCCGACCCTCGGGGACAACCTGTGCATCCAGCCACAGACTCGCTTTGGCTGCGATAAGCTCCCATTCAATAAAATAGCTGGCTGAGTTGTTCTCAAGCCAGGCCAGCGCCACGGCTGTGGCCCACACCATGCTCTCAGGCTCCCTTGCCAAGCTCAGCGCATCCCCGGGCGAGATCGGCATCTCGGTGCTGCCTAACTCAGAGCCCCGGCCACTGTCTGACTGTGACAGACTGGGAGATGGTACTGCATCTGTGAAACCAGAGGAGCTGCTTTCAGTCCGAGGGCTGCGAGACATGTCTTCAAATTCAGAGCTGAGGTCTGATTCTTTGTGTGGAGGAGAGCAGCTGTGGTGGACCTCCAGACTGTCAGTTCTCCTGCTGCTGGAGTGGGATGGGTGGGTCAGGCTGAGTCTATGGGCGCTGAATGGTGACGTCCACTTTAACTTGTCCATGGGGACGTTTATAGCTTCGCACAAGGCACTGTCCAACATAAACGCACCGCAGGAAAGCTGCAGAGAAACCTTCAACACCACCAGACAAACCAAACACTATTAAAAACAATCTATGTGCCAGGATTTTTTATCAGCCAGGCATAACATTATGAGCACCGACAGCTGGAGTGAATTACAGTGATTAGATTTTCAAAATGGCTTCTGTTAGTGGCTGGGATAGATTATGCTGAAAGAGAACATGTTATCCTCAAAGTTGATGTTCGAAGCAGGAAAAGGATTTGAGCAAGTCTGACAAGGGCCAAAGTGTGATGACTGGAAAACAGCAACTGTTATGTGATGTGTATAGTCTGCATTGGTCTTAATATATCTATTTAAAGAGGCTTATAGAAGGAACAGTGGTAAACTAGAGTCTTGGTAATGGGCGGCCAAGGCTCAATGATCCACGTGGGAATGAAGCCTGGCCCTTCTACTGTAGCTTAAATTGCTTAAGAAGTTAATGCTGGTTCAGATAGAAAAGTGTCAGAATACACAGTATTTTTAGCAGTAGAATTGGGGCCAACCTAATATAAGGAATGTGGTCATAATGGTAAGCCTGGTCAGTGTTGGTTATATTTTAATATTGCTATTATATTTGTATTATTCTAAGTTAAATTCTATTTGTTTACTGTGCTTTCAGTTTCAGCATTCCAGCTAAATAGACTGAACATGCAGAACAGCTTCACTTTTTTTGTAGAACAGCCCAATTGATTTTATTCCACCTCAATATTAAATGCACAGCAGGGTGTCCTGAAATAAAAGTACTCTAATCGTATCCTGCAATTATTGTGCTCCACAATGGGTCCTACATAGACACTTATTCCATTAGGTTTATTTCCTCAGTCACAATTACTATTATTTGACATTTTCTATTATTATTCTGTATTAGAAATAATTTCTAAGTTCTGCTGGGTCACCACTATTATGTAATTTTGTTTGGTCTTTTTAAAAGTGTGTTAAAGTTGTGGGGTAGAAAGTTTTATCAGCATTTTAGATGAGTGGCATTGCATATAAATAAATAGTTTTGTTGGTGTTCCCTCTGCCAGGTTGGTAGTATTCACACAAGACGAGCTCAGATGCTGATTAGCTCTGTGCATGAAGAACCACACCCTGATCAGCACGAGCCTATCATTGATGGCAGAGCTGAGACTCAATAAAAAGAATTTTAATCAGTTACATTTGGTTTTGTGCTATTTTGCTTATATGTTTAAATACTCTTTATGTAAAATATGAGCAGTCAGTAAAAATGTCCATCGGTAATTACAGCAAGTTAAAATGATAAAATACAAACCAGAGGGATGTAGTTCTTGTTGTCATTATCGCTCTCCCCTCCAGAATCTGCTTTACTTTGTGCTCGTGACATGAATCCTCTTGCTGCTTTAGTCAGAAGACGTGTTCTAGTGAGGCTTAACCTGGAAAAAAATATTTAATGAAATGTCAAATGCCAAGGCTCTGTGCTGCTCCTGTTCTGCTGGTAAAAAATAAAATAAATAAATAAATCACTTTTAAAACACAAGAAGCTTTTTTATTTTCACCAAGCAAGGGAGATTCATCTAATCAGTGGAAATGTCATTGATCAAATTCATCTTTCCTACCTTCCCTATATAACAAGCAAGAGCCTTTTAAATTAATCCACTTCTATTACCAGCAAACACGGTAGATTCAGTCAGTGTTCCTGTATCTGTGTTGCTCTTTTGCAGAAATGGGAAGCTCAAGGTTAAAGAACTGGACAAGTGAACAGAAGGCTGCTGCGCCAGTCCATCGCAGGTACCTACAGGACAATTCAGTGTCTCAAATCAACCTGGTAGCCTGTCTTTGGACTGTGGGAGGAAACCAGAGTACCCGGAGGAAACCCACGGGGACACAGGAAGAACATGCAAACTCCACACAGAAAGGACCTAGATCGCCCCACCCGGGGCTCGAACCCTTCTTGCTAGGAGGCAACAGTGCTACCCACTAAGCCACCATCCCACCCGAGTTCACAAGGGCCAAGCGGCTAGACGGCTTTTGTGGGGTGTTCCAGGTCTGCAGTGGTCAGTATCTATCAAAGGTGGTCCAAAAAAAGAAAAACAGTGGTAAACTGGTGAAAGGGATATGGGCAGCCAAGGCCCACAACAACAGACGAGCTCCTGAATCTCTAACTGCTGAAGAAGTTAAAGCTGGTTCTGATAGAAAGGTGTCAGAATTGAGCATT
>JAYDZG010000020.1:16157786-16170562 GCA_034509265.1 Microcambeva bendego
TGTCGGAGGAAACCGGAGTACCCGGAGGAAACCCACGCGGACACGAGGAGAACATGCTAAACTCCACACAGAAAGGATCTAGATCGTCCCACCCGGGGATCGAACCCAGAACCTCCTCGCTGTATGTTTATGGGTGGAGATGAAGCCACGCCCACCTCTTCCCCATGCTGTTGGTGGCGACGGACAGGGACGCCATGGCGGTGACGGTCTCGGCCTCCTCGGTCTCACACTTCTGAGCCTCGATCAGAGAGTACGCTACTGTAGAAGCACTACGCTGCAGACCGCGCCAGTACTTACCTACACACACACACACACACATACACACGCTCACACACACATACACACACATACACACGCTCACACAAACACACAAACAGGAATAAATGTCATCAAAATGAAATGCACACTAAATGGCCAAAACTATGTGGACACCTTAATTTTGTATATTACATATTTAATATATTATATAAAAAATCTATATGCTTACTCAGGACATCTGTTCTTTTCTTTTTCCAGCATGAATGTGGCCCTGTTTATAAAGACATTCTTTGAGTTGGCCTGCACAGAGCTCTGTGCTCTACTCCAATTTCAGATGAATTCAATTATCGGGGCTCTCCATGTGCACATCGTGGCTCTCCATTTTTTTTGTTTTCTCCACTGGCAGGTGAAATGATGTGACTGATCGACTGCATGTTTTACCCACAGTGTTTCAGCTCTTTTAATCCAGTTTGAGAGATGGATAAGGGTTAAGAATTATTGACTAGTGATGTCTGATAAATAATTCAGATGTGCTTGGGTGGTGCAGAGGTTCAGGTTTGACCAGCCTCTATCCACACAGACAGGATTGGCTATGTATGAGAGAGCGGGGTGCCCTGTCCAGGATGGATTGCCACCCTGTCCAAGGTGTTTCTGCTCATTTAACGTTGAACATTTTAACATCCGCGGCTCCAAACCTTTTTAGCAGTTTTTGTAGTAGATTTTATTTCACAGACCAGCGGGGGCAATCATGCTCACAAATTAGCTTTTTTTTTTGCTGTAACAAGAAGCTGCCACCTAGGGGTGACTGGAGACAATAACACCTGTGTCGGAATGGAAGCAGTGTTTTCATCGCTGATGAATTCCATCTCTAATTTAAGTTAATGATGTTGCTGTGCTCATGTGATCACACATATCACCGATAATCAGCTCTGTGGGTTTGCACAGCCTAACCTGTCAGAAAAACCACAAAATATCAAAACAAAACTGCATTTACATCATTTGCAGCAGAATATAATTTCACCATCTTCTACCTACGCCAATCACACATCACTTTCATCTGTCCTCGTCCGACACAATATGGGACTTGCAGATTTCCTTTGTAAAATACAAAGCAGATCAACACATCTTCATTCTTTTTATACTTTTTGTCACGGTTTGTATAGAAATAGCTGTGAAACGATGATTCATCCTGTAGCTGGTTGGCATGGTTGTGTTTTTTTCTTGAAGAAGGGAGAAAATAAATTCACTTCCGGAACTAGAAGGGAAAAAACATCTCACTGTTAAGATGTATTAGTGTGTAGAACACTGTGCTCAAGATCTGACACATCTCTCTTTCTCTCCTGCAGGAGCGTACGGGGTCGTGCTCAAATGCAGACACAAGGTAAGACCCGAGAGCTGTTCTTGTACATGCTTTTTAGGGTTGAGATGTTTGTGTACCTGCCTTGGCTTTCTGGTTTAATCCATCTCATACACACCGTGAGCTTCAGACGAGCTGCAGGACATCAGAAATGGAAAGAAATGAAATATCCACAAGTATGTTCGAAATATGTCTCTGCACTCTTTGTGAATGATCTTACGATCATGTGCAAGAACATGATCGTTAACTAGTTCGTTTCTGGTACGTTTGCTGGCTGATAGCACATAGCGGATAGCTGAGTAATACATGCATGCAAACTAAAGATAGTGGATAGCTTACTAGGACATGCATGCAAACTAAAAGTAAACATCTAATAGCATTATAAACACATATTTTAGAATTAAAGGAGAAGTTTCTCACCTTGAGACATTGTTCTACCATGAAGCAAACACAGCAACATTTCTCCTCTTTAAGCTCAACTTAACTCAAACGGAGCTTTGTTGGCACGATAAAATATGTGTGCTGCCAAGTTTCCATTACATATTAAAAATACAAGTACAAAATAAACTAAGCTTGAAAATAATCCAATGGAGGGGGAATGAGGTACAGATTTGATGCACAGTGCTTGCAGGCAATGGAGACACTCAGAGACACTCGTTACAGAGTGTGATTTTTATTATCTTTTCATTGTTTTTTATTCTCATTTTTTTATTCATTTTATTTGTTGTTTTAACATTCACTTTTCCCAAAAGATACAGAATTAAACACACAATTCACAGATGCAAAAAAACACTAAAAATGGAGATATCTGTTTTTCACCGGGCAGTGCCGATATATGACAAATGGGCAGATGCAGTTTTATGGATCTTTTTACACTTAGCACATTGTATATGGCATGAGGGCGTGTTTCATCTAAACCAGATGAACTTGAACGCGCTCTTGCGGTTCTTCAGGTTTGCCTCCAGAAGCATTCGTGTGAATTGAGCATAAGTCGTACTCTTCTGCTAAAGTATACTTACGCCTTAAACTCAACTCAAGAAACACAGCACAGAGGCAGCTCAGTCGGGTTCTGATTCATTTCATGCAAAAGCGTTATTATCATGAGCGCCTAATATCATTTATCACGATAATTATGGAGACAATTATTGTTTGGCTAAATTGCCATTATCGCCCTGCTTGTAAGCAGCTCTGCGTTCGCTGAGGGATCGAATCTCGGCTCACGGTCACTACACGTGAACTACCCAACAGCTCGACCCGAGCGGTTCACCAAACATTCCCCGAGCGATCAGGGACCCTAGAAAGATTTATAGCAAGTTGAATACCTGGATCTGAGTCACCTGACTGACCAATGAGAACATGAGATATGAGGTGAGGGGAAACACAGGGAGGAGTAAAAACACCGGGACCTTTTGTTTCAGAATTCATCAGCATAAGCTTTACGGTATTTCTGACCTTATCGTTCTGGACTTTGCATTTCAAAAATATTTAGTAACCCCCAACTGACCACAGAACAACTTAGTAACCTGATGACTTGGAAATTTGTGCAGTTTGAACTTGGCATTATGTAAAGCCCTCCCTCAGGGTAGCCCTCCCTATTTAACACATCGTCTGCAGGGCATAAACCGCATATGATTTTTTCTGTTCATTCGGGTGTTTGCATCAACATGATTGGCTGTTGTTGGGGGGTAGGGTGGTTAACAGCCTAGCCATTAATAGATGCACTTTTTAGTCTCAATGTCTGTCCCAATCTCAGATATAAATCGAATGACAGTGTTCAATGTAAAAACTGTCCCAAGTCTGGTATGTTGACCAGTTCCAGCATGGTGAACCTTTGTAAAATGGGTAAAGATTATACAGGAAGTGGAAACATTTGAATAACTTTGCTGTAACCATGTGCATTGTGCTCAGACTTGGTGTCCCGTGGCGCTTTACCACCGGTTGTAGCAGATGGCCTTGACTGAGTTCGTTCCAGCTCCATTCTGTTAATATTGGACCACGACTCAGCCCTCAGTGCCATGCTGTATGGACCAGGCTGGCTCTGTAGGGTATTTTGACCATCTGGCTCTAAGCGGTGTTGTGACTATGAACATATCTGTTGTCACCCACAGAACCTGATTGTTACCTGCGTATGGTAGTTTAAATAAACACACGAGGATTATTAAGACAGTTTTAAGTACATTCTGCTTGGTTTGCACCCATATGTATCACTGATCTGGATTATTTCCAGTCTAATTGACAAATTAAAAGGAGTAGTGAATCGTTTTTATATGAAAACACTATTGCTATAAATGTCTGTTAGGCTTGTTGCAAATACAGACAGTCAAAATATTATTCCCCCTCCACTTTCAGCCCCTGACTTGCTCTAAAGAAAGTTGAAAATGTGGACGGGTTACGCTCATTCATAGAAGATCTGACAAGGTCTAATGGTTCCTGGTAGAGGTCTGAACTGGGACTGAGGGCTGGCAGGAGCAAGTTAATTTACTGTGAAGCACACTTCATTTGGTAAATGCATAGGTTACCTTTCTAGTGACCCTCGAAAATGGTTGTGTTAAGTATTGAGATTCAGCCGTTGTAAATCGGGGTTAGATTTCTAAATTCTGTTAGTTTCTTTTGAAACCTGTATACTGCACAGAATATCTTTTTGCACATTTATATAAAGTTAACTAGTATATACGAGACTCACCGTGTTCCATTGTTTAGAGCAACTGACTATTTATGCATTTACATTAGCAAAGATAATTCTTCAGTCATCTCAGTATATGCACGCTGATGCTTCTGTTAATGAAGCAGGTTGGTTAAAGATTAAAGCGAGTCTTCTGCTAAATAACGGCACTCGAAACGATGCTTTTCTTTTCAGTTAAAGCACTTTAGAGATCTCAATTACATTATTACAGCACTTATACTAGTCGGCTCGAATCACGGTACCCATGTTACACCCACATGGACGCATTCATGCACGTGCTTTTTTTTTTCATTTTCCGGTATATTTAGCTGAATTTACATTAATATTTATGTTACAAGATTAGTAAAGTATTTTGTCCTTAATAATTTATGCATGAAAAATGTGAGGATGTTGGTGAATGTGCAATTTTTTCACAAATGAATGTTATTAGGTTCCAAGGAAAAATCCACTAATGAGTGAGATATATAAAGCCATGAGAAATAAAGAGAACTTCAAAATGAGTTTTACAATTCCTATGTATGTGTTTCACCAAAATGAGCAGTGTGTTCTTTCCCTATAAACAGAACATGAATGTTACTGTAATAAAACAACACTGCTCATTTTGAAATGCATAACAAGACATTGTAAAACTAAAGTTATCATTTTGAAGTGGTCTCTTATTCTTTCCTCGGCTGTAAGTGACCAAAAAAAGGCATCCGGTTATATTATATTTTTTCTAAGGCAGAATTGTTCCTGATTCAAATCAGTCAGTCTTGACAATGTCCCAGTTCCTCATGGGAAAAAAATCTTGTCAGAACAAATGAATCAAGTGTTCAACAGACTGCTGTCTTTTTTAGTGGTTAAAGTGATTGTACAGCACTGAATCACGCCTAGAACCGCAATCAAGGCTTTCTCACATGCTTTTCTTCTGTGTGTGTGTGTGTGTGTGTGTGTGTGTGTGTGTGTGTGTGTGTGTGTGAACAATGTTTAGAAGGATGTTATCTCTGTTAAAATGAAATGTCAACTCAGAGCTTTCTTGCTGAGACAAATGATCAGAAATAACAGCAGCGTAATAAAAGCGTTGTGTTGGTGTGTGTTTGTGTGTTTGTGTGTGTTGAGGAGCAGCAGATAAAGCAGTATATGCGTCACTTAGAAAACGGTACTATTTGCATGGGTGTGAGTGTGTGAATCCAGCAGAAATAGACCGAAGAGCCTTGCTGCCTGTTCACAGAGACACGGAGCATCCGAGCCTGTAATTACTGAGCTTTATAATTCACACACTGACTGATCCAGAGCCAACAGAGCTCAGGCAGCTGCACACAACAGCCTCCTCATTCTGCACCGGCACCACCAGCGGTCGTATTCATCCACCCTAATCACATGGGAACACGGCGAGATGATCCAGGGCTCCACACTCCAGGGATTAGTTTTAATCACGTCACTGCAATTAGAGCTGAATTTTTGATGCTGAAATTGATCAGCTGTTAAACATGGCTCCAATTACCAATGAATTTGCTAATCGGTTTATTTCTTGATTGTTTTTTAAGATTGTCAGTTAATTGCAATTTTGATTCATTTATTATTATTGGATTATTATTATTGTTCTTTATTTATTATTTCTCTCATGTAAATTAGATGTAATTATTACTTCAGCAGTTTGAGCTACAGTAGATCGTCTGTTGGATCGGACCACACGGACCAGCCTTCTCCTCCCTATGTGCCCATGACCCTGTCGGTTTACCGCTGTTCTTTTCTTGGACCACTTTTCAGAGATGCTGACCACTGCAGAGCGGCAGTTTTGGAGATTCTCTGACCATCTGTCATCACAATTTGGCCCTTGTCAAACTTGCTCAAATCTACACTAATCCATTTTTCCTGCTTCCTAACATTTGAAGATTAAATGGTACTGAATATCAATTCATCAGTTCAGTTCATTTTGTTTAACCCCTTATCCTAATTAGGGTCGGGGAGGGGTGATGGAGCCTATCCCAGCTCTTGATTTGGTACAAGGTACATTGTAACACCCTGGATGGGGCGCCACATCATAACAGGTACCTACAAGACAATTCAGTGTCTCCAATAAACCTAGCCAGTCTTTGGACTGTGGGAGGAAACCCCCGTGGACACAGGGAGAACATGCAAACTCCACACAGAAAGGACCCAGATTGCCCCACCAGGGGATTGAACCCAGGACCTTCTAGTTGTGAGGCAACAGTGCTACCCACTAAGTCACCGTGCCGCCCTGGGGCTGAATATATCCCACTTATTACCAGGTGAAGAGATAATCAGTGTTATTCACGTCACCTTTGTTTGTTTGTTTCCTAATGTGGCATGGTTATCTAATAAATCTAATAAATAAACCAATCTAATACTTGGTTGTGTCTAGGGTTTAGTAAAATATTAGGGAGGGCTAGCAGTAAAAAAGGGTGATAGACAAAGAAGGAGATTGTGGGTAGGGGTAGGTACCTTAACAATCAGCATCAGTCCTATTTTGTCCAATGTACTTACCACCCTAATGGTTACCCAGTTATAAACAAAATAATTCAAAATAATGAATAATGACAACAAATAATCAATTACAAATGATTAACTAGGAAAAAAAATTATGCTTTCAGAAATTCAATAACTGCATTTTAGAAATAAAGGTTGAAAGATTTTATCTCTAATTCAAATGTGGCTGTGCTTCCTTTTAATACGGGTCTGGTCTTTTTTAATACAACACCATATTCACAGATCTCAACCAGCTGTTAAACGATTAAGGTTCATTACCACAAAAAGAAACAAAATCTGGCCAACACATCTGGCCAATGATGCAGAAAAAGCACATCACAGCTATTAAGTAGACAATATTTCTGTTTTATTTATTATTGTGGCCTTAAACAGAGGGACCAGAGGACACAGTTTTACATGTTCTCTGTTAACTGTACAGAAACACTTAAAATAGATTTTTTTTCAAATATTTAAACTTGGAAGCTGAGGACAAAGCCACAAGCGATAGCCCAAAGCTCTCCAACCAAAGAGATTACATGAGCAGGGGGTTGGTGGCACGCTTATATAGAGGATCACTATTAGACCTGACTTTCAAATCATGCTTCTGTCCTGTAGACACGGTGCACAAACTTTCATAATCTAATCCTTTTAAAAGACAGTGTGTCTTGCTAACTTACCACCAGTAGGATCCGGGTTTGAATCTCAGTGGTGCTATCGGCCAACCCGGGTGTATACACAGGCACAATTTACTATGTCTGAGGTGATGGTTGAAGCATTAAGTTGGGTGCTTCTGCTATGTGCTCTGTGTTTTAAAGTAAAACTGGCCCTGCCATGACCAGGATAAACGTTTAAACGGTTTTATGGATCGAAAGATTTGTTCCCAGATGTCTTGCTTACACACCTGATCTGAATCATGCATCCCATCAGTCCTGCCACCAGCTACGAAAAGAGCTCTTCATGTTGGCTGAGACTCTGCAGTTCTATTAAACTAATGAAACTTTTGGAGGGAGAAAATCGCTCTTATATCGATGACAGGACACGTTCCAAGGACTTAGCGATGACTCAGCGGCTAGTAAGCCGGATGCCATATTCAACTCAGTGGGGTGCATTAGGCCAATGCAATTTCCTCATAAGTAAAAAAAAACATGAATAGAGTCAGCAAACTTGTTAGCAGCATTACTTTTCTTAGTGGACGTGGTCAAGTGCCATGAATAAACCCAAAGAGATTGTGCCTCGTTATAGAGGCGGGATAGCATCTCTCTCATTACTGATGCAGTTACAACCTCTGCTGTAAAAAAGGGCGATAGACAAAGAAGGAGATTGTGGGTAGGGGTAGGTACCTTAACCTACCCCTACTGATGGTGCCTGTAGAACAGAATAGAATAGCCTTTATTTGTCATTACACATGTACAGATGTACAGTACAACAACATTATTTCTTTGCATATACCGGCTTGTTTGGAAGTTGGGGTAAGAGCTCAGGGTCGGCCATCGTACTGCATTTCTGGAGCGGTCAGGGTTAAGGGTCTGGCTCAAGGACCCAACAGTGGCTGCACAGCAGAGCCTAGATTTGAACCGCCAATCTCTTGTCGATAGCCCAAAGCTCTACACACTAGGCTACCTCAGAAACCAGGAAAGGGTGCGTCTCTCTGTACACAGTTCTGATTCAGATGCAGACTCGTTCAAGTACAAGTGAAAAAGAGAGGAAGCATGGTGCAATCAGGCAGTTGGGAGGAAAGAGAGAGAAAATGCATAAACAAAAGAATAAAAAACCTTTAATACTGGGACACCAACTGTGAGTGAGATGCAGAAACCAGTGGCATTGATCTATGATGAGCTTGCGTCTAGACTCCCTACTCATAGAACTTCAGCATTCACCTCTTCATCAGTGTTTTCCAGAATCCTCCTTCACACAGCACGGAGAAAAAGAGGTCAAAGCATGCTGGTCTCGAAACAGTTCACCTTGGGTTTGACTTCTCGCCGTCACTCATTCCAGACAGTCAGAAACGGTAAAATGGAGCCCGAATCAGGACCACGCTGAGGATGAAGTAGGCTCTCAGACTGCAGCTGTTTGCACTACTAATCTGTAGTAATTACAGATCTGTGCCACTAAATGACAGGCTCTTTCACCCTTATTAATGCAGCATATTTAGACTGTTTTATCAGAATTCTAAGCAAGAATGCTTGTAATGTGAAGAAGAGCTGAGTGCCGAGTGATTGAATCTCGTGTCACTCATAGTTTGCCTTCAAACCAATCAATTAAAAGAAACGAGAATCCTGTCTGTCCTGTTTACCCGGCGCGTGTACGGAAAAAAGTCTTTGCTCTCTGGTCCGGCTCAATGTCTTGAGTGTTGTAAGAGCTTAAGGTAATGTTTCCAATGTGCTTGTACTCAGATTAGAGGACAAACCGCAGGCCTCACATCTCCTAAAAGAGATAGTGCGGCAGAGAGGTTGCAGCAGCAGGCTGCCAGCGAACACCCCCATGATTTGAGGGATTTATTTCCAGCACAAATTGGCTCTATCTGCCCTTGACAGAGTACTTAACCCTTTGGGTGTGTAGCACAGACTCCTGCTGTCTCGCTCAGACTGTGAGATATAACCAACACTTATAATGCTTCAACGGCTCACATCACTTCTTGGATAGAGAATACAAATACCCCAACGTCTGAATCCTAATTCTACTGAGGTCGAGTGTATCACTGTGGCATTGCTTGTAAAATCCTTTATAAACATTGAATACAAGTTGTGTAGTGTCGACTTTTACTAGATTATTTTATGTGAATCATTTGTGTTCAAAGTTGAGATCAATAATGTAGAACAAATAGAACATTTCATTGTATATTTTCAACTTTTCGTTACTTAGTTTATTAGGATTTTAACGTCATGTTTTACACTTTTGGTTACATTCATGACAGACACGTTATTTCTTAAGGTTCAATAAGTTTATATCAAACACAATCATTGACAATTTTGTGTCTCCAATTTACCTCACTGGCATATTTTTGGACTGTTGGAAGAAACCGGAGCACCCGTTGTAAACCGGTTAGACATGCAAGAACAGTAACAAACTCGACTCAGTAAGGACACATATCACCCCACCTGGGGATTGAACCCCAGTTTTATACACTGTTCAGTCGCAGTGCCATGTAATATCCAGAGTAACCTCTGTGTGCAGCACGGACAGCATCTAGACGGTCCGGGAGTGACTCAGGTAGGTCCTGGTACGTCCTCACGGGTATCTGGAGCCATGCTGACAGCAGCTTGAGTTGGGTTCAAGTCTGGGGAGTCAGAGGGCCAGGGTAGGACTTAGAAGTCTTTGATCCCATCCGAACCAGGGAAGAGATGGATGGATTCACACCTAAGTCGGTTACGAGTTCTTTCCATATGGAGCTGGGATACCTAGTTCTGCAACAGCAGTTGGAAGTAGGAAGTGGTCATAATAATGTGTCGTTTCAAATATGAGGAAATATCACGATTATTTTGGTTATGTAGCGCCTCTCTCACACCCAAGTTTGTTTTACATTCCAAACATTTCTTACATAGAAAGACAAAAGAAAACACCATAAATAATTCCAACACAATCCTCACTACAGTAATGAAAATGAGGGTTTTTTTTACATTGTCTTGTCCTAGGTTGAAACCACATGATGGAAGTTCATACTAAATTGTATTTTATATAGAATTGTTTTTTATTCAGTCAGTAAGAGTATTTTATGGCACTGTGTGTGGTAGGTAAACCCATATACAGGATAAAACTCGGACAGCTGCTTCATTAGAATTAAAGATGTGTGTATTCTTCTATTCATAATTATTCACTTTTCTTTTTATTTCATTTTTGAACATAATGGAGTGCTAAACGCACCCAATCACATCTCTGAAACGAGCCACTAATCAGTGTATTGTGTTTAAACAGAAAGATTAATTAATGCCCTGCCGTGTATCTGCTGTGAATAACTGAAAATCTTCATGACTACCTCATCATAAAAATAACAGCTGAGTTGAGTATTCGATGTTTCTCCAGGTCGATGAATCAAAATATTAAGAACATCTCCCTAAATGTGCTTGACAATGCTGATTTCCTATCTTTTGTGCAGATGGACATGGATTTATTAAATACTGGGACGATGTTTGCACTCATAGTTAATCTGTTAATACAGCATGAAGAACCAAGAGAGTTTGATTAGACCTGTGTTGTTTAGGTTAGACGACTGGGTTAAAGCATCTCTAGGGATGTAACGATGCACCACAAGACAGTTAGAGATCGATGCACATGTTCCACTGTTTGAATCATTGAAGATAAATTGATACTCTGTAGAGAACGCTGGCACTATTTACATCAAAGTTCAAAGTGGCCAGGTATGGGATTTTCCAGCCAATTGTGTTCATGTAAGAATACTTCCTTTATTTAAAAGATTAATTAATGTATTTAATGTTGAATTTGTTTTAATTTTCTTTTTTGTACACGAAAATGTGCATCATTGTTTGGAATAGTCAGTACCTCATAAATAAATAAAAAGTATTATTTATTTAGAAACATGTCCTAACATGCAGCGTGTCGAACCGTTCTGTGTACGAGGTTGTGTTTTGCAGACATTACATGGTGCTCATGTAACCTTGACCCTAAAAATGGCCCTACAAGGGGTACACGGGTATCCAAACTGGACCTCAGAGCAATAAAAGAAATCTTGTTTTGACCAGGTTCATGAGGAGGACGATTTATCTGTGGATTTGATCCACCTTACAATGTAGAGAGTACCAGATTCCACACGACTCTCTTCTTTAGATCTCTCAGCAGCTCTGAGCTGTTTAGGCAGGTGGTCTTGGTGTTTTTTTTGCTTAAACTTTACTTAAAAGAGCTTTAAATGTTTAAATCCAATGTTCCAGTCTAGCGCTTTTCACAGAACGCACAAAATAGCTTTGCTTATTATTCAAAATTAGCTTGTAAAGTAGAGTGGTTCACCGCCTTTGTGAGAATATCTGGGTCATCCTGTCTTTGTCATGGATGTAACCTTTTCCTGAAGAGATATTTATACACATAGTAACCACCATGATGTATGGATGGATGTAGGTTGTTGCCCGGGCTCAGTCGCGACATCGAGGCTGGTTCAAAACACATAATGCTCAGCCATTACTGTATCTCTTAATTTAGGCCCTCATGCTTTTGAATTGCTCCTCTGACGTAGCTTAGCAATCAATAACGGTGTGTTTTTGCTCTGCTCTAGCGCTCCACTTTGCTACCTGCTCTTTTGATGTAAGTGGTCCTCTGAACTTCAATTACCTGAGTCACATTACCTTAAAACCTCAAAATGGATGAAGGATCAGAATCTGACCAGCACAGGAGTGTAGGAGTAGCCTGCTGTTCATTCACTACTGGAACACTAAACCCAGCATGCATCATGGAGAGCAGGAACCACGTCAGTGTAACGGCTTTTGGTTAGGCTGGTGTGAAATGACACAAAATAGAAGTATCACACAGTTATGGTCAAAAGTAAGGGACACGTGTATTATGGCAGTCACAACTCTAATAGTCTGATCATGGACTCAGTTCTCTGCAAAGCTTTGAGCCTTCCTGGTGAAGGGGAAATAGGTAACAGAGTTTTGTGCTAATGTTAATACCACAGCTATGCTATAATAATACATTCATTACTTTTACTCATGTAAAAACCAAGTGAAACTAAGTGAACTAAGATTACCATTGAATAACAGGGATGAAACGATGAGCCATAAGTCAGATAGGAATCGATTTACTGGAGGCCTGATTCAAATCGGTAATATTAATATTAATTTTAAACAGCAGAGGGTGCTGCTGCTATTCAGCAAGTTGCCAAATTGGGTTTAAATAGTTTGTTCCTACATGAAATTAAATGCTGTGTCTTATTTAGATAAAAAAAAATTATCATCTTAAATAGAGAAATAAATAAATACATTGATTTACACTGATACTCTTTAATTTCATTTTGTTTGAAACAAATTCAGGTAAAATCTTATGAACACAGTATTGTGACTTATT
>JAYDZG010000020.1:16262799-16274550 GCA_034509265.1 Microcambeva bendego
AGTCTCCAATCAACCTGGTAGCATGTCTTTGGACTGTGGGAGGAAACCGGAGTACCCGGAGGAAACCCACGCGGGCAAGGAGAGAACATGCAAGGACCGAGATCGCCCACCCGGGGATCGAAACCCAGGACCTTCTTGCTGTGAGGCGACAGTGAGACCCACTAAGGCACCGTGCCGGCCTGCTCCTCTCAGAAAAATGAAATAATAAAAGCTATAATTTTTTTTGCATAAAATTACGAATACTGTCCCCTTATGCAAGCTTGCTTAGGTTCCACATTGGTGTATTATCATTACAGGTTGGCACGCAGCTGATACGTGGGATTTCAGGTGGAGAGAGAAAGAGGACCAACATTGGAATGGAGCTCATCATTGATCCGTCTGTTCTCTTCTTGGACGAACCCACAACAGGACTGGATGCCAGCACAGCGAACTCTGTACTGTCACTGCTGAAGAGGTGCTCAAATGCACACACTTGAAGTGTGCAGTACGATATCAGTGTTGAGTGATGTTTCAGTGCAGTAAGCAGAGCGTCTGTTTCGACAGGATGTCCAATAATGGTCGGACCATCATCCTGTCCATCCACCAGCCTCGTTACTCCATCTACCGGCTCTTTGATTCACTGACGCTGCTGTCGGGGGGCAAGATGATTTACCACGGTCCTGCTAAGAGCGCTCTCGACTATTTCAGTGATATAGGTGAGACCAGATCTATTGAAGTCTTTAATATGTAATCAACTATTGATCCTAAATACGGTATTGCCCAAAAACTTGGTGCCCACCAATCCGGCATATCATCATGACTACCTTCCTAAGACAATCTACATCCCCTCTTCTAGAAAAACTATTTTTATTATTCATGGTTGTATTTACAAATTAAAAATGTATTGTATTGTAAATTAAAAAGATAGAAAAAAACCACAGAACTTTCCTGGGGTGCTATGGCTTTCATATGAGTAGCAACAGCATCCCCAAGCCCCTCCCTGGCACCGCCCATGTGCCCAGGAGGTGCAACAGTACATATACTTCAAATTTCCAGCTGTACTATTGGCTATTTGGGGAACCAGTTACAGACATGGGGGCAGAGGCATTGCTATTAATTTGTGTCCTGTTTCCTGTCTGAGTCCTGTTACTACATTGAGCACAGCAACCATGACCAGATAAAAACATGGTGGATGAAGCCAGTGACAAAATCGGTATCCGGAAACACTTAAAGCACTACATGGCAAGATAGAATTAATGATAAGATGGTTGACATCCCTCATGAAAATGTTTTTCCCTCTTTAAACAATGCGAAAATAATGTTAAAGCGAATGTTGATTGTGTTACAGGATACACCTGTGAAGCCCATAACAATCCTGCTGACTTCTTCCTGGATGTAATCAATGGAGTCTTCGTAGCAGCATCTGAGGACAGAGCACAGGATAATAATGGTACTTCTTATACCCAGGCCTTGTTTGTTTGTTCAGGCTGTAGATCCATGTGCACCTAATACTATTGTACTCATGCAGAGCTGGATGTCATGCCGGACGTCTCTTCACGTCAGAGCATCGAGGAACGACTGGCGGAGAAGTACAAGCAGTGGTCGTACTACAAGCAGACGGAAGGCGAGCTCCAGAAGATCATTCAGGGCCGGCAGGGCAGCGGGCAGCCAAAGTCTCGCACCATCACCTACAACACTTCCTTCAGTCACCAGTTTAAATGGGTGCTGAAGAGGACGTTCCGCAACCTCGTGCTCAATCCTCAGACCTCAGTTGCTCAGGTGAGGCTCCGATTTTAACATTTATAAATGAGGATGGAAGCAGGACCAGAATAAGTTGGGATTGAAGGTTGAAGTATTGTACACATGTCTTGTGTCCATATGTAGGGGGAGCAGGTCCAGGGTTTTGGACTGTGGGAGGAAACCGGAGCACCCGGAGTAAACCCACACGGACACCAGGGACGTCAGTGTGAATTAATGTGTAAAATCTTTGATCTTATTTCTTTTACAGATTGCTGTCACCTTTTTCTTAGCTCTGATTTCTGGGGCCATTTTTTACAACGTGCCATCCAATTTAAGTGGAATCCAGAACAGGTAGGAAGCTACACAGGGCTGGTCGATAGCACCACTGAGATTTAAACCCTGATTTGTTGTAGGGTGGCTTAATAATCCATTTAGCACCTGTTTGCTTGTTCCAAACATTTGGTCCTATTTTAATGTGACTCAGCTTATGTCCCCAATAATTCAATAATAAGACTTTTTGATTTTGTTAAATGTTATATATTTAGGCTTGGTTGTTAAAATCTTGTATATTATTATATGATAATATTATTAATTAAAAATATAAAAAATAGAATTGTTGAAGCCGGCGTCACTGTCACCCGGATTTGATCCCCAGAGTCCATTGTCTTTGCATGTTCTCCTCCTGTCGGTGTGGGTTTCCCCTGGGAGCTCCTGTTTCCTCACACAGTCCAAAAACATGCAGGCAGCTTAATTGGAGCCACTGAATTGTCCTACAGGTGCTTATGTGTGTCCTGCGATGGACTGGTGTCCCATCCAGGGTGTTTCGGTGTGTCTTGCACCAATTGAAGTCCTGGGATAGGCTCAAGCGTGGAGAAGTTGACTGACTGAGTCTGTTCTGTGCAAACTTGAGCTAATTACTCACTTAGACCTTTTTATGACATTTGTTCCTATCTTTTCCAGAAGTGCCTTTAAATCTTGGCTCAACGTATAAATGAAAAACTAACTTTGTTTTGAATGTGTGTGTGTGTTGGTGTTGTTTGTGGGTATTAACATGATCTCTAATTTTAGGATGGGTTCCTTGTTCTTCATCACCACTAACCAATGCTTCAGCTCTCTCTCCTCCGCTGAACTTTTCATTACGGAACGAAAGCTCTTCCTGTGAGTGGAGACAAAGCAAACTCGCATCTCTTATTTTTTTTTTTTACAATATTCATACACATACCTAAATTCTGTCAGTTCATATTTTTATAGCAGTACTTTTTCCTACAGACACGAGTATGTGAGCGGCTACTACAGACTGTCTGTGTATTTCCTGAGTAAACTGCTGTCAGATATTCTCACACTGCGCACTTTTCCAGCTATCATCTTCAGCTCTGTGGCGTACTGGTTAATAGGTACACACACACACACACACACACACACACACACACACACATCTACATAAAGACCCAATAAGCAAATCAGACCTACCAAATTTTATTCTGAGCATTTTCATTTAAATATCTTATATGTAATAGAAATATATGATTCGATAGATTTATATGAAAAATGTGTTTCTATCTAAATACATTTGATCACATAGTTGGTGCACTAACAAACTAAAGATCACATGATACGGATATGTAATAAATAAATGGACAACTGTCCACTATAAGATAGGAAATATCACTAACTACATGTGTACTACAATACACACATACATACAGTCGTGGGAAAAAATAAGGGACCACTTCAAAATTATAAGTTTATTTAAGTTTACAAAGTGTGTGTTTCACAAAATTGAGCAGCGCTGTTTTATTCGATTCAAATTCCTATTCTAGTTTATCGGAAAAAATAACCCTGCTTATTATTGTACGCACACTTAGAAACTGTAAAGTAAAAAAACTGATAATTTTGAAGTGGTATCTTATTTTTTCCATGACTGTATTATATCACGAATAGTGGATAAACACATTGAAGAATAATATTCAAATGAAATAAAAACAAAATTTAAAAACATTTTGCCTATGTGTCCTGATTTACGGACGCCCTGTTTTATAACTAAAACCAGCAGCCAAGTTTGCTAATTGTATTATTGGAACCGCATTCAATGTCTTAAAGAACTTTTATTTGTTTGCTTATAAGGAACACGTGTGTATTCCTTTCTCACAGGGTATAAAGTCGATGTTGGAGCATTTTTCTACTTCATGCTCTCGGTTGCCATGACCGCTTATACAGCAACAGCGATGACGATGGCCATCTCTGCTGACCAAAGTGTTGTAGCAATCGCTAACATCTTCATGACTATTAGCTTTGTGTTCATGATGGTGAGAGAGCACATGTACTGTACACATAAACATCTTTCATCTTTTTATTGTAATTGTTCATCATCTGTTTACGTGTGTGTGTGTGTGTGTGTGTGTGTGTGTGTGTGTGTGTGTGTGTGTGTGTGTGTAGATTTTTTCAGGTCTATTGGTAAATCTGACCAGTATCCCTGACTGGCTGAGTTGGTTTAAATACCTGAGCATTCCTCGCTATGGTCTTACAGTGAGTTTCAAATCAAATGTAATCAAATAAATCTTACAAACACACATATTAGTTGTCACTGATTATATTACACTGTTTAAATAATGTGTCATTTGGTTTTTATTGAATCTAAAGTGGAAATAAATGTTTTCAGGCTCTCCTTGTGAATGAGTTTGTTGGACTGGAATTCTGTGAATCTCGTCCTCCAATGACCATTCATCCTGGGTTCAACGCCACTATGCCACCTTTAAATATGTAAGTAAAATAAGCACAACACACACACTCACACATAACATTTTGGATTTGGCTTTGTGTCATGTGATTACGTGATCTGAAAAATCACCAACGAATGTAACACCACAGCCTAATGCAATATCCATAGTGTAAATTTAAAAAAATTATTCACTTTTAATTTATTCTTAAAGAAATAAATACACATTGTTTTTTTGCATGCTGTTTGATTGCAGTTGTAAAACCGGAGAAGAATTCCTGGAGGAGCAAGGCATCAGCTACACTACATGGGGAATGTGGCAGAACAACGTGGCTCTGGCCTGCATGTTCATCATATTTATGACCATTGCGTACCTGAAACTGCGCTTCATTAAGAAATTCACATAGACAAACTCCTGCTTGATGACTAACCTCACACACTGGTCATTTGTTTAAGAGAAAAATCAACATTTCAGTGGCGGTTTTGACATTTTCACATATTTCTGTTAAATAAACACACGTTTAATCAGTTACTCTACAGATGCTTGCCTTATATTGCTCGATACAGATGTCTAGGATTCTCTGCCTTCATGACACCACCTATTTATTATCATCCACATCTTTTCATCCCCACTAGCTCTACGTTCACAAAATCTTTGCCCTGTGTGTGTCTTGGAGTTCCTGATAATCTGTTCTGTGTCTGTAACTGTCACACATTCTGTGAACAGTGACTGGAACAATGAAAGAGCACTTAGTAATATCAACACTAACAATATTTATTTTGACTTCAAGCTCTTACGTCCAAGTTTGTGTTTGGATGCTGGAACCTTCCTGAACAACAATCATTCTGTTCTTTAAGATGTTATAGAAGTGCATCTACTTTGCAGTGTGAATTCAGATTAAAATCTTATGTTATTATTTAAGGAGTTGTTGAAAACCAAAGACTCAGTAAAAAACGTATACATTAAAGTATACATTTCAGGAATATAGTTCACAGTTGAGACATCACATGTATCTACACTCCCATGTAGTTTGTTAATGTTTTGGATTCATTCTTTTTTTCTAGTTTGTAATGTCTTTGTTTCCACAGGACTGATTTGATGCACTATTTTATAGACACGTGATCCGTTTACATTCAGATTTGCCTTAATATTAACCAGCTCTAAAGCTAGAGATGCTCTGTTGGATTTACTATGTTCTATTTTCAAAATTTGTATTTGTCGGAAATGGTGTGAAGCGAACACTAAAGAATGTAGACATAAATAACCTGTGCTAAAATGTTATTTGTGCTTCAGCCTTATTATTTAACTTTAATATCTGATGTACAATAATTTTATCAAGCATGTTTAGTTGTGAAGACTTTAATAAAAGCGTAATTTTGTGTAAAAGATCTTTCATATTCTTTATCATAAAGGCAATGTTGTATTTCTTTTATACGTTTGTGGTTAACAATAGTTCTAGATAGTTGGCTGAGGTTTGCAGCACTGAGAATGGCTGGAATAAAAACTAGACCAAACATTTGCTGGTCCAGCAAAATTAAACTTCAAAATATTTCTTGATTTAAAAATGACAAAATAAAAAATGTAAAATTGTTTTTAAGAAGTTTAAAAAGGAGTATTAAACATCGTTAAGTTTGTTTTTACATGTTGTGTGTTTTTAAGTATTTTAAAATGATGGTGTTTGTAACAGAAGTTCTTGTTCAAGGCTGAGTCTGTATTGGTTAAAATATTGGGGTAGTATTTAGATCAAGGGTACACGGCCAGGGTCACATTTACAGTTTCAGCATTTAGCAGCCGCCTTTATCCAAAGTGACTTACACCACAGCTTCAGTACACAGTCTGAGCAATTGAGGGTTAAGGGCCTTGCTCAAGGGCCCAACAGCAGCAGCCTGGGAGTGGTGGGGCTTGAACCGGTCTCCTTTGGATTACTAATACAGTACCTTAACAGCTGGCCTTACTGGTCACTGTTAAGTGTAAAATACATTTTGGTTTATATTAATATATTTGAAAAAACATGCAGACTGGCTTATACTTCAAACAAATACATTTTACAGACTTGCTCCAGGGTTCACACTAGTCGACTAGTTGGGCCACTAACCATTTTAATAGAAAAGTCCTTTAATGTCTAATATCCCAGTAACGAATGGGTTAAAGTTGCAGAAATTTGAAACGGGGCAAAGTACTTTATCTCTGACGTCACAGTGTGTACTTCCTCCCTCTGCAGTGTAAAGTGCAGAACGAAAGTTCTCAACCCACTTGGATCTACACACACAACCACACCACACTGCAGCTCCTGCCATGGCCTTGAGCTGGACTCTCCTGCAGTCTGTATGGAATAATCTGGGGCTCCAGTCTCTCCAGTCTCTGCTGGTCTTTATTCTGATCTTTCTGGTGTGTGGAGACTACGTGAAGCACCGCAGACCCAGAGGTTTTCCACCAGCGCCCCCTAGTGTGCCTTTCTTCGGGAACATTTTCACAATCAACTTCAAGAGAGCTCACCTCGACCTGACACAGGTGAGAGCTCAGAGGACTAAAGTTCGTTTATTAGGATTTTATGGTCATTTTTACTCTCTTAGTAACATTCATGACAGACATATTAATTATTCATTTCATAAGTTTCATCAGTACACGCGTGTATATCAAACCTCTCTCAAAATCACCTCACTCACGGCATGTTTTTGGACTGGGGGAGGAAACCGGAGCAGCCGGAGTAAACCCACACACCTACTACCTACTAAGCCATCGTGCCACCCCAGAGAATAAAGACTGTATAATGTACACATTTAGAGGACCACTGTACTAATGTAAATTATTTCAACGTTTATTGACTGTGACACATGAGTTTTTTTTTCCATTTAATGCCTGCAATACAATTAAAAAATGTTTAGACAGGAAAATACGAACAGGAATAAAAAAAATATCATTCTTCAAAAACTGGCAATGCTGTCAAGATTGAAAAACAATGCTTACATTATTTTTTTTGTCCAAGGGTGTCAAGGTTTTATCACTTTGCAAATAATTACATAACAAATAGCACAGCTGTACTTTAAAAACATATTTAACTGGTGTGCTGCCTTTGTTGTATTGCAGATATTTGTTAAATTTAAGCATCTGGAGACCCCAACTTGGATTTATATTCAGAATTAGAACATTTTCAGTAATTAATGATTTGGAGAATTTAGTAAACACTCTAAATTTAGGTAGAGTAATAAATAAAGGTCGAGTTGCAGACAATAAATAACATCTTCAGGTATTCCAGAATCTAGCCATGTTGTGAAATTAGCAATAAGCTCTAAAATAACACCGAGCTTTAAGAAAAGACGTTACACTTTTATACATTAAAAATTTGACCATGTCTGATATTTCTCCCACAGCTTGCTATGCATTATGGAGATGTATACAGCCTGCGATTTGCTCAGACATGGACAGTTGTCTTAAATGGCTATAAAACAGTAAAAGAAGCTCTGGTCACTCAGGGAGATTGCATGGCTGACAGACCTGCCTCTGTGATAATAAGGAAAGTCTGTAATAATTTTGGTAAGATGGCCTGTACTGGGTCTTTGTTTCTCTCTGGGATTTTCCTCTGTAATAAATAATTAATCCATATTTGTATGAAACAATTTGGTGACACTCAGCATTTGAGTTAGGAGCCACCAGAACTACTTAAGTTAAGTGTTGCATAGAAGTCCAAAAGATTTTTTTTTTATCATTTTTGAATGCTGCTGGTGGTGCTGAATAACACAGTTCTGTACTTTAATCCAAACCCTTCCACTCACATGGATGTGGTTTAGTAAGTGTGCATGCCATAGTATCCAATTATTATTATTATTATTATTATTATTATTATTAATATTATTATATATGGTATGAGAACATCTTATAGTTTCAAGCCCACTTTCACACTCCAGGTTTGTTTATCAGTAAAAAGGTACCAAAACAGACTAGCTATAATTTTTAATATTATTTTTTATATTATTTTAGGGCTGATCAGCTCTAATGGCCCTCTGTGGAAGCAGCAAAGACGTTTTGCCCTTTCGACACTAAAATATTTTGGAGTTGGGAAGAAATCCTTGGAGTCAGCGATCTTGGATGAGTTTACTTACCTTCACAGAGACATCGGGAATAAAAACGGTAGGACTCAAAAAAAAGATAAACACCATAGTTGAAGTTAGGGCCAGACACAGCCTAGTGGTTAGGGTAAAAGACTAGTAATACAAGGGACGCCGGTTCAAATCTCACCACTGCTAGGTTGCTGCTGGACCTTCGGATTACTAGTCCACTACCTTAACTACTAGGCTTACGACTGTAAAACTACAACTTAAAGTGTTTTAAGTCTTAAGACAATATTATTCATTGCTTTTCATGCTGTACTTTGTATCTGTAACAATTGAGTGTTTTTTCAACAGGGCAGCCATTTGATCCTTATCTGATTACAAACTATGGTGTAGCCAACATTATTTGCTCTCTGGTGTTCGGCCATCGCTTTGAGTACACAGACCCCTCATTTAAACTGATGATGCAACTTTTTCATGAATCACTAGAGATTGAGGCTTCCATCTGGGCTCAGGTGTGTATTTTTACAATCCAGTGGAAAAAAACACTTAACAACAATAAAAAAAATAATCACTGAATCTACAATATCTACGTATTATTAATGCCTTGTTTTGTTTCAACCAAAGTTCATTCCAAAATCAGTTAGTTTATTCTCTTTTCAGCTGTATAATTCATTTCCCTTGGTGATGGAGTTGGTGCCTGGGCCTCACAAGAAAATAGTGAAGGACTGGGAAACAGTGAAAGAATTTGTGAGAAGGGAAATCAAGCAGCACAAGAAGGACAGAGACCCCCAAATGCCAAGAGACTACATTGACTGCTACCTCACAGAGATCGAAAACGTTGGTATACATACAGTTTACGGCCAAAAGTATGTGGCCACAAATATTTTGAGGACCTGTTTCAGAAGAGCGGAGACAGTTGATGATAGTCCCTAAACACCCAATAAGCCCATGGTTGCGTGTCCATATTTTTTTCTATATATCTATCATTGTCTATCATTTTCAACAGTTTCACAATTTTACTGCCACTTAAACTGTTCTGAAAACCCATTATGGGTTTCTGAAAATCTATTAGGTCAAAAATAATTAAGTAAAGTAATTTTTGGATGTGTCCTAATGACATACATGTAATGTTTCAGGATAAATCTGATCCATCAGGAGAATTCAAAGAGGAGAATCTGGTGATGTGTGCTCTGGATCTGTTCGTAGCTGGATCTGAGACCACCTCCACTACTCTGCGCTGGGCTTTTCTCTACATGGCCAAATATCCTGAAGTGCAAGGTAATCTAGCAAAAAAATATCTTCTGGTTCTGAGATCACCTCAATATTAATTTTCATTTTTTACTTTGACAGAAAAAGTTCAGGCTGAGATCGGCAGGGTAATTGGGCATTCGCGGCAGCCGAGTGTGGAGGACAGAGCAGAGATGCCTTACACTGATGCAGTTCTGCATGAGATCCAGAGGATCGGAAACATTGCTCCGCTCAGCCTACCCAGGATCACCACCAAGACTGTACAGATAGGAAAACACATTATTCCCGAGGTACAAGTAATTAAAAGTAAAAACACATAAGTAAAATTTTGCCTCTAGTGGTTACAGTGGAATGTCTTTGCAAACACATCTATCCATGTACTAAGGAAGTCTGCCAAAGTACATTTGAGGGTGAGAAACAGTGGAGGAGTTGGGGAGGTATCTGACTAGCATGAAAAATAAAAACAAGCCAATCTGTACACATGTTTTACTTCTATAATTTGTTTTGCTTGATCCTGTTGTGTCCTCTACATATTATATTTTACAGAAAATAAAAACTCACTCATCAACCGTTTATCCAGTTAGGGTTGTGGAAGGTGCTGGTGCCTAACCCAGCTTTAGAGAGTGTGCAAGGCTCACAAACACACTGGACCGGGCCGCCACACACATACACACACCAATTAAACTCTAAGGCAACTCACGGGGAGAACATGCAAACTCCACACAGAATCGAACCCAGGACCTTAATGCCTTGAGACAACGTAATGTGTCAACCTGCATAAATATAATGGAAATACAATAATTTCGCTTTATTTTTCAGGGTGTTGAAATTATTCCCAATCTAACCTCAGTGATGTTTGATAAGAGTGAGTGGGAGACCCCAAATAACTTTAATCCACAGCACTTCCTCGATAAAGATGGGAAGTTTGTGAAGAGGGCGGCATTTATACCTTTCTCAGCAGGTAGGACATCCAGTGCTGTGAAAAAGTAACTGCAACTTTTCTGATTGTATGTTATTGCATATCACAGCAAATTATTTTAGATTATTAAGCAGAATATTTTACGTTTTAGAAGATCATGTAAAAATACACATTTTGGAAAACAGTCAGTGGGATGGGTATCGCACAGCAACTCGAGTATTCAAGACTTGGGGTTAATTCTAGTATTTAAGAGTTCTCCCAATGTTTAAGCAGCTTTCCAATAAATATCACAAATAAGAATTTACAAATCAATGTTCATTTTTCACACATCGTATTTGAATTTGCAGGATAAAATACCACACGTACATATTAAAGTTCTTGCGTTTTTCCTTTCAGGTAAACGAGTGTGTCTCGGCGAGAGCTTAGCCCGGATGGAGCTTTTCCTGTTCTTCACTTCCTTCCTGCAGCGATTTAGCTTCTCCATGCCTCCGGGGGTGAAAGTGAGCATGCAGTTCTGCCTGGGCATCACGTTGAGCCCGGAGCCATACGAGATCTGTGCCATCCCAAGACAACCAGGTCAAGACTGAGGGAAGGGTGAAGTTCTGCAGAGCATTTCAGTGGTGTGGAGATGAGACATGAATCCTAAACCAAAGATTCAGTGAGCTTTAGCTAAAGCCCCAGTGAAGCTGATGCTCACATCAACAGTCTAAGAATATTCACATTCTAGGTGTTAGGTTTGCTAGCTAATCCATGTAGAAATGCAAACACTGACCTGATGTATAACAATTCCATCTTAAAAATGCAATTGAAACCAGATCTTCTCGTGTCCTTGAGATATTTCCCTAATTTCCAAAGTAAATGAATACACTCACTCACTTTCTTAACCGCTAATCAGGGTTACAGGAGCTACTGCACCATATCCCTGCTTTTGAATGTGCACAAGGCACAAAGAAACACCCTGGATGAGGCATCAGTCCATTGCAGGACACACACACACACACACACACACACACACACACACACACACACACACACACACACACACACATTCACCCTTCGGACTAATACAAAGTGAACTCTGATCTGATGTATAAAA
>JAYDZG010000020.1:16314003-16328981 GCA_034509265.1 Microcambeva bendego
TGCGGGACTACGACAAACAGGAAGGGGTGAACACACACACAGATGTAATAAAACCCAAATATATTTATTAATAAGTACACCAAACAAAAGATAAAAACAAAAACCGAGCCAGAGCTAAATTACCAAAAGACAAACTAAACCAACTCGGCTCAAACAAAGCCATAGTCAAATATACTAAATAAGAGAACCTAAGCGAAGCAGAAGCCGAATGATAGATAACTAAAGATAACTAACAGCACAATGCCCAGCAAAGCAAAACCTGAACAAACGTGAACACAGACTGGGGACCCAAACTATCAAGGAACACACACTAGGAACTCTGAAATGCAAACAGACATGCAGGGTTCAGACATACAGATTACAAAGTACAAACCTTACAATCCAGAAACCAAGACCAGAGATACATAAGACCCAACAAACTTAAGACACAGACTCAGACTACTAAACCCAGAAGACATCAACAATGTGTTCCAAATACATTAGGCCCAACATGCCTCTTATTAAGAGCAGCTGGGCCTAATTACTCAGGAAAGAGCCAATCAGAGTGGGGAGGAGTGTCAATCTGCCGGGCTGCCTGAGAGCGGTGTGTAGCAGGCGCACAAAGAGGGTTGCTGTGTGACAAGTACCTCAGTCCCCATTAGATTTTTCACCCATCAAAACCTTAAAGATTACAGTGTTTTGGACAAAGTGTTTGTCAGTCAGTAACAAACTGCAGTTATGTTGTAACTAGTTATAAAAGAACTGCGCATTAGTGCTTCACTGATGCACCTGATGATGCTGATAATTTCTACCGTTATGCTTTTAATCCTCTGTGCTATGATTCCGGTATTTAGCTTGATTTTTTAATTTGAGTTTTCAGAAATAAAGTGTCTGTTAGAACAATATTTACCTGAAAACTTCAAGCTGCTACCATGCACAATAATGTGGCGCTCACAATCTGTGAGCTTTCTCTAATTTAGACGAATCCATAGCATTTGGGCACCCAGTACGTTTGGCTCATTTCCTCTCAGTTCTCTGTACAATCGAGCTTTTAATCACAGGGTTGTCATCATCCTCATGAAGAGGCAATCACAGAATCGGCATGAGCGAAGAGGAATCTGACAGGGAAAACAAAAACATGGGGCACCATGAGTCACATTGTTAACAGCACTTAGAGTCTACCCTCAAGCTTCTGGGACTGATTTGAATGAAACAAACGTCATTCTTCCCATACAATGTTTCCTTTATTCAGTGTTTACTGATAATTTAGGAGATTAAAATGGTCTTCCCAATCTCAACTGGCGTGAAGTAGCTACTTATTAAACCATTAGGACTCCAGAATGAGATCTGTTTGTAGAAATGATTAGACTCGGGAAGTGTATTATAGTGTCTAGAGCTTTGTGTTCTCTATTGGAACTTTGTGGGATTAAATCCTAGCTCTGTCATGAAACCCCTGTTGGACCCTTGAGCAGGGCTTTCAACCTTTTCTGCTCCAAAAATGCCAAGCATGCTGCATATTTCGGGTTTAAACTATAAAAACAGGAATGACAGCATCTTAAAACCTACTTAATAGACCTGAGAACTGGGTACTTGTCCCCATTGCAACTTATACCTGTGTGTCTGGGATGCATATGTTAAAAAGCAGCTGGTATAAATGGAATAGGAAAAAAGTTGTTACCTCCAATATTGAATCTCGCACACTTTTCCCTGAGCAGAAGATGAGCACACCACTGGGTTAATGTAGGCTCATAGCAGTGGAAAATTACTCCAGGGTTTTACGCTCCTCTTTAGAAATGCAGATGCAGATTGCAAAGGCGGCAAGCATAAAACCCAGACGGATCTGAGCTGGCGATTACTTTCAAAAGGTGCATCCGAAACTTTTAAGCTGGAGGTTATTATTATTATTAGAAGTTTCAAAATGCATCTTCCTTTAGACATACAAGTGTGGAATACAAAAAAGAAGAAATTATTCCTCGTTTAATTGATTCCTTTTAATTTCAGGCTTTCTGTGACAACTCAGCCTTTAGAAACACAGAAAGTGGAAACCATTAGAAACTGCCAGGGCTAGAAAAGAGCACGGCAGCCCGAGCATTATATGGATTTAAGATTGGGGTCTGCTTGTTACCCGACTGTGGCCGTTCACGCTCCCAGAGCCCAAAAACTACACAGCATCTGCTGAGTACCCAGAAAGAAATAGGCATGCTGGGGAAAATCAGCCAGGAGCAAAACCAAGATAATGGCTTCTGAGAAAAATAGAAAGAGGTTTGCCAACAGAAGGGCTGACTAATTCTAAACTGACTTTTAATGTGACACTACTGCTCGTGACATTTGTTTTCCGGAACTTGCTTCTAAAATAGAAATGTGAGTGAATAGATGACAACATCATTAATGTGCAGTACACACTTTAATACTTTTTATCTGGCCATATCTACTACTTATATTTAGGTAGAGCTTCATGGTGTAGTCATACTGAATACCACTGAGCTTCTCAGTATGGCCCTTTCTGCAGAAAAAAGTTATCTTTTATTTGACATGCATCAATGTATGCTCGTTATTGGGCCTCTTAAATCTATACTTGTACATTTACACCTTTCGGTGCAGTGTGAAGATTCTGAACTTCCAGGTTCGAGTCTTTTGCTCTGCTACCGATTGGCTGGGCATCCTCTAGCGAGCCCAATTGGAAAATGCCTGCAGCAAACAAAATTGGCCTCCAGTCTGTGAGGGTTTTGTTGGTTCTTTTACTCTGAACTCTTGGGTCTGGGTGTGTGGTTTGCTGTCTCTGCATGAAGCACCCTGATGCGCAAATAAACCAAGAAGAAGGGCTCAGTGGGTGTCCGCCAAGTCACCACTTCCTTGGGCACCACAAGGGGTCCCCAGCAGTGTCTTGACTAAGCTAAGTTGAGAGAAAATGCAAAAAAACATCCATGCAACATCTAAGGAAAAAATGTTTTGTCTTCTTTTGCCATCTGCCAAATAAGATCTAGTTAGGTCAGTGATACACTTTTCCAGACTCTAGTGTGATAAAGGTAACAGCAGATTAACAGCAGCGCTGAAAGGCTCGCGTTCGGCTGTCGGATTGCATCCAGCGCCCAAACACGATGAATAAATAAATCGAGTTCTTTGGAAAAAGCAAGCAATCCCGTGAATGACACCCTCTCCCCTGTCTCACCTCTGTAATCCTTGTCTTCACCTCTAATATGAGGCAAAACTCAGAGAAATCAGATCAGAGGGCAGAAGAGTAATAAAAAAAATCCAGCCAGAAATGTAAACTGAATGAGGTAAAAAACAAAACAAAAAAACCAACCACGCTCAGAAACGAACCCACTGGCCAGGCAGCATCTGGTACCTGCATTTCAATGTCTTGTGCCTCGCAGAGATTTTAAATTCCATTTCTCATGGTGGGATGGAGCTCCATTACGTGACCCTTACTTTCTGAAATGGACTACTGAGCACTGATCGTCGATAGTGTTTCTTTATCTCATTCTCTTTCACATGATTTGTCTGGTTGCCATGGCGACACACACTAATACATCTAACCCCAATAACAAGTCCAAATAGATGTTCGGATGACTGCCATTTAGAGACTGAAAATGTCTTATTTCCTGAGGCCAGGCATATATTCATACACCCACCCCATATCAACACACACCCACACACACACGTAAATATGATGTGTGTAAACTAGACCTCACATGCATGTTCAAGAGAGCAAAACTACAATATTAAACTGGCATTAAGCATGTTCTGTAAGTTTAAAGGTAATTAACCAATTTATCACGTTAATCAGAGATTTAAGGTCAGCGAGCTCGGTCGAACATAAATCCCTCCCGCTCCTAAACTGTACTATCTTTATAAAATATGGTCTAGACAGGATTATAAAGCCCTTTCTAAGCTTCTTGGACTAAGAAGCTTCTAAACCACAGAGAGAACCTTTATAAGTCAATTAAGGACATCCAAAATTGCATCATATTTAGGACGACTATCCAGAATATTGAGCCAGAAAATGAAAAAGAACTGCAGATCTATGACTTTACAATTCAAAAGATGAGATTGGAGAAAAGGCTTGCAAATCAGAAATTGCTTCTAATAAAACAAAATAAGTACAATAGGAGTTCAGCCAGAACTAAAACTGGTTCAAGAATTGAGGGCACCAAAGCTTATTGATGTCTGTGAGGAGCAAAGGCTAGTATGTCTTGCAGAAACAGCAGAATGAAATTCCTTCTGGCTCATTAAAATAGGTGATACACCTCACACCCATGCTGACTCCTGAAGAAAGATAAACCGAGGAGCATCAGAATCAGACTACAGAACAATCGAAGTAGACGGCCTGCTCTGAAACTTTGTGGAGACATGGCACCAGGATGCACCATGCCAGCAGAGGCTCTGAACAATGCTGAGAAACCTTGGGTTCTAATATTCACGTGGATGGTACTTAGACTTTTACCTGCATAAAGTATTCCATAAAAAAATTGCCGAAAAGATCACATTGTGATCACTCTAAAACCAGTTAAAGAAAGCTCACAGTCAGGTGTCCAAAAACTTTTGGCTGTGCTGTGCCAGGTTACTGTGTGTGCGGATTTGTGCCTTTTAAAATGTTGTCATTATTCCCCCAAAAAGGATTTCTATCAGTTAAATGTTAATATCACAGGGAGAGCAACTGAGGAGTGAGATATGGGTTAAAGCAATCACGCTCATCTGTGTCATCATGAAAGAGTCTGAGCTTCCTGGTGAAATGAAGGTAAATGAGCCTGTCAGATTTCTTTTTTTTAGTTCAGCTTTGACATGAACAGGTTCAGAGAGGCTAACTTACTTATCGCTAATTGACAGAAAAACATAAGACATGACAGAAAGTGTAATTTCTCATGAGCTCAAGTGAACGCAGTGGAAATCATTTTATCATCACTTGGAATTTTACTGCCCAGTATGATAAGAAAAGAAGATTTTCTGAAGCATTCTGGCTAAAAAATGTTCAATGTCGTTCTCAAAAAATCTACATGATTACATTTCTTTTTTTGAAATACAGGTGAAGCATCTTGAGCTTACAAGTTTCAACTGACTTTTTATGTCCGATATCCATACTGATGGTACCAATAGAGTATCTAATGATTTCAATATAAATGTGATACTACAATTTCTCCTCCTAAACTACTAAGCAGTACTTTGATTTATGAAACTTGGTGGTAATTGAAGCTTTGAGCTGTTGATTTACTATGTTCAGATTTTATTAATATGCTTTACAGTTTGTGTAGAAATGAATGTAATTCTACATAAATGTGTTCTGGCTATGTGCTTGTCCATAGTAACCTGCTGTCAATAAGAGAGAGAGAGAGAGCGAGAGAGAGAGAGAGAGCATAGAAACACATTGGCATTTCTCTGGAATTAAAGACTGGGTTTTTCGTGTTGCTGCACCTGAACAAAATGTCATTAAATATTATTTATATTATGCAATAATATAAATACAGCATCGGGTTCTATTCTAAATTTGTTACCATTTTGTTTTAATGAAATTTTCAACCTAATACAAGATAATACAAGGTATTATGGGTATTGTGCCCATCCCTGGACTCCTTCATTGGGCAAAAATACTTCTTTTTGGAAAAGTGATCTCTCTTTACATCGAAAGCCTGAGAGGTTTAAATCTTCTGTCTTTGCAATGCATGCATTATACAGAAAAGGAAGCATCTTGGACTTGTTGATACAAGACTGTGACTGATAGTCAATATAGTGACTGATATGATCTGAAGACTCCAGGCTGGATACATCTGGAACAAAACTGTTTTGTGACCCTCAAAATGTCACCCTGTTCATGTACAGACGTTTTCAGTCTGTATTTTTGATCCAAAGTAAAAATAGACACTCGATAGAGGTGGTGGTAGGTAAAATGTTTTGACAAAGTGAGTCAATAATCCACCTGAAAGCCAACTGAGCTGCAATTCACAAACCGAAATCATGACTCAAACGAATGAGCCCCCAATTCCACCATAGATTAATTCAGGAAACTAATAATGACTGTACATTCTTTAAAAAAAACATGAGGACATCCTTACCACAAGCTTAATCAAATACAAGCGTCATTATTAGTACGTCGTCATCCATCCAAAAATAGTAATAAACTGTAATGTATTCTTTATTCTTTTTTATTGTAAATCCTTATTTAAAAGTCATTATTTTAAAACTCTGGGTGGCACAGTGTGTAGCACTTAGCATAAAATGTCAGTGTATAAAACTGCTCTACTGTCTTTCTATAGGTGGATTCATAAATGCCTTGTTAACAAATGTATGTAAGCCTTAAAAACACATTGCACTGATTATGTAAAGCCAGGTTTAACCACTCTCAGCCAGTGTTTTATTATTTGAACTGTTTGTTTAAATTGTTGCTTCAAAATCTTTACCAGTTTCACGTCAGGACTTTGATGGAGTTTGATAACGTAATTATGCTTCAGCATCAGCTCTCGGATGATGACCTAACAAGGTTTAGGTTTGATTTATTCTTCTGTCAGTACAGGCAAAATGTCAAAGTCCCAGAGTAGCAAAGAACATTTCTATGTTTTCCAAATGACAGAGAAGCAGTGCAATTGCTCTTGACTAGCAGATGTCTACTTCACGCTAGTCTTTCATAAATCATTTGACTGCCCTAAAGATGAAGAGGTCTGCTATTATTGAACTTATCTTGTACTATTGACTAAGGAAAGTTGTTGCTTAGAATTTGACAGCTCCACACAACAGATATCGAGTGGAACCTTGATTTAATGGATTAAATGGGGGAGAAAGTGTGAAATCGTTAAAATGATTGTCCAAAATATTTACATATGATAAATAGTACAATAAACAACATAAAAATAGGTAAACATGTAAAGTAAACCTATTAGTGTGATTTCTTTTTCTTACGTCGGATGCCCTTCCTGACGCAGCCCTCCAATTTATCCGGGCTTTGGACCGGCACTACAATGCACTGGTTTGTTAGTGGCTAGGGTGACTCTCAGTGCTTGTATGGCAGCAGAAAATCCAGCTGCTTGACCTGGGCACTAATGTATGACCTGTTAATAAATATTCAATTTGGTGTTTCATGCAGAATCCTCTTCCTTACATACACAAACCACAGAAACACTGGTGCTTTCACTTTCTTAATAAGTCCTAACTTTTCACTAATACCTAGATGCTCTCTGTCTGTCAAAGCCAGAACCGAGCACTAGAACTTGTGAACAGTAAGCATCAAACACAGAGAAAAAGGCAAGAACAAACGTGTGGGACGTGTGATGGCTTTCAGACACTTACTGAACTACTGGTCTTGGTGCGTTTCTACTGGGAGTTAAAAATAGGGCCGGACATTCAGCCTTTCAGATTTTGTCCATTAAATCTGTATATTCCTTAGGTTAGAATGTGCACCCTGCTCGGCCACACCAATCCAAGTTATATACAACCAGTTGTATCAAATAATTACATCTATGGGAATTATTAATTAACTGATATCTGAACACTGATGTCTGAATTCACAAGTGCTATTTTAACTTAATGGACCAAATGTCCACAGGCACACTCAAGATGCTTACAAATAATCACATTAATGAACATAGTTCGGGAATTTGTTGTCCAACAAGCTTCTAGTCAGAGGTCTGGATATTTTCGGCCACATGATATATAGACATATACAGTACCATGATTCAGCACAGTGGGGTGCTTGGATTTAGAAGATAATGTCAGATTGTATATCTTGTCAATGCAGTGACTTCTGGTGATTAATGTAGAGGGGCAGAAGGACATAAGGAACAGGAGGTGATAGATGAGAACTACAGTCTACATGTCAGATGTACGTCTGATCAGTTTAGCATTTCTTTTCAGACACAAGTGTGATAGTCTTGCTAAATAATAAAACATAATCTGCTTGCCATGTCGACAATGCGTGATGTGTTATTTATTTTAATGTGGGTTTAGTCAGGACAGATGTCATGTTGTGAAGAGACATTAAACTCAAGAGAGCCCCCAGAGTGATTCAGTCTATGGCCATGATAGATCATACAAAGCAGCTGGGGAACTCATTATTACTGGAACATGCCCATGCATTAATATCATAGCACTAATTAAAAAGCTGCACAAATGTTGCAGTCATGTCTGTAACTAAATTCTTTACTTGCTGGGTCATTTTAGCAAACTGAACACAGCTCAGCTCAATTTCTGTATCTCCTGAATAAAATCGGACCTTCATTAAAGTTGGAGTCACTTTGGAGCTTCTCTTGGAACACTGTCACGATCACAAAACTCTTCACAAAATATAACATTAAATACATTTAATAACTTTCTTTCTCATTTATTGAGAATGCTTCGCCAGCTGCCTTGCGCCCACCGATCGGCTCCAGCACCCACCGCGACCCTGATTAGATTGGCGGTACAGAAATTGAATAAGTGATAATAAAGCTACAGTAGTTTTCTTACGCCAGAAATGGATCGATTGCACTTCCCAAACTGAAGGAAGTCCACGTTAAAAACTTGGATAAAGTTTTAAATAAAAGCACGACGAGCTTTAATTACTGTAGTTACATTTATTAAGTATTCAGGTTTTTTTCGTGCATACTGGAAACCAAATCTCCAGCAGGTTCCAGGCAGGTGGACACAAAGCTGAAGCAACGTAAAGCAGCTGGTGCCTGGATAAGCTCATCCAGATGAAACAGTTGTGCTGATGCGTTCTTTAAAGCATCAGAAACAATCTGCACTGCTTGGATAAATCAATTTAAGAACAGAAACGTGCTGAAGTGAAGAAATGTAGTTTTTAGTACTCACAGCGACCGCAAGAGATGTGACGCACGTGATCCAGGCGCTGTAAGAGAACATCTCAGCTGCCTCGCGAGCCTAAGCAATATCAGCCTGTACGGTCAGCCTCGCGCTCTTAACCTGATCTGCGCGCTGTTTCCTTCATGCACAAGTGCGCGCTCCGGCAGCCCAGGCGTGGTGTGAGCAATTCAACACGCGCAAACGTTTCACCATTAAACACGCACTGATCCCCGTTATAAAACCCACCTGGATTTATCCATTCGCTTTACTTCTGCATGACACGAACACACCCCTGGAGAAGGTACCAATCCACCAAGAGCATTACCCACGCACACGCTCACTCACACACACAGGGGCAGTTTAGAGTAGCTTGTTACCAATTATTGTAAGATTAAAGGGCAGGGGTATATATCAAGGGTACAAGATTAGCACTGGAAGGTTTGGTACTGCGTATTGTCAAAATTGTACGTCACTTCGGATTACCGGGTGCCACAGATGAAGATTTTCAGGACACTGGACTTTGTCCTGCTGCTCCTGTTGGGGGTCACCGTAGCAGATCAGGATCTGCATTATTGATTTGGCATATATTTAACACTGAGTGCACTTCCTGGCACGACCCTTCCGATTTATTCAGGCTTGGCTCTGGCACACTATGCATTCTAGTGGTAAGGTGGCCACAGGACAATTCAGTGTCTCCAATCCACCTAGTGGCATGTCTTTGGACTGTGGGAGGAAACACAGGAAGAACTCCACACAGAAAAGACCTAGATCGCACCACTCGGGGATCGAACCCAGGACCTTCTTGCTGTGAAGAGACAGTGCTACCCACTCAGCCACCCTGCCACCCTGACTGGTACATGGCAGACTCATATTTGCCAGAATTGTTTTTAGGGTGCTGCTTAACTCTTCATTCTAATCAGGGTTGCATTGAGTCTAGCTTGTTTTTTGGAGGTTGAGGGAAACTGCACCACCTAAGAGAAAATGCAGGGCTCTTTGCACTCATGGTATGGTTCAAACCAAGGTCCCAAGAAATTTGTGTTTCTATGTGACGCACTCATTCTGGGGAAAATGCAGTGCGATATTTACTTGACAGACTGTGTTGCAGAATTTAAAGCATTAAATTATGGTTTTATCTGGTGACATGGATAGAAGGTATCTCTGTGTTTATCATTTGGCTGATATGTAAGGCAGCTTAACCATCCTGCGATATTGGAAGATCAGTGGCATTTCTGTCAGTGAGGAATCACTTATGATCATGTTTCCAATTTTCTGCCATGACATTTTAAATCAAACTCGAATTGCATTTGTAGCTGATGCAGCACTATTTCCTCTTTTTGAAGCTGTTAATTGCTTCATGTTGCTTTTATTTAAATGCAATAGGGTGCTTGTCCAATAAGGAGCTCTTTGAAGGCTGATACCTGGTGTTATATACCAGCTGGCCGAGCTGTCTCATATTTTGTCCAACACCTGTACCTTACCAGTCTGCTTTGCAGTTGTGCCACCACAGTATGTGTAAGTGGCTTGCAGAAAGTCTGAAAAGTCTCACCACTGGTCTCACCACCCACTGAGGGACATCAGTACATGTGATTGCCCTGCTGGTATTCATGCATCAAAATAGCAGAGTCAAGCCTTTAAATAATTTGAAGAAATGGCAGAAACTGGTGCAATCAGCAGTAGGACTGATGGGAGTCAGAAACACCAATAGGCATATTCAGAGATAATAAAGATATCATATCCATCTTCACTGCCGCTCTATCCAAAGTGGCTTGTACCTCTTTTTTATCTTCTCCATCAACATAATGATGTTTGAACCTAAAAACTGGATCCATGCTGTAGTCAAAATGTTCTCTTTATGCCTTTTCACTGCAGTATAACCACCAATCCTCCAGGTATTGATGTTAACATGGATGTGTTTAGTTTAACGTGGTTTATTCTGTTCTAATTATGCATACATTATCGGGTATCAGATTAGTCTTTACATTTATAGTGAACAATGTTTTTGCCTCAGAACCCATTCAGAAAGAGTTGGTTTGAGGAAGTAAACGCTTTAATATGCCTGATTTTCATTAAAAACGGCATAATGCACTTTAATTACACAGAAAAGAGCAGCATTATTGGCGCTGATGTCACTTCACAAAATTCATAAAAAAAATCTCTGCACTAGTTAAAATGTAGTTTACATTAAATTAACAGCCAATGTTTGATATGAACTAAGAAATAAGCGACACCCACTTAACAGCCAAAAGTATTTAGCCACTTGATCGTAGGCTTGTTGGATGTCCTATTTCGGTGGAGTGACCTCAATGTTAGCTTTTCGGCCACTTTTCTAAACACGCTGCTCACAAGAGTAATGAATTTAAATATGTGGGAATTTGTGCCATATATGAGTGTTTGGCTTGGCCCCGATGTTTCAGTTTATTCCAAAGATGTTTAATAACTTTATTTACCAGATTGTTTTCTACCAGTTTTCAGTGTGTCCAATTATATTTCCTTTCTACTAATGCCAATTCCCTCTTATTTCAAAATGAGCATTAACATGGAGTTGCCCCCTTTGTTACACTACATTTCAAAGCAGTGAGTATAAATGTGCACTGTGCAACCACAATAAAACACACACACACACACACACAATAAAAGACTGTATTAGTTTAAAAAAACAGTATTCAAAATGTAGATATTTTACTGCATAGGTTCCCATCAATCTCAGACTCAACAATTCCACTGAACTCTTTGTGGGCCATGAAAAATATTTATTTGTAAAAAACTCTTTGAACAACATGCAACTTGACCCCTGCACAACCATACTTAGCTAAAAGTAGCAGCAATCAGTTTATCCAAGAGCCACTGAATGAGCAACATTTTTATTGGTTTCTGAAAGTCTGAGTGGACAATTATTTAAACAAAAAAGTAAACTTTTGAAACCCTGATTGGAGCAATGCAAACTTGTCCTGTTCAACAAAAAAAACATTACAACTACAAAGCTCATTTGGGTAGATGGGCTACCAATCAAATAGTTGTGGGTTTAAATCCTGCCTCTGCCAAGGCGTAACCCTGACACCAGCTTCCGACCAATCGTTGGCACATGCGGAACAGGAATTTTATTGTAATGTAGTATGTTTGTACACTGTAACTGACCAATAATGACATTTCATCGGTCTTACATTATTAAATACAAAACTTAAACACAGAGTTGAAGTCAAAACGTAAAACACACCAATAAAATATTACATGACTGAATAATACTTAAAATATGCTTACATCAAGCATATTTAAGTGTTTCTATTTTAAAACCCTGCTGAGTATTTTCCAGTACCACCTTTGGTTGGATATTCAGATGGAGTTGACCCTTTTTTGAGTTTCTGAGTTTTGTGTGATGTAGCTTGACATCCTGCTGAATTCCAAGATTGCATCCGATGCACAAGAATATTAATAAAACCTCATTTCTATCACAAACATATTACCTAGAAACCTAACAGTAGAATCAAACATATAAAATACGACTAGTGTGGTATTCTCAGTAGGTACAGTGGTGTTGGGTTTAACATACAAATCCCCTACAAGTGCATGTAAACATTTGCCTCGAAGTGAATGTGAGATTTATTTGTGTCTTATAGTCTTAAATCTGGTATGCATAGAGTGTACTGCAGTTAAATAATATAACCCTGAAGGTCAGTTGGTGTTTTAGACCATAATTAATTGACAGCAGATGGTCTCCGAATTGCATATTTAATTAGCTTGTGTAGTGCTGAACTCACTGATACTCAACCTTACTTAAAACATGGTGCTAACTCCCTGACTGTGATAGTGTTCATAGCTTTGGTGCACAGTGTCCCTCTCTGTGACCCTGCCAAAATGAAGCGAGTTTTGAATTCTAAAGTAGTAACCTTTAAAAGTTTCTAAACCCTTAGTAAGATATTTCTATCCCCCAGATCATTTTTTATAAACCTGGATTCTTTTTTTATTCTGTATGGACTATGATCATCTGCTTGTCCACTGTAAAAATATGTTTATCTGACGTTTAATTAAAAAAATCTAAAAACGCACAATCATAGAAAGTGCATCCATTAGCAGCAGTGTTCTCGAGTGTGCATTCTCATAGTATAACAGAACTATCACATTAAAACCCTTTCCTCCAGATGTAACTCTGCATAAAATGCATTCCATGTAGTCATTAATGGCATCATTCAGAGTAACACGTCTGACCTTAATGCAGGTCTGCTGTAGTGTCAAACCGTCAGAAAAGCTTTGAAACTCGTCTCATTCTGTTGGTAGTGAAATGCAAATATTAAAACACACGGCACTTTACATTTAAACTAACTAGGATAAATATTTAAAAAAAATAATAATAAAATCCATATCGTGGCTACGGACAATCGCTTCCATCATAGATGACTGGCTTCTCGGTGGTCAGGTGGTAGTTAACTTTCTTAGAGATAAACCTACAGAAACAAGAACAAGTGACACAAAAGGGCCATTAAGGACCAGGAGATTTTCTCAATAATACAAAAATACAAATATATTTTTCAAGTTTGCTTTACATGAGATTTGCACCTAAATACGGCTTATACTGCAGGTACAGGATCAGAATTTAAATCAAGTTTTCTCCCTATTTCACCCAATCCAGTCATGGCCAATTGAAGCTCTTTTGTCTGTAAACACCCCGACCCCTAATGAAGGAGTTCTGTGGCCGTCACGTTCCCCCTCAAACCGCTTCTTTTCCCCTCACAGAGCACTATACGGAGTATTGACCCAAGTCTCGAGGAACCCTGTCTCAGATATTTTCTCTCCCCATACAGACACAAAGCCAATCATGCCTCTCAGAGTGACTTATCTTTCAACGTCATATTCAACTCCTTAAATTAGAAAGTTTTGGTGTCTCTGGCATTAGCAGCGAATGCATTCAAAAGGAGAAGCAACCGAGCATCTACACAACATGTGGAGGAAAGATGGCCGAAGCCCCGCCGTGGATATTCTATTCTATGCTTCCAGTGTTTGTCTGTGAAACTGAACCTGCCGTGACCCTGACCAGGACAGAGCAGTTCAAATGAAATATCAAAATGAAGCTGTATATTCATTACAATCCCTACTGGAAGGTATTACATAAACATCGACTCATGCGTTTCCTGTATTGCCTGTGGGATTGGACACTGTACCTGGAGAAGGAGTTGTCGAATATGAGAGTGTAAACGCCGGGGTTCCTGGCTTTAAGCTGGCCCTGCAAGGTCTCTTTGTGAGCATTACACCGAGTAAGAGCAATCAGGACCTTTTCACAATACAAAAAAAATCCATAATTGACAAAGAGAACTTTCAAGAGAAGTCAAAGCTTTTACTAAGTCGTTCCAGAAGACGTAAACAAACAAAAAGAATGAGATTAGCGAGTCACCTCAGACTGATCCACAGGAGTGTCGGACGATTCCCTGTAGACCACGCTGAAGGAGATGCTCTTTGGCTCAGATGAGAAGACCCAGCCGATCGTTGGTGCATGGTTCTCCACAGTTATGGAGATGAGGCTGTAACAACTGGACTTCACAAACAGCTCCCGAGGAGAATCACCAAACTGACAGATGTCATCGATGTGCAGCTCTACTAAGGAACTGCACACATCAAAGCCATTAAAATACGCCACAAGTCCAGATAGCATTTATTTACAATACCACAGTAGGTAGTGTGCAGGTGCTGACCTGAGTTCTTCTGATTTCAGGAGGGCAATTTCAGCATCTTGAACCGTTGGTGGCAATTCATTTCCTCCTGAAGACAGATCATTGGAGACGGCTCTATAGGACGGCACATAAAGAACATATGATTCTGGGATGGGTGCTGAAAAAAATAAACTTACACAAATGACACTGAACGTAAGACGACGTGGCTTTTTACATAAAAAAAATGATAAAATAGACAATAATAAATTAGTACTGGGGTTCTAATGAAAAAAGCTTAAGCTGAAAGTGTCTTACTCACAGTTCTCTTTAACACAGCATCTGTCCTGCTTCTAAAATTATTTCCCAGTGGAAATGGCAGCTCACCTGAGGCTAAATGTAGCTTGTCTGGATACGGAGGGAATAAATCTCTGAGTGTTTCATTTTCTTTTAAGCAGATTAGTCTGCACTGTCTCTAGTTTTCCTCCACCGGGTGTCTGTTGGGATTTATGCATATTTTACCTGGTGTATGATGGGATTGGGAGTATTTTACCTTGTGTATGATGGGATTGTGAGTATTTTACCTTGTGTATGATG
>JAYDZG010000020.1:16426018-16449227 GCA_034509265.1 Microcambeva bendego
CCAATCATATCTGTGTAGATGATCAGTTGACCAATCACAATGCTGAGACATTTGGACTTCAATCTAAGTGATGGCAGGCTAGCATATCAGAACAATTTGCTGTTAATGAAAATGAAGAATATTTTTAGTATTTGGCACATTCACATTTTGCTGTAATAGCAGTTAAGCAGTTAATTCTGAAAGCCTTCATGCTTAAGAAGAAGGAAATAATCGTCTGTGTGGGTTTCCTCCAGGTGTTCCAGTTTCATCCCACATTCCAAAGACATGCAGTGAGGTTGAGTGTGGATACTAAATGTCCTTGAGTGTGTGTGTAAGTATGTGTGTTTGCCCATTGAGGAAAGAGCTACCTGTGCATTGTGGTTCCTTCATGAATTATAACTGAAGAAATTTGGCATTTGTGAACTTATTTATATTTATAAACAAAATATAACAAGACAAAGACTAAGTGTTTCTTATTATTCTGGCAAACTTTAGAAAATAAGTGAAATATTAAATCTACTGGCACAATCAGTTTAATTGCACCTTTTTCAGGTCTCTGTGTTACTGACCTTTTGGTTCCAGCTGGAGACGAGAGGTTAACAGGTGTCATCAAGCTCCATCTGCGATGAGCAGGTGCAAAAAGATGTGCATTATGGGTAACAGGTTTATTCTGTCCAGCAACAATAAGGTCAAACAATAAACAGCAAACACGCTCATTTGCTGGATATGTGCCGAAGGAAAGTGGCTGATTGAAGAGGAAGGAAGGAGCTCATTAATTCAACATAAATTAAATGAGTTCGTGGATAAATGAGGGCATGGACGGATGGAAAATGGATAAAGATTGACTGTCCTCCACTTAATTCACTTTTTTAGTATTGGGGCTAGGGTTAGGACTGGAGCTATGGTTATATATATATGAATGGTTTTATCAATGAATAGATAAATAATTATATATGGATGCATGGGATATAGGAGATCGGGGTCAGGTGTAGCCATGACTTAGTTAAAGGAGTTTGCCAAATTAACCTCTTTCTGAATAATGCAACAAGTAACACAAGCCTCTGAGGCTGAATTATGTATGCCATTGGATACACAACACACATGCACACGCAGATGCACACGCACGCACACACACACACACACACACACACACACACACACACACACACAGAGAGAGCGAGAGAGAGAGATGTAACTTTAGATGTAAACTAATTGGCATTAAAAACATATTGTGTTCAGTTCATGCACATGTATGTGTGTGCATGTTACATGGTATATGTGGCCTGGAATGACGTTTGTTTTAGCAGGATTAGCACATGAATCCCAATGCTAACTTCTAGTTGTAACTCCAAGTCAATTACGTTTCTTTTTTAGAATAGGACAGATTGCAAAATCGTTTAATGAAAGGACAATTGCATTTTAACAATAGGAATGTTGTGTCAGGAAAGGCATCTGTAAAAAAAAAAAAAACACCCATGCCAAACCAACAATGACCACGATCCGCTGTAGCGACCCCTAACGGGAACAACCGAAATATTTCACTCACTCGCTCAACCACCAATCTCCAATTTTTGGTGTTTTGTCACCATCTTGTGGTGAATAATGGTATCATATTTGAATTTTTAGTAAGAAACGGGAGCAGCCATTAGACATCAATCAATAAATCAATAAATCAATCAATCAACCAATCAATTAATCAACCAATCAACCAATCAATCTATTTTTCAGCAACTCAACCTAAGGTAGTTAAGGTACTGAAGGTTCCTTGTTTGTAATTATAAGGTTGCTTGTTCAAGTATGTTGGTCTCCTCAGCAAGGCCTCAGTTGCTTGGATTGTATTAACAGTGTTAATTTGCTTTGAATGAATGTATTTTTTTTTTATTTAATTAATGCTTTTTTCCTCAAAACATTTTAGAAAAACATGAATCTACTAATACAGTCTTTAGTTTCTTGTCTTACATTTTTTCATAATTATTAAAAAATTTCATAATTCATATTTTCATGATTCTTCTTCTTATTCAAATGGCTTATTAGTGTATTTGACCTGAACCTGTCAGGTCTGAAAAATGAGAGATTCTGTCTGCTTACAGCCAAGCAGCCTGAAGGTTCAGCAGTGCTTTAAGCATCCTGGTCTCAGCTGTACTATACACATGTTTCTCACACTCGTTCACAACTGCTAGTCCAGAAAATAATGCTGTTGTTGTTGTTGGATCTTTCTTCTGAAGGCTTTTTTTTAAAACCACAGAGATACACTTGGAGACGAGTAGAGTCGTGTTTCCGTGCTGAGGACCACAAATCTTATGAGTCTGACGGTCTCAGAGGAATCGCCGATGTCTCAAATCCATAAACATTTCAGATTCATTCCATGTGTGGATATTCTGGTCCAGATGATTTTACCAACTAGAGACAGCTTAAGTTCTTTTTTTAGGTTTCCACACATATGCATAAAGTGTTTTGCTTTACCACACAACTGCTCATCTGTAAAGCTGTAAATGTGATAATAAAAATGTTTATATAGAATCATAAGCCGTTGTTTCATTTTTTTTGTTCATCCAGTCTGGAAGGGGTTTGTAGAGCTGGTTCCTCATTCAGCTCATTTCTGCTACTAGCTTATGATTTGAAATGCTTTCATTAAATGTACTAGTTTTGAATAGGGTTGATAATTCACTATTTAGTTGTTCTTATCTACATTTTTGGTTTTATTTATCCGAAGCTATATCTGGAAATGAAAAACGTTCCCCCACAACAAAATAGACACCTATCACTATTTAGCTACATTTGATAGCCTTAAGCACGCTTTTGGTGCAACTCTGGTCAAACCTTCAACCATTATATTGTATATTCGATCAAATACAAAGAGTCAAATTTCGGTGGAAATGTGGGGCAGAGTAGTACTTGGAAGTCTCGGTCATGCTTTTCCAATCAATTATGGACATTTCTAGCTTTTTGACATATCGCATCCCATCAGGCTTCGGGAAGGTAATCAGCATATATGGGTGTATGTGATCTGTAAGGTTAAAATCGACTGGGAATGCCTTCGACATGGCTGAATGGGCTTAGAGAAGTAATGTGACTCAGTAGTGTATTTGTCAGCAACTAACTTCAGTCATTCATAAAAGTTATAGTCTAGAGGTTAAGGTACTTGAAAAGTTGCTGGTTCGAGCCCCATCACTGTCAGATTGTTGTTGTTGGGCCCTTGATTGTTTGTACAGGTGATCTTGGACCTGAAGTTGCTCAGATTAAACGAAACCCTATAACCTTTTTTTTTTTTATTTGGACAATTAAAAAATCCTTATAATGCTGTTGCTTTTCAAACAAACCATCAGATCTTTTTCCTAAAGTTAATCAAATGTAAGTACATTTAGGTCATATAGTCTGACAACATGACAGGTTTCTTTTCTTTGAACAGAGAAGTATATGTTGAAAGCGCTTACTCACATGATGCCACAAGGGGTTTAAATGGCCCTGCTCATAAATGGTTCTTTCTTCCATGGTTCTCATTTCTTAATTCTTACCCCGACCCCTAGTGCCGTTTGGCTTTCTTTTGTGTTCGAACATGTGTGCTTTCATGTGTTTTGTTATGCGTTGTTCTGAAGGCTTCTGCTCTCAGATGTGCTGATTGTATCTTGCACCACATCTAAGGCTGTTTAGATGAGTCGATTCAGTTTATTCTCTCTTTATAAATACACATGTTAGATGTTTAGATGTGCCAGTTTGGCGTATTCTGTCTTTATAAATGTACACCTGGCACCGATTTGGTCACTGATGTCACATGGAAATACTTAGGATGAAACATTATGTGGTTCTTATCGTATAGATGCTTCGATTTCGCAAAAGATTGTGATCTGTTATGCAGAACACACACGTTCATACCTGTGTGTGTGTGTGTGTGTGTGTGTGTGTGTGTGTGTGTGTGTTTGTAAATGAAGTTAGCATGGCATTCAGTATTGTAGCCTGCAGTCTTGCTCTGGTATTACTAGAATGCAGCAATCTGGCTGGAAGATGAGATGAAATTGAACTCGACCAAAATGTGCTCTTATTGGGAAATTGGATGAAGTCAGACTCAGGCATGGTGCTCATCCCAACCCTTTCATCTGGACTCAGTTCAGGCCTCCACCACTTCATTTTCCCCCTTCAGTGTCTTTTCTTCTTTCCCAAGAGAGAAGAAAACTTTGAAGGAGCATCCAGTTTTGGAAGTGGTTGAGCACTCGTGTAAACAGACACCGGCTCAGTTTTATCTCTGTGTGGGAGAGCAAATGTTTACACTTGCCCCCAAGGCCTGTGTGGATTACTGCCATTACCTGGTTGTGTGTGTAGGGGTCTATCTATCTTGTTGGACATCCTATTCCAAAAGCATGAACATTAATATGGACTTGGCCCTCTTTGCAGCTATAAAAAGTGTTTCACAAGAGTGTGTCAGTGAGAATTTTTCACCTATTCAGTCAAAAGAGCGTTTGCGAGGTCAGGCACTGATGTGGGATGAGATGGTCTGGCTCATAATCAACATTCCCAATGTGGTTGAGGTCAGGGCTTTGTGCAGGCCACTTGAGTTTCTTCACATTGAGTCTTTATGAACTTTGCATTTTGCACTGGATCACAGTCATCCTCAAATTGTTCCCTCAAACAGATTCTATTTTGTAAAATTCATTTTAAACTCATTTTAGCAAAGCCTACAATAATTAGGAGAAGGATCCATATTTTGTAGTCTACCTATGAGAAGAAAACACTTACTTACATACTTACTTCTTCCTTCGGCTGCTCCAGTTAGGGGCCGTCACAACGGATCATGGTCCGCATCACGCCAGATGCCCTTACTGACACAACCCTCCCTATTTATGAGTATGTACAGGTTTATGTATAGCACTGGGAGAGGAAACCTGAGCACCCGGAGTAAACCCACGCAGACACGGGAGACCATGCAAACTCCACACAGAAAGGACCCTGGCCGTCCCATCTGGGGATCGAACCCTGGACCTTCTTGCAGTGAGGTGACAGGAAACTTCTCATTGCATATTGTTCAGGATAATCTTGTGTCTATTTTTATACCTCCTTTCTCAAACTGATTCAAAGTGACGGATGTTGACAAACCCGTCCACACAGTAAAAGCGGTCACTGCCGTGAAATGAAGGTGAAGGTCAAAGGTCATGTATTGTGCCCATTGTTGCCCATAGGCCAAAAAGGGCAGGAAGAGGAAACCATAAACATGGTGCAAGCTGTTTACAGAAAGCCTGACTATCATGGCAACGAGAACGAAGGGGTTAATAATTAGACGCCTGAACCGTTAATCTGAGAGATGAGCGTCCTGACATTCCTGGTGTGTGTGTGTGTGTGTGTGTGTGTGTGTGTGTGTATGATAGGTAACACTATAACACTGCCTTCTCTGTTATCACTTAAGTGGTGTGAGAAGCTTCTTCCACATTCCATTACACACAGATAACATATCGGCTATTTTAGTGCCTTATGCTCCTTATACTCTCCTAATGCTTAACACAGCAACACAACTCAGATTTAACAAATGAACACAACACAGAACTGGGAAAAAAAACTCTGTTCTAAAAAGGGCAGTTATTTGTTCTTTAAAATGGCATCATGTGTAATCTTACGTATGCGTTTGTAAACTTTTAGCATCGATGATATGCACATTAAGGCCTTACTAAGAACATATTTGCAGGAAATAAATAAACATGGCGACTCAGATCCCCTCAGATATAAAGTTTCCATTGCTTAAAAATGTTCAACCAACTATTACCACTAGATGGCAGCATTGTACCAATTCTAATCACTTAAGAACAACTCGATGAATGTATTACTATAAGTATTTCAAATGAAGAAGCAATGATAATAAATGTTTTCGCATTATTCTGTAATTATAACTTATATTTTGACCGCATAGTGTTCACACAGCTAATTTGTCATCATTAAGAGAATTGCTTTATTTTGTAAATACTTTCAGTCTTTAACCACAACAACCGCATCGCATAAAGAAGCTAAGTCATAAATAAGGACATAACTACCTTCTGTTTGATGGCAGGATTTGTCCTAGCAGGGTTAATCTTTGGCAAACATTTGCTTTTCCTGGGTTACAACAGAGATTTGCACAAAAGATGTTTTCACACGTATAAACAACTCTAAATGTCTCCGGTGGCTTTAGCTACTGTCAGTTTTCAGAAAGAGACGTGTGGTATATATGGATAATTCGGTAGTTGTTAGTACTAGCTAGCTAAAAATGTAAGAAAAGTGAGATCAGTGAAAATATGTGGATCACTCCCCCATGTTTCATTTTGATAAATACTATAATTCATGGAAAAACAATCTGTTTAACCTAAACTATAGGCTAAACCTAAACTTTATGCTAAAACGTTCAATGCTATGCTGCATTTCTGCAAACTAACCTCACACAGGAGGCAACAAAATACAACATTAAAGTAAATGTAAATATATGCAATGAAAACAGGAATACAAGTGGTATTGCATTCCTTGTATGGCTGCTTAGGTCAAAACAAATGCTTCTAACAAAGCCAGTGTTATTTGTAGAAAGAGTGGACAAATAAGAACCAGAGACAAAAGAGAAGAAGACAAAGAGGAAGACATGGGAATTTCACGTCCTCTGTCTTTTTCTTTGCCCTAATTGACTTTCTTATTCACAGACAGAGGCCCTGTTAGTGGCTCACTTCCAAGTAACTCCCTACACCTTGTATAAATGCAACATGAAGATGTAATGGCTAGACTCTACACCCTTCACAAAACATTCACAAACTAAACTAGGGCAGTGGTAGCTCAGCAGTTCAGATATTGAATTAGTGATCGGAGGGTGACTGGTTCAAATCCACCACCAATGCACTTAACCTTCAACTGCAATGCAATTAGTTACAGTTGTAAGGTGCTTTTGATTCAAGTGTCGGCTTAATTATGCAAATGTGTATTTCATATAAAAGCTGTTGTATTTAAGGAGCAGCATTCTGGTGAGTGGAGGAAACATGGTGTTTTTTTCACGCTACTGCAAATCACTAAAATAATAATGCTAAGCCAATGCTGTTGGGTCAAATGTAAAGTTGTCTTTAACACATCATATGTCTTTATGTCTACCAGTGATATGGGTTTGATTCTTTACTTGTGCTGGCCGTGTCAGTGTGGGTTTCGTTCAACCTTACACAGACATGAAGAAGGTGGGTTGTTTGCTCTAAATATGCACTTGGGTTTGATAGAGTAGCCGAAAGATGTCATGTGAGTGGACTGGCATTGTGGCCATCATGCCTTGCTTTGATCAGGATAAAATGATCAGTCAGTGCAGAGCTATTTAAGATTTACACAGTACAGTTCTGTTTACAGTAAATATCTGTAGGGGAATTCCCATTCTCAAAGGAAAGCCATTTAATAAAATAAATAAATCATATACTAGTAAACTATTATTTGTAAGGTGATGTCTGTAAATATACTTGGCCTCCTTTAACACCAGAATAATAAGAACGTAGTGACATTTTTTATGGAGTCATCTTGTAACAGTATGTCTTAATTGTTCGGAAGCTGTTTTGAAGCTCCAAAGAGGGTTTTTCTTTTTCTCATCTTTTTGTATGCCAGCTGCCAGAATAAAAGAAGACATCACTCATGTTAACTTCAAGTAGTGTTGGTAGGTCCAGAGCTGGAAGCACTAGGATACTAATTTATGTCATGTTGTAACGGTAAGACGAAACTAAAGAAATGCACACAGGCTGAACAGCCACACCTCTGAGAACAAAAGAAAAAAAAATGTTTGACTCAACTTAACTTTAACAAAATATTAAACCCATGTCCAAGAATTCCTATTGCTGCCACAAACTCTCTTCATCTGCTGGACCACCATGCTGCCAAGTTATTCAGTGAATAGAGAAGCTATCTCGCTAAACATTGGTGGGACACCAAAAGAGTGATGATGTTATTAGCGCAGCTGGTAGAGTGAGACCTTTCGGTACCGGATAGGACCCGGTCATCTTAAGTTATTCCAATTAAGTAAAAAAAAGACCAAAACTGGCAAAAAAAAAATCCTACCAGGACCAAAGCTGACATACATGTACCTTAGATTTAAAGTTTGTTACTGAGCATATTGACCTTTGAGTGTCAGGACAGTCGGTTTTGGTAGATTTTGGGAAACTACAATTCACTGCAGTTCACTAACATGATTACCATACTAAATACATACTAAATATATATACCTATATACGTATGTGTGTGTGTGTGTAGAAAATGTATCCCACTCTCACTTTAGTCGGAGTTTCAATAGCAGACGTGACTATGCAGGGGGCAGGGGGGGAGGCACAGTGGGCCAAAAACTCACTAACTCTCTCTCTCCCTCTCTCTCTCTAACACACACACACACACACACACACACACGCTCTTCCAGTAGAGTTTGAAAGAGCTGAAAACACTCAGTCTCGCGCACAGCACGCCTCTCAGCACATCTCTGCGCGCATCGCATCCCGCGCGCGGAAGCTGCGAAACCGTCTCGAGGAATCAATTGCCAAGACGCAAAAGGACAAACTATTGAAACTTTTCGTTCATTCTCACACCTCAGACTTTTCTTCAAATGTGATGTGCTCTTCACGCTGAACGTTTGCGCCGTTGGAGGGGATCAAAGGCGAGCTTTTTGTTTTCCAGGACGCAGTTTTAGCAGTGCCAGCTTTCCTGGACCAAAGAAAACTCGCTCAAACTAAGGTAAAGAGGAATTGGTGCAACTGCATATGCAGTTTCATTACTTCGCGTACGTTTTAGTGATGGCTGCTTACTTACTCATTCATCCGATACTTATCGGTGCGTCAAGGTCACGCGCACGAAATTTTACGATCTTACAAAAATAATTTTTGCATTAATGTGTGCATTTAATTAATAACGGTACCAGGAGAACCCCTGACAGTAGTGTTTTTTTAGGGGTAGCATCACTGCGCTTAGATCGAAGTGTCAAAACAAGCACCATGTATTACACCATTTATGTAATGCATGCATTTGTATTAAATAATCATTTTACTTCCATTTAAATGCAAGCATGACTGATTTATTAGCAACATGAAAGACGTGTTGAAATAGATTTAGTGCAGATGTATAGAATCAGTGCAAGTCAAATCAAATTGCACTTATCCAGTCAAGCTGCTAATCTAACTGTTAGAAGTGCGAATACCTACCTGATTTAAGGAATCAATAGTAAGCCATTTCAAGTTTTAAAAGTTCGAATTATTTTGCATACAAACATTACAATGAAGCCCCAATATGTTTAATGTGCTTCCATTAAATAAATACTAAGCCAACAAACACTGTCTGTGTCTGGCGAATAGATGCCATGTGAAAGTGTTTCATCTTTAGCCACTGCTGTTGTTTTACTGCTGATAGCCCTTTGTCGTATTCTCTAGCATTCCTCAAGTAAAAGAACATATATTCAGTTTCGAGTGGTTTGGCAGAGGCGCTGAACTCTGGCGTGCTCGGAACACTGTGTGTGCACTGTGCACTGCACTTTAAATCATGCACCAGGCTCCGCTCGGTGTACCTGCTTCTGCATTTCCTTGACGCGTGACTTAAAAACTCGTAAAACACTTTTCTGGAAACTTTGGGCATGTCGGGGAGGGAAAAACAGCCCGGGACTCTCCGTGCACCAAACTGCCTCGCTTTGAAACTGGTGCCAGAGCGGGAGGGACCGGGGGGTTTTTGCGGTTTTGCAGCTAAAGCAAACCTAAAGTCTTTCAACAAGCCTGTTTCCATCAAGCCCGAGCTCGCACGCTCTTTAATGTCGCCCTCACGTCGCCTTGTGTTTTAAAGACGCGGAGACGAGAATGAAACGGAAGGAAACCCGGCTCTTTTATAAACTCGGTGGAAACGGGGCGCAAGCTGAAGGAAGCGGGCAGCGCGCGCGCTCTGCGGTTGTGCGCGAGACTGGAGTTCAGCGTCGTTCAGACTCTGACAGGATTTTCAAACGTCAACAAACCAAGTTTATATCGAAATACTTCGACAAATTGTTCATTTAAAAATGATTTTATAGTTACATCAGACTAAAAAAGTCGTAATGTTTTTTCCTGACTGACTTGTTAAGATTTTTTACACCCACAGTTTTACGTAAAACTTAAAACCGACAAGGCGCCACTTTTTTTTTTAAATCTAAATAATCATATAAATATAATATAAATTTTCAGTGGTTTTCTCTGGTCAGGGTAACAGCAGGTTTGTTTGCATTGAGAACACCAGGCAGAAGGAAGTACATGTAATACCAGATTTATTTTATTGATTATTTTAAGGTCACACTGTTGTATGCATTCAGGTCACAATAATGTATTAAATCGAAAAGTTAGCTTGCATTTGGATAGCCAGTTAAGAACCAGCCTTAGGAGTCATTCTATATCATTTGGCTTTTCAAAATGAAACACAAAACTGAACTATTATTTTTACTATAATAATAATTTCTTTATTAGTTTGTCCTCTTATGGGTCAGTGTGATCTTGTGTATATCTACCAAGGTATTTCTGTCTTCGTTATCAATATCAGGTGTCTGTAAGCATGGTCACAAAATAGTGGCTTTTGCAAGCACTGATGACTGTTTTTTATCATGCTTTGTAATATGAGAGGCAAAAAACGAAAGCCTTTCTATTTGTTATTTATGGATTAAATAATAAATGACTTACATGCACTTAAATAACTAGTCAGAATTGCCATTAATAGTTATTCTACTGGAGAGACTGAATTAGTTATTGGTAGTATTGTTGCCCACCTGACTGTTCAGTGGAAGTGATAAATTCTCTTTTCTTTTTAAAGAAAAAGACAGTGAAAGCAGATTTAAATAACTATTTAACAGCGAAGCCAAGTCATTGTTGCGGCTTTCTCTCACATTTTTTCTCTCCCTCTGGCTTTCTCTCCTTTTCTTGGAGAGGCAGTGAAAAGTGGAACAAAAAGTGTAAAAAACAGGGGAAGGTCCGTGTCACATAGCGTATCTAAACCCCTATTTGCATATGAAAACTGCGGCGCTGAAAGAATCTTGCCACTGTTGCGATTTGGGTGTGTGTGTGTGTGTGTGTGTGTGTGTGTGTGTTCGGCGTGACAGGCCGCCGTCGGTATGCAGCGTCCTGATCCCCGGGTCTCCGTCTGATATTCTGTAAGTACAGAATCAGAGATTTCCCTCTAACTTCTATTCAAGCTGTCTTACTTTTTCACCCACACCCTCATTTCCATACCTGTTCTAGTCCGAATGCTGGGGAAAATTCCCTGCGGAATGCTCTTTCTTAGCAGGTCTCTACGGGGGCTCGTCTTACGGTTCTCACACACTCCATACACACCCTCTGAACGGTGCCTCTGTGCTCTCTGGGCCGAAGACACAGAAGAGGTGGCGATAGACTGGTTTCCCACCATGCCTGCTTGTAACCTCTGTCCTGATTGCTTGATGTGTGTATGACCAACAGCAGGGTTCCCCTTGTTTGACTTGGTTTTGTCATTTGTAGGATCTATGAATTAAACAAGCATTTGAACTCCAACTTGATGGAGAAGCTTACAGAGATTTTGTAAAAAATGGATGATTCTGCAGCAAGGCTGCATTGGCTTTTGGAGTTAAATGGGGATTTATGTGGTCCTGAGTAATAATTTTATCTTTAAAAAAAACCCAAAAGTATTACAACACATTCAGAAATAACAAAATGTGGTTCCTTTGGTAAAATACTTGAAATTGGGTGGTGCCCTCAAGGGTTTACCTTGTGTCCTTTTTGAATGTTTTTTTTTAATGTGGGAAAGTGAATGTAGTGACATAAAAGACCAAATTATTCAAACAAAATTGGAGCAATTATGATTTAGGAGGAATTTAGGATCAGAATATTTGAGTCCAAAAGGCCGGTGTTCTGGACACACAATCTGCTTACCCCCCCCAGTGCCCAGACTCCTACCCTTCCACCCTTTGCTCTCCCTTTGACTTACACATTTGGGAATGTTTTGAATGAAGTGTTGTACCCTTATGTTAAACACACCTCTCACATCAAAAGCTTTCCCCAAATCTCTCCATCCACGTAAAAAGACATGTGCATGCAAGTCCAGTATTGTCTTGTCTACATAGAAGGCCAAAGCATTGCTAAAACAATGTTTAAAAAATATTCTCATGTTTTATATTCTTTACTGTGTAATGTGGCGAGATCATTTTAGATCCACAGAATCCTGAAGGTCTGAGTCTGCGTTTGCATTGGTTCAGATGTGCTCAAGTGGTTAAAAAGTGCTGAGTTTCCCGAATTAAACTAAAGAATTATTTTCAAACCACATTTTGTACACGTGGGTGTGAACAAATACGACGATCTCTTAGTGTAGTGTTGTGCTTTGTGTCATACTCAGCACACCTGTGTGGTTTGAGACGTATCACGCTAATGGCATTCTGTGTGTAAGTCCAGTGTAAATAGCACCTTAGTATCCTCACCAAACACTCTCTAAGTTTAGCTTCAGCAAACATTGTGCTGAATGCCTGCCAAAGAGTGTTCCAACGGTGTTTCTAAAGATTAGTGTTAGCACCCGCTCAAAAGTGTGTGTGTGTGTGTGTGTGTGTGTGTGTGTGATCTGGCTGCCCCGAAGCAGTGGTGCAGTTTGGTTTGGAAATTAAATAGTCTGTGGTTACATTTTTTGATCTCACTTGTGCTGTTCCATTTAAATTACAAGACATGTTTTAGTTCGATTTGTTTAAGATATCGTCCAGAATGTAAAGCCCAATAGTGTCTTGCATCAAGGATCAGTAAGAATTTTTTGCCCACCCGAACCCTGACCAGAATATATTAAATCATAAGTGTATGTTTAGTGAGATTTAAGTGTAACCAAGTATGTATTTGAAGAATACGAGCACATGTAGTGAGTCGTGTCTGTCCATCATCTTCAGTAACACACACATGTTAGTAATGAGGCCTTTCTGAAGTTTGTGGGACCACTGTGGTGTGATTGGCATGTGGAAGTATTCATGTGTTTCAACACTGTTGGTGCTGCTCCTGTACATGTACTGCACATGTGCTGCTTAGCTTTGTGAGCCCTGTCAGTCTTGATGTCAATTATTTCTGCAACTGTTTGTTTTTACTGAATGATCTAAATATCGTTCCTGGTAAAACATACATACATGGATACAAAAGGCAATTTAGATCCTTCATTTAACTGATTTGATTGACTTAATATAAGCAGTGTGTTATGAACAGTTGCATTAATTACATTGTTAAATGGTGGAAATGTAAACGTATAATGTTAAAAAGTCAGTCGTTCAGTCGTCTCACGTCAAATTGGATTAGAAGACTCAAATTAGCGAGGACATCCAAACAGCATTAAGATCAGGTCTGCCATAAATTAGAAGCTTCTGGAACACGCCATAGTGTCCACAGTAAAGAGAGTGTTGCACACACAAGGGAGCAGCGGTGCAAAAAGAAGCACCAGTTTCCCAATCCACACCATAAAGTTAGACTTAAGTTTGTTGCTGATCACATAGACTGTCAATTTTAACTACTAACGAGAGATTAAGGGGCAATTTCACAAGTTTATCTTTATCTTTACTATTTTAGAAAATTCAATCTGTATCACCCACCTTTAATCTTTAGTGAATAAGTAGACTACATTGATTCTGCTACAGAGCTATTTTACAGCACATTAGCACCGTTCATAGATCAAGCATCGCTGATGAAAATCGTTAGTGATCTAAGTCGATCGCAGAACACTCCTTTCATCCTGTTGATGGATCACATGCCTTTCTAATAAAGCACAATGCATTTTGATTAGCGATTGATCTGGGCTAGCACATTTACCCAGCTGTTTTGCAAGCAGTCACAAACAATGAAACGCGCTCTTAATGCTATTTTAGGAAAACATTTCAATGTGGTCGAATTGAAGAAAAACACGCTATTAGCAGTTGAAACCAATCAGTCATTTTCTCAGCGTGAGCTCAGCTCTTGTGCAGCTGGTACAGAGTAGTTCTAATCCGTGCACTCATTCTCTTTGATGATGCTGCTCCGATCACAGTAAAAGGTTCAAGGGAAAATTACGGGTGGAGAGACTTTTGCAAATTGCGTCGTCGAAATTGTCGTTTTTGTTTTGGCTTTTATTCAGGCGATTAAGAGAGGTTTAGAGATGGTCATCCAAACACTACAGTCCATTATTGTGTGCAAAGACGTTAAGCTGTCTGGAATTATCCCCTCTCAGTCATTCTGCCAGCCTCATGACATGTGCACTGGCAGAAACACACACACCCCAAACACACACGCATAAACTCATAGTCAAGGTCATTTTGTAATACATTATTTCTTGATCGTAGTGATTTTTTAAGCCAAGATCGTATATAAACAAACGTACAAATAGTACAGAGCAGCAAGGCAAGCTTGACACAACTCTTATTCTTATTCTTATTTCTTTTCTCCGCTCAGAAGTTCTCGCTGTCTGTAATCAAACATTACGCTTTATTTGTTCCAGATGAACTTGGCTTAATGATTTATTTTTGTTAGAAAATGCTTTAGGAAAGATGTCTGCACTCATTATGTGAGCCTAAATACTGGTTCAATATGCTTAGGTTTTATAAAATAGTCATAAAATGTCTTATGCTGCAGAACAAACAGTGATGTATTTGCTCAGTAGGCAAAAATCCGTTATATGACAGTCAATTTTCTTTTACTTATCCATGATCTAATCGAGGGAATAGAAAGCAAATGGATGTCCATCCAGCAAAAATCTAAACTTAATGTCTTAAAGTTCTTGCACTGATAAAATACGTTGTGATATAAAATACAGTATAAGTGGAAACTTTGCATCTGGTTACTGTGCAAACATGCAGAAGGTGGATTGCATAATTTATAGCTTGTAACGGTATGAGTGTGTGGTGACCTGCTGTGAAGAGCAACGTGTCCTGGTGTAGGTTTGCCTTGTACCCAGTGTTTTTTGCTTGGCAGCAAACCCCAGCTGATTGGCATGAAGCTCAAATTAAAGCATGGAATAAAGAAAAGTGGTAATAAGCAGGATTCCTTCAAGTCTCCTTAGATTTTAGGCAAAATCCACAATGTGTTTATTGCAGTGTTGTAAATCCCCTGGTATTCTGGCAGGTTCTTACTTAAAATAGAAAAAGTTGGGGACAAAACAAAACAAAGACCCAAAGAATATTTATGTCTGTTCAAATAAAATGCCTAAAGGGAACTTTAAAAGTGAGACAGAAGAGAAGCCGGCTTTAGACACAGAGGAAAGGCTGGTGGTGATAAAAGAATAGAACGGAGGAGGATGGATCATCGGAGATAACAAAGATAGACAAAAGACTGAATGAATGAGGGTCACAAAATGAGAGTGATGTGGTGAAAGAATGAGAGAATAAGAGGGCGGAGGGTGGAAGAGAGGTCGTTAAAAGGACACCTTCTCACTCCAGCTGCAGTAAAAAGGCAGTAAAGGATTGGGCTAATCGGACATCATTAGCCTGATTATATCAGCAGGGATTGAGGCTTCCCATCAGCTTCGATCAATGGGGCTTGATCAATAGACAGATGATATGATCCGAGTGAGACACGGAGCAGCGTTAGCACTGGATAATGAGCGGAGACGGATGGAATAAAGAGAACCGTATGGATACAGGTGGAAAAACATCTAGAGAAGCTGATCTCGGACGATAGGAATGCATGACTCAAAAATTTTAGGATGAAATGGTGTGAATCTACTTTGTTAAAATACAATGGATTTTACTATTATAGATGATTGCCTATATGGTTGGATTTCATCCCAGTTTCTCCAGATGTTTCATAAATTATTCCACTTTTTTGGGACTTGACCCCTTACCAACATTTTAGTAAAGGATCAACGTTTGGGGCACAACCCCTTAAACAATGTAGGATGAGTAATGAGGCTCTGATTGCAAGCAGGTTTTCTGGTTTTAGCCTTTGCCAGAATTATAAGCTACAAAGCCTACGCACTTAAAATTCTAATTATTAAGGTTTTCCAAAGCAAGTGACATCATTTTTACACAGTCGCCTTTCTTTGTCATGCGTTTTTTCCCCTCTGTGGTACAATTTCAATGCCATCAGCCTAAATGTTTTTAGTTTGAACGCTGCTTTCACATCATCATCACATGACTACCTTCCTCTCCATGAAGCTTCTTTGAGCTTCCAGAAAAGGTGGAAATCAGACTATAAGTTCTCTCAGACACAACTGATTACTACTCCTATCCCCCTCACCGTTTCCAACCAAAATATAAAAGTCTACAGACTTCTGCAAACCTTTGATGTCAGCAGAACTGGCTCATGTGTGACCCGACAATAATCCACTGATATGAAAAATGAACTAGTCATGACAAGTGAAGTGGACCAGAACAAATACAAACAAGCACATGTGCTTCACATCTGTGTGTGTGTGTGTGTGTGTGTGTTTTTATACAAATGGTATTTTGTACAAGGGTGACCTATAACGACTCTTCTGAGAAGGCTTCTCACAAGGCTTTGTAGTATGTCTGTGGGAATTTGTGCCAATTCAGTCAAAATGCATTTGGTTGGGCACTGATTTTGTCAAGAAAGACTCAATTAATGTTACATTTTATTGCATTTCATTACTTTGCTAAACTGTTGCTGCTATTTAGAGGCATTTAATAGTATTATAATATATTTATTACACCTCTTAGCAACCCTTGGGGCTAAAACACACATTCTTTTAAAGTGTAGTTATAAGTTGTAAGTTGTCACAAGAAATATTAATTTAAATATGCTGCAGCATTTTTTATGTCATTGTAAGTCTTCTATAATAAGCTTTGTGTTTATGTTATATTCTGCATGACGGCATGTACAAAGCAGAAATGTAGAATTGTACACTTTAATGATTAAGTTATGTAAATAGTACTCATGCCCTCTTTATTTTTTGTCTTCTCGTTGCTCTTCCACTTCAGCAGGATGAGGCTGGGGTTTGGCTGCTTTGTGTTGCTGCTTTTGGTCCTGAGTGCATTAGGACAGAAGCTCCCGACACGTGATGAAGGCCTGTTCCAGATGCAGACCCGGGATAAGTCGCTGTTCCACGACTCCTCTGTAATTCCCGACGGAGCCGAGATCAGTGGATACCTGTTCAGAGACACTCCCAAAAGGTATGTCTACATGTTAAAGCCTCAGCCGTGAAGACATGAAACACAAAACTTGAGAATCACAAGCGGGTCTGACTCTAGACTCCAGTGAGAGTCATTAAGCGAGCCTTTAATTACACACACATTAAAGAATTTAGACAGGGTGCCAGTCATCACACTACACATCAGTTCAAAGTGGCCAGAACACCTTCTTCAGGATTTTGGGGTTTTTCAGTCTTTAAGCTACAGAGAAGGCATTTAGGTGGTGCCAGGTGCACGACTGCTTGAATCCAGGTTTGAATCTTAATGCTATAAGCGTTCACTCAGACATGATTGTCTTTGTCTGTGGAAAGTTGGCAGAAGCTCTGTAAAGGATTGTGTCCAGTGTTTCCCAGGGGATCCTGACCTGTCCGCGTCCGACACGAGTAAAGTGGTTGGGAAAAAATACAATTAAATTTAATTACAAAAGAAGAACAGTTGCAGAAATCTTTGAATCCCAAAAGTCCCAGTTTCTATAAGCCATGGGTGCCAAAGCTGCAGCATATGTTTCTTATGGAGAACTGAATTTTAAATGAGTCGAATAATACTAAAGAATAATTCTGTGAACACTTACAAGATCCTAAGTGTCAAAAGCTTGTGCATGGTGTGTAAGGGTATGTTTTATGTGTGCTAATGGAGAATATGGAATCTATTTCAGCCAGCACAGCTGATGAGGGCATAAGGAGATATGCATTATGGATGAGATGCTGGGAAACGTGGGTGTGTGCGTGTGAATGTGAACTCTTTTGATGAAGAAGCCATCAGAGGAGCAGGTGTCTAAAGCGAAAGACGATACCCGCGTTTGAAACACTCCTCTAACTCAATTTTACATGTGCAGATCGAGAACGATGTACGAGCCTTTATTTTTACAGAGGCCTGAGGAAGCCCATGTGAATCAGTCAGCTCAAACATGCAGGCCACATATGGCTGTGGAAGACCGTTCCCACACTCGAAAATCTCTATGCTTTCTTCCTGTGGCTTATTTACTCAGAACTACAATTAAATCGGACGTTTTACCCTTCGTCCCTCATTACAGATTTTAATGATTTCCAATTCCCTCCCACTAGTTTTGGTTCAAGAAAAATGACAGATTTTGAGGTTGAGGGCAAACACATGCTGCCTTTAAGAAACCAGTAACCGCATGTCTTTGAACTGAAGCTCATCTAACATTTTTACAGCACAAAGACACTCGGAGTACAGAATAGTACATGAGATGAAGCAGGGGTAGTGGTGGGTCAGTAAAGTTACTGAACTGTTGATTAGAAGATTTAGGGTGAAAGCCCTACAAGTATCAAGCTGTTGGGTCCTTAAGGAAGGTCCTTTATCTTTCATCACCTCGATTATCAAAAATTAGTCAAAATTAGTCAAAATAGTTGCCAGTGCATGCCAGAAAAAAAGCCAGTACAGGTGGGAAGCATTGTACTTTCCTTAATCAAGCAGATTGTGCATCCAAACACTGCAGCAGATTAAGTCTTAGCATTTGAGAAGATTAAAAATAATCTGATAAATTCCATTTAGCTAGGCAGCCTTAGAAGCTTAACGCTTAACCACGCTTCACCAGATTCAGCCCTGATTCACAGTTGCTTGACCACAATTTTGTCAAATTTGTTAAAACCACGAATAAATAAGTGTTTTGTCTATGTTGTCATTTTATACAGACCATTATTACACAATATCTGCAAATGTTGAAATCAAAGGCTAGCAATTGTTTTCTGCAGAACCTCTAAGGCCATCCCTCATCTCTTTAGTAACCGATGCTCATCCGGCCCCATTGGGAGGATCAGTGTGCGTAAAAGAGCATATGTCATGTGAACAGTCACCCAGATGCATTTCTTGCCACTTGGATTGTCCCCAGAGACCAGACTTGAACGTTTTATGACACTAACTTAAATAATCCACACCTGTGCCACTCAGAAGCAATACAGCTTGTTGTCTGGTTCTTAACAATAGTTTGATGGATAAGCTAATGAAGACTATAAGTCTGATGACCAAGCAAAACTTTGATTGAACAGCTTTCACCTCATGACTAATGTGATTACGATCTACCTGTCTCGCTGTTTACCTATGTAACTGTGTTTCGTTCTTGCAGGTACTACTTCGTGGTGGAGGAGGACAACACTCCGCTGTCAGTAACTGTGACACCATGTGATGCTCCACTCGAGTGGAGGTTGACACTGCAGGAGCTGCCCGAGGAAGCCAGCGGAGAAGCATCAGGTAGTTCTTCTTATTCTTGTTTGCGACCTGCTTCTGGAGCAGAATCAGTGGTAATTTAAAGCAGTATGTTTTTAATTTACAGTATATTAATGGTTTAACTAAATTGCATGAATGTGAAAGTAAAAATTGAACGTGCTACTGCGTGCTGCACTGTGATGGACTGGCACCTTAGGGGGTTTAAAGATGGTCAAGGCTCTTGCTCAAGGGTCCAACCGCAGCTACCTAACAGCGTTGATTAACATGATTTACTGAATCGCATGGCTGATCTGAATAGAGTCGATTTTTTCTATTCCAGCCATTGAGATCAGCGTTGACTCATAAAAATTCACATGACAAGGGTTCTATGTTAGTCCTGTATGTGCATTTTCTCCTTGAAAGGTAAATTTATGACCCTGTATGAAACAGCCATATGGAGAAGCAGTAAAATGGGCTTATTTTGTTACAGATCAATATGGCTCATTGCTCAGTGCATACTTAATATACCTAATTCCCTTCATCTGGAAAGATTAGACATAAATGGAGTTGAACGTTATATTCGCATGTGCTTTATTATAGACAGAGTGTCCCGGAGACCAGTGGCATCCTGCACATGATGCCTGACGTAACTGTGCCGTCGAAATGACTAATGGCCGGTTTTCCAGACACAGTCTGGCTCTAGTCTTAAATCACTGTAAATTACAGTCAATTCTTTTAGACTAGGACAGGGCTTCTATTAGACTATTCCTTTTGATGAGCTGGACTCCTTCTACTTGCTCTAATAGTGCTAGGAAATGAGTGTGGGATGTGTTGGGTTTTGTTTAATCAGCCAACCAGTGGAGATTCGATGAATCAACCAAGAGCAATCGGAAACAGTCATGGACAAATCATGGATTGATTTATTAGAACAGAAGGAAGACTGTCTGACTGTCTGAATGGAACTTTCTATCCAAAGTGAATAACCCTAAATTCTGGGTAAATATTTGTAAATGTTTGTCATCCACAAGCTGGTGTTTTTCATAGGGGCTTGTGTGTGTGTGTGTGTGTGTGTGTGTGTGTGTCTGTGTGTGTGTGTGTGTGTGTGTGTGAAAGTGGACATTTCTGGTCCCAACATGACCACACTTGACGCGCTGATGAGCAGCATCTGACGTCCATGGTCTGGAAAGCAAGCAGGCAAAAGTACAGACCGACCATGAGATGGAAGATAAATACAGGGTGTAGATTTTATTAGGATTCCTTCCTGTGTTCCAATCAAATCAGTGCATAGTTCCAGCAGAAGGTCAAATTATTTAACTTTCTTTACCCTGTTTTGTAAAGTTCGTCAACTGTTCGTGACTTTCTGCCCGTTAGGTCTGGACCCCAATTATTTTAGTTTCATTGCTCTACATCTGGAGATGATCTAAAAAAGCTGCAAAGGTTGAGCAACCCCCCACCACCACCACCTCACTCTTACAACATGCCAGATATGGAGCAGTGGTCGTTTTGTTAAGAGGCAGAAATTGATAAGTTTAGAGGGATTAAGAAGAGAGTGGGGAAAGGAATAAGCAAATGGAAGATTAATGTCAGTGTATATTTATAACAGTTTGGGTCTGGTCTGCACGTGTTGGTTTCCAGTTGATGTCATGTGTATAGAGGGGGCTTTCAGTGCAGTCATGTAAAGGCGTCTATATCATCACACTGTAGTATATCTAAGCATAAATAAAATCATGGACCACAGTGGTGGAGCGTTTCAGTCCTGTAGTCCCAGTCTGACTGTACCTGATTATACAAAGACCTAAATAGCAAGATTTAGCACTGTCTCATCTTCGTACTCTTTAGGTTCTCTGTATTGTTTCTTATAAGTTGTAGCCACTTGTGAGCTTTTGTAGTTAAAAGATCAGAGTCACACTTACTTGAATCCAGTGCATAGTTTACAAATACAATTGGTGCGTGGTGTACTGAGAATCTAGCCAGAGAGGATTGGGGGTAATTATCTGTGCACCCTAAGTGTCCAGCTCAGGCCTGGATAAATAGGAGGATTGAATCAAGGAGAGCACCTGGTGTAAAAACTGAACCAAAGGTGTAAATGATTGGTCCATTGAAGTGAGCCTACAGGGGAGCAGCCAAATGGACTAATGGACTAATGAATGAGTGAGTGAGTTAATGTGAAAGAATGGCTGTGTGTGACTCATTCTTCGCATTAGAAATGATCCAAGTGGTATCTGTTCTGGACATGATACATATATCATTATTTTACCAACACTAGATGTTATTTACAACCTTTTTTTACTTGGCACACAGTATATAGTTAGGATGCAGTGAGCATAAGCACTGGACATCTGTGCTTAATCCTGTGCTTGTTTACTGAATGTGTCCGCTGGGAGAGTCATCTCTGAGTATGGTGTCTGTTATTTAGTACATTTGCTCAATTGACAAATATAATATTTTGAAGGGAAACTTTTTTCAGTCGAAAAAGCCTACAAGGAGCCTCTGTATGAAGTTGGAGTTTGTGTGGAAATGTATGAATGCTGGACTCTTGGATCTTCTGCAATGTTTAGAAAGAAAACACTGCAGCCTCTAGTATGAAGGGCTAATCGTTCTTTGAGGTCCAGGACAGTCAAAGTAATCTTACCTGGAGTGATGTGTTAATTGCTGAGCTCTGTTATGAGCAGCAGGTTGTTTCAACCAACCGTGTTTCCTGGACTAGTCATGAATAGTTTTCTTAATCATCAGGTGTGAAACATTTCTTTTTCCACTAAGATTTTTTTTCTCCCAAAGTCTGGGTCCTCAACAGTGTTCATTTGTATAATAGTTGTATAATAAGTTTCAGCAAGTGGACTGGAATAGATTTTACACCATACAGTCATAGTAGTGAATAATTTGTTAGTGATAGTTTGTGTTATTGAGAATTGAAGTTTGAAATATTTCTCGCCTCTTTTAAGGCATATTTTTCTACAAACCCCTAATTGAGAAGTATTTTTTTCTGTGTAGGTGAGCCAGAGCCGCTGGAGCAGCAGAAGCAGCAGGTGACAGTCAACGAAGGCACAGAGCTCTTCACCTACAAGGGCAACGACGTGGAGTCCTTCATCTCCAGCAGCTCCTCTTCAGGTCTCTATCAGCTGGAAATCCTCTCCACAGAGAAAGACAGCAGCCTCAAGATCTACGCCACCACCACGCCGGAGTCCGATCAGCCTTACCCTGAGCTGCCCTATGACCCCAGGGTGGATGTGACCGGCCTTGGGCGTACCACAGTCACTCTGGCCTGGAAGCCGACTCCCACGGGCTCACGAATGGGCCAGCCTGTGCAGTACTGCGTGGTTGTCAACAAAGAGCACAACTTCAAAAGCCTCTGTGCAGTGGAGGCCAAGATGGACGCCGACGCTGATTTTATGGTCGCGCCCAAGCCGGGTCGGGACTTCAGCCCTTTTGATTTTGCACGTTTCGGGTTCGCGCCCCCTGAGAATGACATCACTAAGGACCGTCATCGCTCTCTGACTGGCAACCGCATGCCAGCTGCCAAGATGTGGCGCAACATGCCCAAACAATCCCAGGACATCCGAAAGATCTGCATCGGCAACAAGAACATCTTTACAGTTTCTGCCCTAAGGCCTTCCACACAGTACTACTTTGATGTGTTTGCTGTTAATACCGCCAGCAATGCCAGCACTGCCTACGTGGGCACCTTTGCACGCACAAAGGACGAGGCTGAGCCCAAGACTATGGAACTGAAAGACGGAAAGATGGCCGACGTCTTTGTGGAAAGGAAAGGCATCAAGCTTCTGCGCTTTGCTCCCGTGTCCTCCCACCGGCGTGTCTCTCTGAGCGTCCACTCCTGCCTGGACGCCGTCCACGTCCAAGTACGCCGGGACGGCAAACTCGTGCTCTCGCAGAACGTGGAAGGAGTGCACGAATTCCAGATCCGTGCCAAACCCAAGGCCAAGTATCACATCCGGATACGCGGCTCGAGAAAGAGCGCCTCGGCTCTGAAGGTCCTAGCAAGCA
>JAYDZG010000020.1:16449327-16459378 GCA_034509265.1 Microcambeva bendego
GCAAGCACACGCGCGGACACCAAGAGGCCCTTCCCGGCATTACCCGAGGACACGCGGATCAAAGCCTTCGACAGACTGCGCACATGCGACTCGGTTACTGTTGCCTGGCTGGGCACGCAAGAGCGCAACAAGTACTGCGTCTACCGCCGCGAGGTGCCTGAAGGATACGGCGAGGAGCAGCGCCGCCGCCAGCGTAACCAGTGTTCCGGGCCCGAGACGCGTCGCAAGGACGAGAAAGTTCTCTGCAAATATTTCCACAGTGCCAATCCACACAAGGCCGTGACAACCGAGGTCATCACAGGCCTGGAGCCGGGCAAGAACTACCTGCTCGACGTCTACGCCGTCGGTCACGGCGGCCACTCGGTCAAGTACCAGAGCAAACTGGTGAAAACGAGGAAGTACTGCTAAAACTCAATCCTTTTACAATGCAAACAATTCCCACGAAATAAACTCTGCACAGAAGTAAATATATTATATATAATAAGAGAAAATTTTATTTAACTGGAAGTAATATTCTACTAAGTTGTTTTTTCGCTGACTGACTACTTGGTGGACACCACAGCAGAAACTGAACTGCTTCTAGAGAGAGAAATGTATTCCTGTATATTCTTCATGTATTAAGTTAACAAGTTCCATTAATGACAGAAGTACCAGGACGTGTCGTCTGTTTCATTCATCGTCGTTACAGAGGATCTTTTTCCCTTCAGTTTTCGGTCGTGTTGTGAGAATGTTAAACACGCGTGGTCCTGATGCCTTGAGGATCTGATCTCGCCGACCTCTTTCGTGGCTACCGCCTCTCCCGTCCGCTCTCTCTAGATAGTCATGACATGAATTCTTAAATTATTTTATACCTCTTTGTTTTGATTTGTTTTGTGAAGTGTTATTTTGCTTGTTATCGACTATAATACTTTCTGATATGAAAAACACGATGTCGTAAAATGAGAGGCGCCGTCATTTCCACGCCCTGATCTTGCTGAGCCACAATGGATGAAGCTTAAATAAAATGTGATCGTCTAATTAGGTGTAAAGTTAATCGTGTGACGTCGTTATCATTCAGCCATTTGGCTGACCGAAGTAAAGATCAGGTAGAAAGCAACGAGTTATCAGATCTTTTTAACAATATTTAAATATTATTGTCATGATAATCGAGAATAATTAAATTCCCTATAGGCATACATGAACTAACTTTTACAACATTATTAATACCGTCAACACCAGTACTGATCTGAATCTGACATCCTGACAGTAGCAACGTAGTTTATCTGCAAGTAAGTTATGCAAAATAAAGATTAAACTATATTGTTTTTTCTCAGGATCGGTAAGTGAAATACTGAGGACCGATAAGCCATTTGAAAAATACATATAGAAGTTTTATGGCATTTATATCTCAAATGTATTCGTTTTCAGGCTTAAATAAGTTCAAATCTGTTTTTCATCATTCTTATGAACTATGGTCAACTGTGACAGTGTGTGTTGAGTTTTAATAAATAGATTTATATTCAGACAGTGTTAATGACAAATGACTTTAAAAATCATCAAAGCATGTGCATTCCACTGTGATCAGGGTTTCCAAAGTAGCATTATAGAACCAACCTGAGAAAGCTCATGTCAGGAAGATCTACCTATGTTGGCTTGATTGTCGTCCCAATTACATCATTGTATGATTATGTGAATTTCGAATCAAGGGCTAATCATCGACAGTCGATTGCCTGGCTTTTATAATCAGCTTGGTTCTCATTGGTCCGGTTGTCATAGGTGTTAGAAAGCAGCTGCATCATTTTTTGAGTGACATACATAGTGACAGTATACTGTCTAAGCAATGGAGGGTTAAGGGAGTTGCTCAAGGGGCCAACAGTGGAATCCTGGCAGTGGCAACCATTTGATTACTAGTCCAGTGCATTAACCACTAGGCTACAACTGCTCCATTCCTGTCCATATTTCAGCTGCTCCTGTTTGAATATTAGGGGCCGAGATGCTCTCTTCCTGACACTACCCCCTAGAAAGTTAAAGTACTTCACTGCTGCTTAGCACCTGAATGTTTTACCTCATACACTTTACTTTACGATAAGGCAGAATCAGACCAAATAGTGTTTATCTGCTTTTTTATTCATAAACATTCTGTGATCCTGGAAAATATTTCAGTCTACCTTTGTTTTGTCTAACTCGCTTTCAGAGAGACGATGTTTGTTATTTTAATTCTCTTCACTTCTCTCTTTACTTGTACTTGTTGAGTACAGCTCTGTGGTTGAGTACAGCTCTGTGGTTGAGTACAGCTCTGTGGTTGAGTACAGCTCTGTAGTTGAATACAGCTCTGTGGTTCACCATTTTTTTTGTTAAAAGAGGTTTTTTGATTGATAAGATACAAAATTAGGAAATTAGACGTTGCTTTCAAACTCACGTTGCTTTTCTCTATCCTACCTTTGTGTATCCAGTTCAGTTTCAGATCAGTACAGCCCTATAGATAACACTGGGCAGACTCTTATATCATCAAATGGAAACCATTAGTTATTGATTGACTCATTACGTGGAATTTAAGCTTCGCCCTTGTCGACTCGGAGACGCCTGTACACTCGGCAAAATCAGGACGTACGTCGCGCCTCTTCCCCTCCCCTTGTCCGTATTTGATCTCATTCTGTGAGTGAATCGCTCTGGGATTCTGTAAATGTGCTCGTCTGTGTGTTCGCTCCGCCTGTCACATGTACAGAGTGCTTCTGCCAATATTCATGTACATAAAACCCTAAATATAGAGGCCAGTAATCCCCTCTCCGTTGTGGCTCTTGGTGTCGTGTTTCCCCGTGGGGATTAATCACTCGCTCATAAAGAGGCGAACGGATAGGGATCAGAAGACGTGTCCTCTAAGCCATGTCCGGGACGCTGTGTGTGGATTATGGTACAACATGTCTGGAGGTTTTGAAAGGGAAAGTGACCATCAGGGCGAGACACAAATAACACACACACACACACACACACACACACACACACACACACACACATACACACACATATTTAAAGCCTGGCTTCAGCAGTAATGAGAACAACTATTCAAAATACTCCTGATGCACCAGGTTATAAACATGCCCCTGGTGCTAATTGGTTCAATCCCACACTGACAGCAAACAAACCAAAAATTAAGCTTTAAATCACATGAATTTATTCTGAAAGAATAAAAACACATCTCACAATGTGCAGTCTAGTTCACCAAATATAATCTAGAAGAGATGAAACTCTGGAAAGTCTGGATTTAGCTCCATCTGATTTCCACCTTTTTGGGGAAGTAAATTTTCATGTCATCTACAAGCTCAGAGAGATTTTCTGCTGGTTGTATTAAAATGGTTCAATGCTGGAAAAATGTGTAGAAAAATAAAAATTCTTAATAAATAGATTTGTTATATATGTATATAAAGCTTACCACCTCAGACCCTACAGAAGAGGTGGAAATCAGATGGAGCTAAATACAGACCATAATCTCAGACAAGATCGATTTCAACTCCTCAAACAAAAATTTAAAAGTGTGGAAACCTTCTGAAAATAAATTTGAGAGATGCTTTCCCTTAAATCTTCTTTTAGCATGCAAAAAGTTGGAGATCATATGGACCTCACCCAGACACGACCAGTTACTACTTCCTTGATATAAATTGTGTCTGAGAGAGCTTAGATTTATACTGTTATGGACACTTAAAACATCTTTAAAGGGAAGAAGAGTCCATTTGATGATGGAGTGTTAAGTCATCATGTACTGTACATAGTTCTGGGATGCCTCAATCTATACTATGTAATTCTATGAATTATTATTATTATTATTATTATTATTATTATTATTATTATAGGAGGGCGTAACTTCAGTTTACTTTCTCTTAGTGATTTGGTGCCAATCAGTTTGTGATGTGAAGCTCAGATTTTGAGTCTCTATGAACCAGGATGTAAATGATTGTTTCTGCGCTTCACTTATCCGTGAAAGGAAACAATACTAACGTTCACTTCTCTCTAAATCGAGTAAGTACAGAGCAAAGTGAGATTTACAGCCATCATCCATCAGCCGAGGTTCCTGCAGCCCATCAGATCTGAGCTTCTCCAGTCCGCCGTGAACCCACGCCGAGCCCAGATGTCACCACTTAACTCCTGATGGCTGGAACTGTCAGAACTCACTGTGTGATGCAACACACAGCCTTCTCTCTTCAGACCACAGACACAATGTTTAACCAGAGCTTTACTTGTTTCACCAATCTGGCTTGTGCCATGAAGACGATGTGGCTCGTGCTAGACCTAACAAACACGGTGATTTAGCATCCACAATGAGACACACGTGAGAACAAGCGCACACTCGGATAAACACTGAAATTTAAGCTCACGTTAGCACGGACACTGTCGTAGCAAAGCGCAGCAGGTTTATATCGTCATTGCAGTCTGAAAAATGAATTTTCTAGACTTGACTTTACCCTGATGATATCGCTAGCATTTTTTACAGTAACAAGGTTACTTGGTTAAAGAGGTGGAAAAAGTACTTAAATATTAAAATAGTAAAGTTACCAGTCTAAAAATCTACTCAAATAAAAAGTAACTAATTTAAAATGTACTCAGAGTAAATGTTACGGTTAAATTTTTTCTTTAAAGGCTTAAAATTTAAAGGCTTAAAACGGCTGGAATCTGGCAACCCTGTTCACCACAGCAGTTTACGACTTATTTTTAAGTCATTATTTATTATGCTATTTAAAATGTTGCATTTACTTAATACAAAACCTACTCAAGTAAAAGTAAAAGTACAGGTTATAAATTGTTTCAAAAAGTACACACTAAAAACCTACTCAGTTACAGTAACTAAAGTATTTCCACCTCTGTCCATGGAAAATGCAAATAAACTTGTGGCGGCACAGAGAATAAGTGCCTCACAGCAAGAAGGTCTTGGGTTCGATCCCCAGACCGGTCGGTCCGAGTCCTTTCTGTGTGAAATTGGCATGATCTCTGCGTGGGTTTAGTCCGGGAGCTCCGGTTTCTTCCTACTGTCCAAAAACATGCGGCCAGATTAATTGGAGACACTGACCTGAGTTTCCCTGTAGGTGAATAGGTGTGCATGAGTGTGTGTGTGAGTGTCTGCCCTGCGATGGACTGGCACCCCTTCCAGGGTGTTACTGTGTGCCTTGCATCGATTAAAAAGCTACAATAGGCTCCAGAAAAAGCCCCCCCAAGTGGATAAGCAGTTAATGAGTGAGTAATCTGATACAATACAATGTAGAAACAGGGACCAAATAGCTTTGTAACTGCATTACATACATGCATTACTAATGACAGATAGCATTCTAGCCCTGCATATCCCTGTTGCGAATGCTCTTCATGACCCTTTACAGAAACAGACTAATCAATGTGATCAATATGAGCATGTGTTTGAGAGACGTGATCTGTTAGCTTGTACCCTGCAGCAGTTAATCACAATTCAACCGCTGTTGTTTTTATTTATCATACTTCCAGTACAGACAGAATGTGCAGTTCAAATGTACATCAAGTATTTTATCTTTGTATTTAGAACAATCAGGCATATCATTATGATTACTGAGAGGTGTAGTGAACAACACTGTTTGTCTCTTCATCTTGACCTGTAAGTGGGTTTGATGTATTAGACAGCAAGTAAAAATTTAGTCCTCAAAGTTATTGTTGGAAACTGGAAACATTTGGGGTGTTACCACTCACTGGCTAAGTGAGTGAATGCTGGTTCTGATAGAAAAGTGTCAGGGTAGCACATGATGGGACAGCAAAAGGGGGACCAACACAATACTAGAAGGGTGATCATGATGTTATGCCTGATCTGTGTATGTGTGAAGGTACCACTGATGAGGCATTTATATACTGGGAGGCACATGCTGCCATCATGGCAATGACCTTTTCTGTTAAGTCTTTGGCTATTCCAAACCGATGCCAAGCTTCATTGTGACTTGCATCCTGTTTGGAGCATCATGAAGAGAAGACTTGGACATCATGATTGGTTAGTATCAAGCAAGGATGGGCAACCTGATAAACTGCATAAAACCTCATTCACTGGAAAACACGCCTCTGTCCCGACTTTTTTGAGCATGCAGACCAAGGCCTCAACCAAACATGATCACAAGTGTCTCCTTCTACATGCATCATTAACATTTTTAAATAGTTTAACATTACCGTGACAGCATGCTGTCTAAGTAATAATGGTAACGAGCCCAACAATCTGTCAGTGGGACTTGAACTACTGACCATCTGATGACTAATCAGATATATTAACCGCTGCCTATGATTCAGATTCCAAATCGGTCTGTATATAAGTCAGTGTAAGCACTGGAAGTCCATCAAAGGTTCAAGATAATCAACAATCACAGATTCTTATCTATATCTATACGCTCCAACTTGAAATAAGGGTTTTATATCCAAAAAATACTAGTCAACACATGATAATACTGTAGAATGTTTTATCTTTCATTTTTCCAAGCATTTTTCCCGCTCGGCGTCTCTGTATTCCTTACACTGGAACGGTCCTCGACCACAGTCGCTCCAGCCAGCGCCAAAACACACACAGAAATGATAACAAGGCAATCAAAACACGGGCTTGTTTCTGTAAAAGCGATTCAGATTCCTGTTGTAAAAAATGGACGGAGACTCGAATTGATGAATAAACGCCCTCAGAGTGTGCTGTGGGGTTGTAAAACAAGAGGTTTACGTTTCGCAAAATTGACAATGGAAGGGCCGGCCGCTCGTAAAAAGCAGCCAAGAAAAATAGTATGTAATAAACATTATGCAGAAAGATGCCATATTTCTTCTGATTTTGTTTCTCTTATATGAATGAGACTGTTTATGAACAGGGGCGCCACTGGGAACCAGAGCTACACCACAACCTGTCACACCAAGAGTTTCTCTAGTGCTTCTGCCAAATTGACATTTCAAATTCTTCCATCTGACCAGTCATCTCTACTATACTGCATGAATATCTGCTAGATGGCCAGCAGCTAGGCAGCTTGGGTTACTCAAAAAGGTCCTGGTAGATTGCCAAAGCTATCAGGAGACATGATGACTGCAGTGCATCGCACATTTGCAGACACGACCATCAAGGTGGTCCAACAAATTCTAAGTTAGGCTTAAGTCTGGGTAATGAAGGGATCAGGGTAGTACCAGTAAGTGCCTTGCTCTTCCAACCAATGTGGGACGTTTTAAGTCACATGACGCGTCGCATCATCTTGCTGGAAGATCCCATCCGGTCCAGGAAAGACAATCAGAGATTGCCTCTCACACCTTACATACCCACCAAGCCAGCTCATGAAATATACAGTCCTTTGGTCAAGTGGTCATATATATGCTTAAGTCTGAGTAATGAGGGGGTCAGGGTAGTATGTAGGACATTTTTTGTATCTAAATATCTTGCTGGAAGATATTTCATTATATATACAGTATATATATCCGGTGTGTGGCCTAGGTTTATATTAGGACTCCTCAATTACCCTGACCTTCCCATTCATCACAACGCGAGCTGTGAGTAAGAATTTTAGTAAGCGGTGAGGTGTCCCAATTCTGAACTTAGATCCCAGTGACACTTTTGGAGCGAGTTTGTGAAGAACACTCAGAAGTCAGAGTGGCCCACACATCCGTAAACACGCAAACTCCCCGGCCGACCACATAAACACACTAACACGCTGTTTCAATTTATCGCACTGGCGTGTGATTCTGTTTGTAAAGATACAAGAAACGAAACACCGAGCGCGAGAGGAGAAACCGCAGAGCCTGGGAGAGCTGCTCTGACCTTCATTTAGCATCTCATACAAGCAACGATTCTCAGTTATTCTGGGTCGGGAAGTGATGAGGGGGCACGGAAGAGTTATGTGCTATTTATGGTGCTTTTATGCAGGTTTGTCATAAGTCAAAGGTTTAAAACATAAACACAAACAGTAAAGGGCCTCAGACAAGACTTTGAGGTATATCTGTAAGAAATTGTTCATGTATAGTCAAACAAGAATTTGTATAGCTGGGCACCAATGTTGTTCGAGAAAGTCTTGACTGATGTTCTAGTTCATTTTAAAACTCTGTGCTGGTCACCGAGCTGTTTTTCATGTCTTCATAGTGCTTGCTTGCTGTAAAAGGGAAAAAAAGCCTTCCCCAAACTGTTGCTGTAAAGTTAGATGCAATCTTTTACTCTAATTGGTAAGGAAAACCCATGAAATTATTAAAAAAATCACTTGTGATCTCAGACTTTTAGCCCCCACTGTATGTGTGGGCCATTTGTCTTGTGGGGGGTGGTCCATAGTCCCTGTCGTCCTCATCAGTCGAGCATAATTTCTCACGCTTAATCTACACAATGATCTCTGTCTTCTCTTTTTCCTCCCTCGTCTCTGCGTTCACTTCCTCTCCATTCACATGTCTCTGGGGTCTTTGGAGATCCAACAGGGTCCCAACAAAGTAAAACCATTAATGCCGACCTTGAAGGAGCTGAGGGGGAGCTGTGTTAGGCTCCGAGAGTTAGAGTGGGAGAAACACAGCTGCCTTCAAACTTTGATGTGAAAAGAAACATGGAATGAAAGCAGCCTGGCCTTGGGAAGCTCTAGCTAGACAGTCCGTCCTCAACAAATACCTTCAACATGAAGATCCTTCAACGGGACTGAGTGAGGTGTGTGAGGGTGAACTGGACAGAACATTTCGACATTAAAACAAGACACAAGGTTTCTGCTAGGAACGAGAGGTTCCAGAACTCACAGTTTCTTAGAGGCTCCAACTCTTCAGTTCCTTGATATGTTTCAGAGCTCCTTATTACCTTCATATAAATCTTGTACATCAGACATTTTATGAGCTTCTAAAACAGCCTTTTTTGACGGTTGTTTCTTTGACCAAACAAAAATTTACATGATTATCTTTTGTCCTTTTGAACCTTCTAGACGTTTTTTTATGGAAATACTGGTTTGAGTAAAAATTAATGTTGTTTCTCATTACATCTTCTGCTTCAGTGCAACATTCAGGATCTGCTTACACATGTAAGGTTTCATCTGATGCATACACTGTGTGTGTGTGTGTGTGTGTGTGTGTGTGTGTGCGTGCGTGCGTGCGTGTGTGTGTTTGCAATGACCAGGGCGAGGAAGCCAGACTGAGGCTGTTCTTTGTGTGACCCATATCTCCTGCCACTGACCTGAAAGACCTCTGACCTCAGTGACTTCAGCGTCAGTGCTGCTGCTGTGAGGAGGTCTGAAACAATTAGGACCCGATGACCTCAGACGTAACCCCCAACACATACTCTCTCTCTCTCTCTCACACACACACAAACACACACACACTGACCACAAATTTTAGATATGAACATGAAAATTAGCCTGTGTGATCAGCTGTAACCTAATATTCACTACAAAAGTGTCCTTGGTCACGAACCAGAAGCTGCTTAAATAGGACACTCCCCACAGTCAAGCAAGCTTTAATAATATAATAAAATAATATTAAGTGATATTTTTTCCGCAGACCAAAATGGCAACTGGGCTTTTACGCTGCAATTTTAGATCAGTGACTTTTCTTTCCTTTGCCCATTTTAAACACACAATAAACATAGTAAATCACCCAAATTCTTAAAGTGTTTAGACAAGAAAGAAAGTGTTAAAATAATAAGAGGTTGCAGAAATAGAATGTAAACTTGAGATGGTCCAATACTTCTGAAGTAAACCAGTACTGGTGCTTAGCAGTTTGAGCTTTGTAATGTGTCTTCCTTTCATGTGATAGATTAATCATGAACTAAACATGATCTGATGGCTAAACAACTAGTGTGTTTTCCTGACTGCACCATTGGCCTGATCTAAAATAAACATGAACGTCGTGCTTTGTTTCCTTCTCTTTCAAAAACCTGAAACCAACCCCAGTTAATCTATCCCAGTCCTAAATTAATCAGCGAGTCCTAAAACTGAAGAAGAGACCGGTCAGAACGCGTGTGAGATAAATAAGGCCGGGAAAAGAAGTAAACAAGTGTATCAGTGCACAGATGCTTTACTGTTTACAGCGGAGAGGGGGGGGGGGGGGGTTGTAAAAGGTGTGCCAGTAAAACACTAAAAAAAGGCCCGCCAGTGTATTT
>JAYDZG010000020.1:16464499-16475486 GCA_034509265.1 Microcambeva bendego
GAGTGGCTTCTCCAAATTGCCCATATGTACAGATTTAACCTTTTTTACAGAATGTATCCAGTTCTGCAGTACTATTATTGTACATTGTCTTAGTAAATAAGGGCTAAGGGCCTTGAAACAGAGACCTATTGATTACTAGTCTGTGGATGTCATGGCCTGTTATTTTTCCACTTCATGTTATTAGAGAAGATTAAACAAACTCAAGAACCTTTAGAGCTATATAAATATTTAAAATATTTTATAAATAAGTATTTTTTACCTTTGGCCTGTTACCTTTTGGTCCCCACTGGTCCCCCATGTCTTTCACTTGGGGGGTGCAAACTGTAACACTTTATTTCGCTTGTATTTCAGGGAGAAAAGTTTGGCCCGTTTGCGGGTGAGAAGCGAATGCCCGGTGACTTGAATGACAGCATGGACCCAAGGCTGATGTGGGAGGTGGGTATTATGTCAAATCCCACGCATGCAAGCTCTGAAAACGATGAAGAATCGAAAAACATCATAATTCATATTAATAACCTAATGTTCATATCTTGTCTGATCGCAGTGGTTGAGGACCAGCACTATTTTAAATGCACTGGTGTAAATACATTATAATGATATTTTTTTTCCAGTAAATAATGATTTAGTTTTTTAACCTATTGTTTTATTTCCACGCTTTGGTGGATCTAATCCTGGTGTATTTTTTCATGAAGAATTTAATGGGACGTCATGCTTACATTCACAACAGGAAACCATAACTAATTACACAAGACTCATCAACTGGGGAGAACATGCAAACTCCACACAGAAAGGACCCAGACCTCCACCCCACCTTCTTGCTGTTACGTGACAGTCCTACCCATTTAGCCACCATGCCGCCCTACCTGTTTAACTTAACCTTTTCCATACAGAATTAAAAAGCACGACAGGGTGAGCATCGTGCCTGAAAGTGCTTTGGCTCTGTGAATTCTGCTGCTGCTGCATTTCAGCATTGAAATGCTCGACTGGGCGACTCTGGGCGACGAGTAATCCGTCCAGGCATGTAGACCATGTTCCCAGCTCATGCTGCCCGGCCTCTACAGTCTCAATAATAACGGCTTTGCCTGCCAAGCGGCACCATGGGCACGCAGCAAATCCCCTCTGCCCTGAGCCCGCTCTTCCACCGTGCGCCCTGCAGGATTCAGGTTTTATTTTCAGCTCTGTAGCGTTTTAATTAGAGCTGGCATTATTCGGGGTTAAGCCACATTACTGGGGTGATTTATTCATCTGTCTGTCTGAACGCCGCTCTCCGCTGCCTCCCGTACAGTACGTTTGAATCCTAAATTACAGTGCTGCTCATGTGTTTGCTCTGATTTGCAGCCAGGACGTGTAATCTGCTAACCATAGCGCGTTTCATGTGCTCGGGGGGGTTTCAGTGCTCATGTGCAATTACGGGAGACTTTTGCTTCATACTTTGGGAGAGTGAGGCATCATTAGGTATCATTTCAGTCTAGTAAAGCTAAATTATTCACACAAAATAATCATTTGTATCCAAAACAGTGCTGGAGGAGCGCTCGTTAGCGTGTCTGAGCAGCTGGGACTTTCATATGTGCAGGATTTTCCCTTCCACTGTAGTTTTTAGGATTTTTCGGGGGGTGTGTTGTTGAAATCAAAGGTTGAACATGTTCACTATATGACCAGAAGTATTGGTACACCTGTTCTAATTCGTTTTAGCCACAACAGTTGCAGAACAGTTTATAAAAGGCTTTCCTGTTTTTAATGGAAATGAAATCTCAGTTAAAAGAGTCCTGACCTCGGCTCTACTAAACACTGAACATCTTTGGAATGAATCAGAATAACACACATTTCTTTCTTGACCAGTCATCAGTGTCCAGCCATAGAAATGCTCTTTCAGGAACTGAATGGGCACAAATTCCCACAGTCATATTTTTAAGTCTCAGCAGTTTATGAAGCTGATCCCATTTGATGTCCATCAAGCTCACAGTCAGGTGTCCAAATACTTTAGGCTTTTAGCGACTACTGAATCTGTTCTTTTTCTGGGCCTGAACGTAGGTTCGGGGAAACCGGGGCGATGTTCTATACATACTGGACGCCAGCAATCCTCGCCACGCTAACTGGCTGCGCTTCGTGCACCAGGCGCCGTCTCAGGAACTGAAGAACCTGGCTGCGATCCAGGTACGAGCCGGACGACACTCGAACACGTGTGATCTTGTATTTCTACTTATTCTGGGATCTGCTCTTGTCACTCGTTTAAATGATCTTTAAAGCTTTTACACAAAATGACAAACCTCACGATTGGGGACTCTAGTTAATAATCTAGTGAAGGTGTGGGGGGACATTTTTCAGAATTTTATCAGTCAGAATTTTATCAGTTAGAGCTTATCTCACTCTCATTGCTGACCCACGATTATAACATGCCGTGATGGACAGGCGACATGTTTTCTGCATAGAGCTTCAAAGATTTCTAAATCTTCTCTGTGACTCTCTCCCTCCAATCCGGTCATGTTAACTTCAGTTCAGTTCAGTTCATTTTCTTTAACCCCTCATCCTAATTAGAGTCGGGGAGGGGTGCTGGAGCCTATCCCAGCTCTTCAACGGGCGCAAGGCACACAGTAACACCCTGGACGGGGCGCCAGTCCATCACAGGTACCTGCAGGACAATTCAGTGTCTTCGATCAACCTGGTAGCATGTCTTTGGACTGTAGGAGGAAACCGGAGTACCCGGAGGAAACCCACGCTGACACGAGGAGAACATGCAAACTCTGCATAGAAAGGACCCAGATCGGCCCACCCGGGGATCGAACCCAGGACCTTCTTGCTTCTCTTTAATACTGAAAAGAAACTGTTCAGTTTTCTGTTCCTCAGCTGTAGGTTCAGTTCCCCCCCCCCCATTATTATCCTGTAAAGTCATTTGTCTTGTATGCTAATCTCTAAGCTCACTGGGACTGTAGACAGTACATCTTGTCATCCACGACATATTGTGTTTTTGAGGATATTGGATGAAAGGATCAGACCATCCGGGCCGATTTCCGCTCAGTGACAGGTTGGACAGGTTGGAAATCTAAAACGTAACTAAACATAAAGTCTTTATGTAAAGTTCTGATCAAGCAGATTTAAAGCAGAGCGAGGAGGATAGTTTGGGTTTGTTATGTCTGCTGTTGGACTGTGTAAGCTTTTTCATCTCTCTCTGTGTGTGTGTGTGTGTGTGTGTGTGTGTGTGTGTGTGTGTGTGTGTGTGTGTGCGCGTGCGCGCGCGCTGGGTGGGGGTTGCTGACGCTTTGAAGACGGCTCTGATAAGGAGGTGTAATGATGTTTGGACTGTGATAAGGAAATAAAGACAGAGGAACACACACATGCATGAAAATCTAAACACACACCCTCGTACCCTCCATGTTTCATCTCCCTCTCTCACGCCCTCCGTCTCCTCCCTTCCTCATGTTCTCCTTCATCAGTTTCATCTCTTTAAAGAAGTTAGAAGCATAAGGAACTGTCTCCAACACACACACACACACACACACACACACACATGTTCAGCCTTCAGATGAAAAAGAAGTTTGGACTTGCAAATAAACAAATGAGTATGAAGTGTTTGGGTGGTACAGAAGTGGATTATTCAGGCCCACCCGAATATTAGCGGTGGAACCGACCTAGTCTGCCCCTTCGCTGTGTGTGTCTGTGTGTGTGTGTGTGTCTGTGTCTGTGTCTGTGTCTGTGTGTGCATGACTCTCTCATGTATAAAAATGCGTAGAAAGTGTGAAGGATTGGTGCTCTTGGTTTGACCTTCGAGCAGACGACGGTTTGATGATGGCAAATTTCGAACCGCGCAGTGCTTGACCTCCGACCTCAATCAGGAAGAGCGGATGAGCTGTTTTCCTTCTTTCTCCGTCGGTGTTTTTGTAGGATCTGATTAGTGATTCTTCATCCTGTCGTCTGCTCTGCACAGTCTCACTCTGACATGTACAATCAGAAAAACAGATTTCTTACATTTTTATTATGATTCGGCTCTCATTACATTTTGCTACGCAAGCTTTGCATCCCCCCCTAAAAATCCTTTTTTGTCCCCTGAAGCCACTCGGACTGATCAGTGAACACATCAGGACCACAGAGTTTTCACCCGTCCACCTGTGTGTGTGTGTGTGTGTGTGTGTGTGTGTGTGTGTGTGTGTGTGTGTGTCGTGTAACAGGATGGTGAGAACATCTTCTACCTGGCGGTGGAGGACATAGAGCCGGACACAGAGCTGCTGATCGGCTACCTGGACAGCGATATGGAGGAGGATGACGAGGACGAGATCGTTAAAGATGAAGAAGACGGCAAAGAAGCCAAAGCCATAAACACCCAGCCAGGTCTGTGTGTCGTTCTGTAACCATCATGGTTTTTTATTTCTTTATTTTCGCTTCTTTCGGCAGCTCACATTAGGCATCGCCACAGCGCATCGTGATCCGTATAGTTTTTTTATACCCTATTTATCCGGGCTTGGGATTATCACTGCCCTGTTGTAGTGGCAATTTGGTGTCTCCAGTTAACCTGGCTGCATGTTTTTGGACTGTGGGAGGAAACCCACACGTACACACCTGGGGATCGAACCCAGGACCTGCTTGCTGTGAGGCGACAGTGCTATAAATGTGTGTGTATGTGTATGTGTGTGTGTGTGTGTGTGTGTGTGTGTGTGTGTGTGTGTGTAGAGTCAGTAATAAAGCAGGAGGATCACCCCTGTTTGCTGTGTGAGAGCAGTTTTCCCAGTGAAGAGGTTCTGGCTGAGCATTTACAGAGTCTGCACCAGAGAGCCAGTGCCGAGGACAAGGAGTTCAAATGCCGAAACTGTGGAAAAGAGTTTCCTGTTAAACAAGCTCTACAGCGCCAGTCAGTACATACGCCCTCACACACCCTCACACACCCACACACACCCACACACACACCCTCACACACCCACACGTTTAAGCAGGATTACACATCCTGTTTTATTTCATTCATTTTTTTGGCGGTGGAAGTGGATGTACTTTTCCACAGCTGATCGTTCTGGTCTGTAGTACCTGGGTCGGCATGTTTATCAGAACCAGAATCTTCATTTCGCCAAGTACTAGACATCCAGGGAATCAAATAAGAGACCACTTCAAAATTATAATTTTATTTTATACTGGTGTCAGATCAGAATGGGCAGAGGTGCTTTTTATATCCCAATTCTTATTGTAGTTTATAGAATAAAACAACACTGCAAATTCTGGTCCCACAAATGATAAATAAAATTTTATGCAATTTGCCTTATTTTCTATCCGTTTGAAAACGGTGGCTCAGCAGGGGTCGCCAGAAGGAAGGTCCTGGGTTTGATTCCCAGGTTAAGCTTTCCAGGTTCTTTCTGTGTGAAGTTTGCATGTTCTCTTCGTATTTCTGTGCATTTCCTTACAAGGCTGAAGTCCTAACTGTATAAATTCATTATAAGGGTTCGCACCAAAGACTGTTCAGCCATCACTACTCTGACAGGCAATTATGTCTGTGCAGAAGCCCGACTGACCGATAGCATCTTAGTTAGCGTGGTCTGTCGTGGTCTACTGCTTTTGAACCGAGTACAGACATTCACATCACTGAGGCTGTCGGTGTTCTAGTCATTTCGTATTATCTGGGCTTATAAATCTGCTCATCTTGGTTCTTTTCAGTGTCCTGCACTGCACAGAAAGCCCAGATTCATCGGGAGATGCTTCCAAAGTTCATCAGTGTGCTCTCTGCCATTCGTCCTTTAGCTCTGAGTCCAGGTACACACACACACACACACACTCACATACACACACTCACTCATTGCTCACTTTATTAGCACATCATTATGTGTCACAATCACAATTCTGTTGCTTTGTATAACAGCCTCTTCTAAGTACCAAAATCCCATCAACACCTCTGTACCAACTACACTCATTAAAATGCATTACATGTTCCTACAGTCCTACACTACCTGAGACTGGTCCATCAGCAAAGTAATACTAGACGTGTGAAGAAGTGTGTGAGAAGCTATAACTGACCATGCATTTGTGGAACTGTGTGTGTGTGTGTGTGTGTGTGTGCAGCTTTGAGCAGCATAAGGAAGCATGTAATGGAGAAGCTAGATTTATCTGTAAGGTCGAAAGCTGTGGGAAGAGATTCAAGAGCAAAGACGCCTTAAAGAAACACAAAAGCAACGTTCACACAGGTACAGTCACACCCCCAACATGACTCGTGTTCTTTCCTCTGAATCGTAGTTCTGTAGTTATTATCTTTTATTTATTTTCTAACTCGTGTCCTCTGACCTCGGCTTCACTGAACAGCTTTGGAATGAACTGGAACATCATCAGAAGCTTTCTTGATCTGTACCCGTGCCCAAATTCCCAAAGAGATACTTATGAGCCGGCTTCTCAAGTGATCGCTCGGAGGTCACTATATTTTAATACTATATTTGAACTTGGATGTCCAACTCGTGGACAGGTGTCCGGATACTTTTGGTCACATTGTACAAGTTCATAGTTCAAGTTAAATCTCATAGTGACACAACCCTCGCTATTTATCTGGGTTTGGGACCTGCACTACAGTTCACTCATTTGTGCATCCTAGTGGCTTTGTATCTATAAGAGTGTCTCCAGCTAACCTAGCTGCATGTTTTTGGACTGTGGGAGGAAACCGGAGCCTTCAGAGGAAAGCCATGGGGACACGGGGAGAACATGCTAAACTCCTCAGGTCTGAACCACCACGCCTGGGGATCAAACCTTCTCACTATGAGGCCAATAAAAGATGTTTTCATTTATTTTTTAATAGATAAATGAATTCTTATCTTTTCACAGACTGGTATGCCGTGTTTCCATTATTGACCCTCTCACGCCCTCAAACTTTCTCTCTTGATGCATAAATAAAAGAGCTAATGTTGATAAATGAGTCCTGATCTGGACAAAGTGGAAGATTTGAATCAGAAACGACTTTCAGTTTAAAACGTTCCATTCATTTTCTCCAGCCATCCATCCAATCTAATTCCAACAAGTAAGCGAGATCAGTGGAGCTTCCAATGGACTCCTGATGTGTAAACAAAGCGACGTCGGAGTTAAACAAATCTCCTAGCGGGGCTACTGTTTCTGTTCGGATCGAGTGAGGACCACACACATGCTCGTGATGCTCTCTATGCCGAAGTGATTTTCTACCCTGAAGGCTCCGAAGGCGTTCGGCCTCGTGTTGGTCCTGAACCCGAGTCCGTGACTCCGAGTTTAGTTCGCTCGCCCGTATTTAAAAGAACTTTTTATGTCCGGGTGCAGCCTCGGGTTCCGAGCTCCGATCTGCCTGAACCGCCGGTCTGGGGTTTGCTTCGAGTAAACCTCACGTGATCTGCTTAGAGACCGGAGATGGCGTGATGTGATTAAGTAAGCGTGTGTTACTCACGAGCTGGACGCTGTGATGTTCTGATAAAACTGTGAGAGCGGACAGGCGAGCAGGACGAGCTTCGTTCATACTATAGAACTAGAATAAGTAAAAAAGAAAAACACTTGGTTTTGTGACTTTACACTGTCACCTAAACAATCGATGAGTTAAGAACACAGAGAGGGCGCTCGGCCATGAAAGCATTCACAGAATATCAGTCTCCCCTTTTCTCCTAGTTTTGGGCCTGCGAGTTTATTCAAAGAAGGCTGTGTGCCTAACACACACTTTAATCCCTATTCATTTTAATATGGTTATGTTGAGCCACACCCTGATCCCTGCACTCTTCGACTCGACTTCTACACAGGTGCCCTGGGCAACCATGGTCTTTACACAGCTTTGAGATCCACACCCTTTTATTAGTCTATTCTTTTCCCAGACAGCACAGTAGAGACCAGTTCTGTCTGCTGCAGGCGCAAGAGGGCGTCCAGCTGACCGATACATACATACATACATACATACATACATACATACATACATATGCACACACAGGTATTAACATTGCTAATGCCATTCCCCATAGGCTAGTGGACTTTTCTGAAGAATCTTTTCATTATAGGTTTGACTGTGCTGTAAATCTGCTGATTCATTGTGTGCGTGTGTGTGTCTGTGTCTGTGTGTGTGTGTGTGTGTGTGTGTGTGTAGGCAGCACTCGCAGGAAGCTCATCTGCACCATCTGCAACAAGAAATGCTCGTCTTCAGTCAACCTGCAGGAGCATCGCAAGGTCAGCCACGTGTCGTCTTCTCACTCCGCCCGCCCCTCCATGTTTCTTCTCTCTACCGCTGATCTGCTCGTCTCGTTCTCATCTCTTGCTCATCGCTTTTCTGCCTTTCAACGGTTTAATGGCTCACGTTCCAGCGTTTCAAATATCTGCATCTCTCCCATCCTCTCTCAGACTTTTACATGCTCTCTCCGCTCTCGTCTGGAGGTGAGCTTTATGTCCGCGCTGTAAAGGGGTCATCGTCTACGTCCAGAGTCCTACACCCACCGAAAAAGCCGTACCCCACGTACACAGATGGATGCCAGCAAAACCCATTTAAAGAACTCAAGTTCTGTGCTTGTTCTGGGTTCGATTCCCAGCTGGGGCGGTCTGGGTCCTTTCTTTGTGGTGCTTGTTCTCCAGTTCTTCCCATGTCTGCATGGTTTTCTTTTAGGCGCACTCCCACAGTCCAAAAATTTAAAGTCAGGGTGATTAGAGAAATTAAATTGCTCTATAGTGTGTGTGTGTGTGTGTGTGTGTGCCGGCGCGCCCTGTGATGCCTCGTCCAGGGTGTTACTGTGTGCCTTGCACTCATTGTAAAGCTAGTATAGGCTCCAGTGCTCCCCTATTAAATAAGTGTTTAAGAAAGTCATGTGACTGAGTGTTTTAGCTACACCTCTGAATAGGCAAAAGTATTTGGACACCCATGAGCAGTTTGGACTCCCATTTAACTAAACGGACTTTAAAATAGAATATTTTTGAATCTAACAGAGCAAAGCACTTTTTCATGCCCCCAGCCAGGATTCAGCTCACAGCTCTTATAAAGAACATCATGTCGGAAGTGTTGGTGAAATTTAGTTACTAGGGGTGTAATAAGGTTTTCCTATTTTTGTCTCTTTAAAATATTTTATTAATCTAAATAATAATTACCCTTTTATTTCTGAAGTAGGTACAAACCATGCAAAACAAAGCTTTATGAAAATGAATGAAGAATGCAATTTTTAAAAAAAGTATGGTCACATAGATACATTTGGCTGGAAAACCAACTGATCTCAGAGAGGGGAGGTGAATATCACCAGCGCCCTCTGCTGCTCAAAGTGAACTTATTGATCATAAATGAATTACCGATTTGAATTTTACCAGTCTTGTGGTGCATCGTTACATCCCTAGTAATAACCAATACACATATTTAAAGTTTATTATGTAGCAAAACCCACCAAGACTGGACTGCCTGATATTCGAGATGGGTTCATGACCCAAACAGCCTAGCTGTTGGAAGGGGCTTCTTATCGTCCCAAACCCTGATGGAAGTACGGCTGCATTATGAGGGGTCAACACAAGTCCGGTATGCAGAGCAGATGTGTTGTGATGATCCCTAAACAGGGGTGGCTGAATGAAAGAGTGTTCTCTGCACTGTAGTGGTAGTATCATCGATTTCCTTTCCGTATCTCTCCCCACCGGTGCTCAGAACAAACTTACGTTTACCTTAAATGTTCCGGCCTGTACGGTCATCCCTCTGGTGAACCGTTCCTCCACATGTTTGCAGCTGTGTAACACATCCGAATGCACCCGAGCGCTTAGTCTGTACTGTCCACACCGTAGCTCAGCCTGAATGACCCGATCCATCTGGAACCTCAGGACCCAGGGGGGGGAATTAACTGCCACTAATCGCCGTGGACGACAGCAGCACGTAACTCAGCGTTTATTAGGCTCGACCTCACCGGGACCTTATAGCTGTTTGGCAGCTAGCTGGTGTGAGGAATGAAGACCGAGATTAAAATGTTCTTTTTATTTCACCGCTCACAGATCAGAAGTCTACATACACTCACGCATTCACGGGGTTTCAGTCAGATCTTGGGCAACCAGGATCCTTACGCAACCTTCTCCCCCCCCATCTGTTTAATCCGGTCCTTTCTCACCCTCGTGGACTGGAGGCCGATTACATCAGCTGAGATTTGAACCATGGAGTTTAGAATCTCACCGGTGGTGTGCTTGCGGGTCGTCTTATCTGTTTTAATGGAATGCAACACACCCTGGACAACCCTCACGCTCGAGGTTCTATGGGTTTGCATTTATTGTGGTGCTGCCTGATTTAAGTTCTTCAATTTGATGTGTACATCAAGAAGGTCCTGGGTTCAAATCCCAGGTGGAGCGATCCAAGTCCTTTCGATCTGAGTTTACATGTCCTTCGTGTCTGTGGGTTTCAGTCCCCTCCAACAGTCCAAAGTGAATTTGAGAACAAAATCATCTGTGACTGTTTAACTTGAACTGATGATTCTTGTGTATCGAGTACCTGAATATCGTTCAAATGTGACGTTAAATCCTAATAAAATAATAATAAAATATATATTTATATTTCTGGTACATCTACAAGAAATGCTCAGCATCTTTTGGTACCCACATTGTCCATTTAATTGGGTTCTATAATCTATTTTCCCCATTTCTGCTCTCACTGGTGTTTTATCAGACATTGATCCTTTTCTGATGACGGGAGTTAATTAGCTGCTTAGCGGGTCTTTGTACGTATTCGATGGGTTTAATTAGAGAAGATCAGACGAGCTTTCGAGCACTTTTTGATCAGAGTGCTGAACAGAAGGCTTAATAGATGAGCTAAAGAGGAACTTTTGACACTAAAGACTCAGGATTTGGGGCTTTTGTTGGGCTTGAAACTTTACCGTACAGCGTCAGGGATTCGACCCGTCACCCTTTCAGTTGATAGACCGAAGCTCTACCCACTAGACCACCACTGTCCCTAAAATGAACACATAATAACGTTTGGGTCTCAATAAGGAGTTTCAGATTTACTGTTCATTTTATTACCGTTTTAACGTTTCAGGGTTGCAGTGGCTCAGACTTTCGTAAAACACCGTACATAAATATATGA
>JAYDZG010000020.1:16541749-16559430 GCA_034509265.1 Microcambeva bendego
GTAACTATAAAGGCCAAGTGGAACATCATCTAGACACCAGTATGAACTAAAATGACCATATAAATTACTAACACAATATTTTTTTTTATCAGATCTCCAAACAAAATGAAGTGGTTATCCAGTCTGTTTGCTCATGAAAGAAATGCTTCATCCTTCTGTAGCTGGCTGCACAAAAAAGTGTTTTAGTCAAGGGCTGTTCATATTTCAGGAGAGGTGTGAGCAGGAGTATACCCACCTCAAATCAGGGACCCATCAGCTGCAAAATACAAACTGACTACTACAAAAACAGGGTTTAAATCGTATTAATCGATTTGACTACTCAGACCCTTGAGCAATGCCTTCATCCGATTTAATTCCAAAGTCCAATCAATAAGACAACAGTAGCTTTAACACAACCTTTTATTTGCAAAGAAAGGCTTTTCATTAAATAGTATTTGTGCATATGTAACAATGTATGTAACAATGCAGAATTTTAGCAGCAAGGACTAGTAACTACATCAGAATAAAATATAAAAATATTACCAGTGCTAAAATATCAAATAATTAAACAAGGAATTAAAGCAAAACACCCTTGAGTGGCTCAGTGTTGCACACTCTAGATTCTGTGTGTGTGGTCACCACTGCAAACACAACATCAGCAATGCCCGGCCACTCAGGGACTCATACACACCCTGAAAACCCTCCGACACACACAGACCACCTCTGAACTGATGCAGAGCCACTTACAGCTCTCAGCAGAGTCGTGAAAAACGATACAGAAATTGATGGTTTTATTTTAGCTCTCTGTGCCAAAGTAAAGACTGAGAGTGTTTGGAGTGAGAAGCTGACTCCAGGAACCAGTGCTCACTCTATAACTCTCTGATGGTCTGGACTGGTTCACAGCACTTTTATGCCAGCAGAGCCTCAGACGTAAGTCTTGTTGGCCATTCAGTGTCCAAAACTGCAGCTCTTGTGGGGTGTTCCCAGTCTGCAAAGGTCACTTTCAAAAGTAAAACACACACACATATGTTGCTTTGTGTACCCTGTATAGAAGTGCAGCTCACTGTAAACAGGTGCACAGGCTTAACAGTAACAGAACCACCTCCGCCAAACACAAGAGGTTTTGGTTTTCTGTTGCTGAGAGCTTTGTGAAAGGATAAAAATTATGACTGAAGATGATTTTCACTCAGACAAACTTTCATCACTTGGAGGTTTAGTGCTGAACCGAACGAGCAAAGTTCAGACACCAGACTGGTTTGGATCATTAACAAGATTTGAGGTGAAAATTGTTATTTAGCTTCTTTTATTCTGAACTTTTCCTGTCAGTGCCACCCTAAAGACTTTTTTATTGATGATTATAATGATAAATGTATTTATTCTGCACAGTTGATACTCGATACTCACAGTGCTGACAGAACATATCAGAAGTGTCAGGAAGTCCTATCGAGACCCATCGAGCTTTGACTGAGCAGTTCTTGTGCTTGGGTTTTATTTTATAATGCATTGATGAAATGTCCCAAGTGCACCATGTTCGGCTGTTCTTTTATATACGTATATATATATACATGGGTGTTTATGGATGTGTAGTATGTTTAAATGCATATATAGATACATTTATATATTTTTGTTTTGTTCGGTTGCTGTTTTTTGGCTGTTATATTATTTTCCCTGTAAAGTGTTAAAGATTAAAGACACCATGTAAGAGTAACTCAGAATTATTACAAATGAATCACAAAGCTACTGGTAAGCCTTGAATAGGTAAATCATATGTAGTTTAATGATCACATTTTTATTATTGCAAGGGGACCGACCTTCCCCATGACACATAACAAAACATGTCTGTGTAGGCATCCAGCCTGCCAATCTTAGTAGTGATGAGCTAACAAACTCTTCCACCTGACTAATGATAATAATAATAATAATAATAATAACAATAATAATAATGCTTCAAACCCCTTTAATTACAGTTTTTATATGTTTTTTAGTGGGACGTGGTCCTGCTTGATGGTGGCCAGTTGTCAGCTTTGTAACTTGAACTGGATCAGAAGTTCCCTCCTAGCTCGTAAGAAAGCGATTGGCTAGTGTTGTGGTAAAAGCATGTACACGTTTCTCTGACTGATGGTTGATATGTGATCTGATCACTGGCTCAATTGTTAAGAATAAAAACCTCACATGTAAAATCAGCACCTTTCCCCCCAGTTTAGCTTAACACCAGACTGGACAAACACGTTCTATGTGAAACCCAATAGGCACAAAGTCAAACACTGAGTGTCATTTATAGCCCTCCTGTGTTCTGTTATATGTCCTTCTCAGGTGTTGGGTCATGCAGGAATTTGAATAATTCATGGTACCAGTGCTGTAATCACATGAATCACACTGTACAGTGTGGTCAGAACAGGGTCAGAGCTCAACGCCTTACTGGAAAGACACATTTTAAGCGTTTTATGTGCCTGTTCGGGGAGGTGGGGGACCTGTGGAGAGAGTCCATTAAACCTCAGGAAGGCTACAGCTCATCACACAAATTCCATTCTCCATCATACATCAAACCTGAAGGCTGGGCTGCTGTGCTACCAGGATGGTGGCTGAAAAGTCTCGAATGTTTTCCAATGTGCACACTGGTACATTTAGCTTAGTAGAGGAAGAATTACCAGCACACTTACTTTGGGAAGGTGGAAAGAAACTGGAGCACCTAGAAAATCCATTAAAAATAAAATAAAAGAAAAAATAAATAAAAAATAAATAAATAAAATAACATTTTGGGGGAAAAATAATTTATAAATCTGCTACTCACATTTGTAACCGCTCAGGTCGTCATTGATGCTAGTTTACATCGGCTAGTGTACATCGGTTGTACACTTTTTTTGCAGTGCATTATGGGATTATTTGAGTGCACTGAAAATGCTGAAATAACCAAAATAACCAAAGCCCAAAATAGTGCACTATTTAGTAAATAGGGAGCAGTTTTGGACACACCTTCCCTTTAAGTGGGGATTTAACCTAGTTCCTAATGACCCATGATGCCGTGCAGTATGTTGAATTTAATCCACAAACTGCTGAGGCTCATCGGTCAGACATACTTACAGTGTCAACGGTTAACCCATCTGTTCCTTCTTTATCCTTCTCGGACACTTTCTATAGCGGAGTTCAGATCTAAACCCACAAGCAGGATGCAGCTAAGGATTATGGGTAATGCCTAGCCATGACCAGATGCCATCTATCATCTATCTAGCATGAGTGACAAGTCTGTAATTGTGGTGGGAATGTAGTCTTCTGATCTCCAGACGAGGACATCCCACATAAGCACACTGTCCAAAAATAGTTATGGATTTAAACTGGAATTTCACCTTTTAGAAGTAACCATGACACATGGGCCCCAATGCAAAAAAACCCTGTGTGGAGTTTGCATGTTCTCCCTGTGCCTGTGCCGGTTTCCTCCGGGTGCTCCGGTTTCCTCCGAGTGTCCAAAAACATGCAGCCAGGTGAACTGGAGACAATGAAATATCCTGTATACATCTTTCAGCTTCTGGGAGGGTTATACTTGTGGGGTGCTGAAATCCATAAATAACAGATTACTGTGGTGTAGTAAACTAAAGAGGTGGTGGTTCTGTACCAAACCTGGGTGCTGCCAAACAGAAGGAAATTGTTTGAAGCCCGTCTGGCATGGATGAAGTTCTTGTCCGTGTGTTGGCTGCTAGGTGCCCTGCACACTGGTGTAGTCAGGGTCACAACCCGGGCTTGTGCTCTACCACATGACCCACAGCTAATAACTTCCAGCTATTGATGGCAACCAAAAGTTCAGGATCTAACCCAGCGCTGTACCGACACCCAATCCTCACGCCTTTCACCAATCTTCCCGCCTGTTTTTCATTTCATTCTGACACGCGACTCTTCTTCCCGTCGTCCTTCCTGACGTTCTTCTGTCCACCAGACTGAGCAGTAGGTCACATCCAGGAATCTAAAATAAACTGTACGTGCCCTTGGTTTCCCCTCATATGTTGTATGTAAATCCATCAGAAAGGCATCTGAGAACCAACTGCAGCTGCTTTAGTTTGTTTCTTTCTTCAACCTCAGCACCACTTCCTGTTTTGGAGGCCTTTTAGATATCCCAAAGGTCCTAAAAGTGCATATCCAATTGTTTACAAAATCAATCATCATCTGTTACAGTCAAAAGGGCACAAAAACTCTGAGGAAATTTCAGGATGAACCTAAAATGCACTCTAATATTTACAGGTGAACTTAATGTGACCTTCTCCAAACTTTTGAATGCAGATGTCCAACTGTTCAATATTTCAGTTACTGTTCTCTAATAAGGAGCTTAAATTCACAACAGGTGTTTTATCCATGAATCCACCAATACATTTCCTGGTTCACTTAGAATCTGTATTTAAACCTCCTCTTTAAAGCCGACTTTAAAATGTGTGTGTGTGTGTGTGTGTGTGTGTGTGTATGCCACAATCTCTGGAATGCTGGATTTCACTAATTTTAGAAAGTTTTTGTCAGTTTCTGAGCAGAACAAAGACAGAAGTGAGAACATAAGGATCCTAAAGAGATTTAGGATGAGGAGATTCATAAACGAGAGTGGACTGAATGAATTCCGTCTCTCAACTGAGCGAGCCGCTCCGAGTCCTTCACTAACTTACCAGCCAGTTTAAAGAGCTGCAAATACTTCCACTGTGTTGTCATTTATAGTGCTATCACGGGTAATAACGGGAGGATTAGAGCGTTTGCCTTTTGATCCCATAATCCTCCACCCTCTCTGTCGGCTTATTACAATCCCAGAAACTCAGACGCAGATTTGAGGAGCATTAAGGGGGAAATGACCCCAGATCCCAAACACCACCGCTGTACAGTCTCACTTCTCCTTTTTTTAAGGATTATATCAGTTCCAAGATGTCCTACAGTCATCGCCTGATTAAAAATCTCCATTTATTTTTTGTGTGTTGATTGTGGCTGTAATTCTCATAGAATTAAATCGACATGACCATTGAAAATATGAAAAATCTTAATCTCTGTAATGAATATCTCCACTGGCTGCTAGACCTGTCCATCAAAACTGTAACTCCTCCCCTTCTCCTCTGTGACGATGTTTTTTTACTTTCTTTTGTGATTGTATTTTTTAAATATTTAACTGAGCCTTGGCCATACTAGTGTCCATATTTCTGTCATGCCAATAAAGCTTCGATAGAGTTGAGTTTAAAGAGGTGAAACTTCTTTGCTGCCTAAGAGTGCAAAACTTCAAGGTTTTGTTTTTAATCAGGACTTTGGTTTATAAGATGTGCAATTATAATAACTGTATTATTTATCATGCTCATCAGTGATTCAGATTCCTATCAGCGGTTCTCATTACATGTTTACTTGTTTACTAAGATTTATTGTACATTGACTAGTCAGCGAACCTCAGCCAACTTACCAAAGACTAATTCACGCTGATTGGCATAAAGTCTTTTCTTCTCTTTAGATGAGTTATGTGGATTTGTTAAATGTACTGTATTGTGTCTCTGTAATGTGTTTGCACTGTTATTGTTTTATTTTATTTTATTTTCCAGTACAGTTTAAATTTTAGAGACTAAAAGTGCAAGTACTATACAGAAATGGTGTGTGTGTGTTTATCATTATTTATTACAGTAATGTCGGTTTTATTAAGATTTAAGGGAAATATACTTACATTTATAACAAATAAGAGCATGTGAGACATTAGAAATGTTGGTGGAAATGTTGGCGGACACTGTTGAATTTTTTATTTACGTTTTTTCAGATGTGATAAATAGATTTAACATACTAACATTTTGACTTAAGAACAGAACCTCAGAACCAATTACATTCATGCAAGTCAAGGTTCCCGGATGCTGAATTATTTATAATTATTTATTAGCAAGACGGATGCTGAATAATTAGCTTAAAAACCGCAGAAATTACTTTACGGCCATTTCTCCTGTATTGTTTAACTTTGTAGCTTTTTATTCTGCCCTTTATTCGATATAAAATTTAAGATTTAAAATCCTGACGACTTGCTGGATCACCACTGTAACGCTACCTTGCATTTAGTCACGTCACCGCTATATTTCAGGAGTGGAAGTCGGTTGAACGTCACCGGGGATAATTTAAGACTCTGCAGATGATCTGATGGCTTGATGAAGACAGCTGGAGGAGATTTAAACCCGTGATGGATGTGTCGCGGCGTGAGATTCATTTACACACGACGAGGGATGGACGCCACGAGCGCCAAGGCTGGTGTCTGGGCATGAGCTCATCCCTACAGGGCTCCTCATTCATCCGAGCTCGTCTTCATCGTGGGTGCGCCCGCAGGATTAACGGCCTACTTCAGTCCCCCGGCACCTCCGTCCTTCTTCCTTGGTTTCATCCCTCGCTTGTTCTGGTTCACCCGTCCGCCTCTGATCAGAGTTGGCAGAGCTTCGGCGGTACGACGGGGGAGAAGAAAGAGAATCGGAACAATTTGGACGAGAGGAAGTTGGCACACGGGAGTGGAACTAATTAATGAACAGAGCGCTGTTTATATAGAGCAGCCAATGATGTAGAGACGAAAACAGAGCTCTGAGAAGAGGAAATAGAGATCTACGTCAAATTATAGCATGCCAGAGAGAAGAGAAGAAATGAAGCCGTCTAGGTGACCGGAAAATACTCTAGTTCCTTTATTACATCACTTTTATTTTGTACTTATTCCTTTCTAAAAGTGTTTTTATTGGGTTTGAGTCCCAATAATGTAAGAGACTCTGGTTTAACAAAAATATATTCAGTTTCTTATCCCTCAGACATAAATAATCACTACTCGCCTCAGGACCCTCTTACAAAATGCAGAAACTATTTGACGATGTCACAGCGGAGATCTTAGGTTCAATACTCAGATGGGACGGTCCGGGTCCTTCTTCTGTAGATTTTGTATGTTCTCCTGGTGTCATTCCGGTGCTCCGTTGTTTCCCCCCAGTCAAAAAACATGCAGCAAGCTGAATTAGGCACTGAATTGTTCTATCTGTACCTGACCACTAGGGTGCATAAGCCAGTGCACTGTAGTGCCAAGCCCGAATAAATATGGAGGGGGGGTTAATGCCGATCAAGATCTGCTCTGCCAGAAAAAGAAGGATATATTTCATTCTGAGATTTACTTCTGAGTTTGATTTACTATACTTTTACCCAGTACGTTTTAAAATAATTCAATACTGTCATAATTCCATAAATTATTAATTTATTAGGATATTAATGTAATGTTTTACATACTTTAAATTCATGACAGTAGCGGTAGATATACATTTTATCAAACACAGTAATGGGCAATTTTGTCTCTCCAATTTACCTTACTTGAAACTCTTTGGACTGTAGGTGGAAACCGGAACTTTCGGAAGAAAGCCAACATGGACACAGCGAGAAAGTCTACACAGACCCGGACTGCCCCGCCCAGTGTATGTAAACTTTTGTTTTAACATTACATCTCATTATTATTATTATTATTTTTAAAGGTGATAATAAACGGTACTGAAATGGACCGGTGCTTTATGTCGGTGAGGCCCGTCATCATGCACATCGGTCATCGTAATCACCATCGGAGAAGCCGGATGTTAATCGAAAGCGATGGAGGGAGAAGTTGTGCCTGAGGGAAATCCAATCACATCCCACACAGCCTGCTGAGAGAGAGAAATAAAGACAAATGAAATGGTAACACAAGCTGGAACAATTTTAAAGTACCTGCTGAAGGAAAAGCAGCTCTGACCAGCACTGACTGACTATTTAGCTTTATTGTGGAGGGGCACAGTGGTAACGTGTGTAGCTGTCGCCTCACAGCAAGAAGGTCCTGGGTTCCATCTCCAGGCGGCATGGTCTGGGTCCTTTCTGTGGGGAGTTAGCATGTTCTCCACGTGTCTGTGTGGGTTACACCGGGTGCTCCGGTTTCATCCCACAGTCCAAAGACAGTTACATGGCTGTTTTGTCAGCAAAGAGGGACCACAATATTAGGAAGGTGGTCCTAATGTTACGCCTGATCTGTGTAATTGTGCTTTAGCTGTGGTATCTGTATTCTTGTCCGCATGTTACTTGACCCGTGAGCATTTGCTGACACACACAGTGACCCCGATTTCATCTCGGAATTTTTACCTCGTGTTTGATAAATTTTCCATCTCTTATATTTCTCGGAAAGCATTTTTCCTTTCTGCTAGTTCCCGAGCATCTCTGAGCCGACCACTGGGCCTACGATAAAACAGAGAGGGAGCAAAGTGACGACAATATGGCTAATCCTTCATTACTCTAATAACACTGGCTCACTGAACAAAGCTTCACCACTATCCACTCTGACCGCCCGAACCTGACCCATCAGAAAAAGTCCTAGCCGCTAGCTTCCTGTCAGGATGTCACGTCTACATAAGGACCGATTTTAACGCCACGGCTCGACCGTCCCGCGAGCTCAGTGTGGGATTTATTTCACCTCAAAGTTTCGGGATCTTTCTTAAAAGGTTAAAACCTGGAATGGAAATAACAGCAGAGCTGCTTTTTATCTGTGATAAAAGGACTCTGGGGGAAAAATCATTTGAGTTTTTAAAGTGGAAACGCTAGCGGCTGGATGACGGCCTTTTCATGACGTCTGTACGTTAGCGTGCCGATCTTCCTGACGTTTGGATTAGCTGATCTGAATACCATGTGACAGCCCAGACAACGCCGAAGCGACTCGATCAGAATTGCGTAACTCTTGGCTGATGTCCGTTCATTGAACGTTTTACCAGTGCTTCAGCCTGGTCAGGGTTGTGGTGGGTTAAATTCATTCCCATAGGAAGACTAGGATGCGTCATGTGAACTATGTGAATCCTTTCGGCTGCTCCCGTTAAGCGCCGCCACGGCAAGTCGTGGTGCCCATTATTGGTTTGGCATCTCTTTTATGCCAGATGCCACTCCTGACACAACCCTTCTTATTTATCTGGGCAATATAATGCACTGGTTTGTGTGGCCAAGTGGCTTGGGTGACGCTGTAGAGTCTATTAACTAGTAACAATAGTAAAGTAAAATGGTACACGAGTGTTAAAGCGGTAAACATAAACCAGGGTCCATGTAGGGTAGGGCCTTAATTACACGTTCCTTAAAAATGTACAATACATTTACATTTACAGCATGTAGCAGACGCCTTTATCCAAAGCGACTAACAGTTTAGTTACAATCTGAGCAATAAGGGTTAAGGGCCTCGCTCAAGGGCCCAACAGCAGCCACCTGGAAGTAGTGAGGGTTTTTTTTAACAAACGACCTTCATATTACTAGTCCAGTACCTTAACTACTAGGCTACGGTAGTTTTGATTATGAAAGCGTTGGCTTATTCGATTTTGCTAATGCAACAGCCCCAGCATATTCTGCTGTCTGTCACTGTCACCATCATTTCCAACCAACATCAAAAGCTTCCCGATCCCATTCACTCGAGAGCGGAAGGCGCTGCTTAAAAAATGCAGTCAAGGTCCAAAAACACCCTCTGACAGATGCGAGCAATGACGTGCGACGGGCCTCCACTACGGCCAGAGCGAAATACCTTTTAATGGCCTCGCTTAACAAGCAAGGGAAGTGGTTTCGCTCCACGCCCTAGTCACCCACAAAACCCCAAAATTCAGCCTGTGCGAGGCCCTGAATTTCCCAGAGTTCAACAGGAGCGGTATTAATCATCCCATACGTTGTTGTGCATAAGTCACTCGAGGAGGAGGAGGAGAAGTCTTCGATCTGGACTGTTTCACCTCTTTATGGTCTCGGCCCAAACCACATGGACAAGAGTCAGAAACGCCACCAATACAATTTCCTCCAGCAGAAACGACTTCAATGAGTCTCACATGTGACTACGGATCCATTCCCACGGACTCCCAACGTCCACAAACATCAGACGGGGTCATGTTACACGCGTTATGAGCCGCCTGTCATGCTGTGATGGAGATTTGAAGGGAGGGTGGAGCATTATTGGACTGCAGTGCTGTTGTGTTTCATATGCAGGCTAATCTCAGAGCTTTTTATACGCTCGTAGCCAACACAGAGCAGAAGTAGAATCATAATAAACTGTTCATACGTAAAAATACTGCAAAAAACGTTTACATGTTTACACATTAATGCCCCACATTAATGCCCTTCCTGACACAACCCTCCGTAATTTTCCTGAGCTTATATATCATACAGCTAGATACCTACAGGACAATTCAGTGTCTCTAATTAGTGACAAATTAGACAATTTAATGTTATTATGTTCTTATTTTGAATATTGTATTATTTTCTGATGTATGCATATTTTTATTTTATATTACATTATATGGTATTAAAAAGTTACAAAGCTTACATTTTCAGCATTTCAGCATGCCCTCATCTAAAGCAGCTTACAGTACAGTTACAGTATACAGTCTGAGCAATGAGGGCGAAGGGCCTCGCTCAAGGGCCCAACAGCAGCAACCTGGTAGTGATGAGGTTTGAACCGGTGACCTTCAGATTACTAGTCCAGTGCCCTAACCACTAGGCTACGGTTGGCTACAGAAGTGATGGAGCTTGTTTCTGAGGAACCTTTCTGAAGAACCCTCGTAGATCAGTCAATGAATCATGTCAGTAACGTTGGTCTCTTCATTTTGGTCAGTGAATTACGATCTGTATGTTTATAACTTCTTTATAAGTTTAATTGCACTGATTCACATGGTACATGGAACAGTGGTCTCTTTGTAGAGATCAGAAAAAAGATCATTTGATATGATGTGTGTTCAGATATGAATGAAAACAAACGTGTCTACCATCAAGCCGCCACTGGGAGCTTTATTATAATCTAGATTTGAACTTTTCGTTCAGTCGGATGCTCTGTGAAATCCAATATAATAATAATATAATGTAATATCAGTATTTCTATTATCTATACCACCATGTGCTTTAGGAAAGAAGGATATACATGAGGTAACAGTCACCAAATGAGCCGAGTACACTAATTAAGTTCATTTCTTCTCTTCTCCTTCCTGTGATGAAGGAAGCTCTGAATAATTTTACCCTCCGTGTCTGAATGAAACGCTCTCTTGTGCTCTAAAATTGATGATTCTGTTCATGAACCCGACTATAACTACCTCAAACGTCGACACAAGGTCCAGACTTACCGGTCAACACACTCGGCCCGGGTGATGTATAAGTTCCTGCTGGAGCAAGTCGTACTGCAGGTGTTTCTAATCCAGGAGCACACGAGGAGCGCTTTAGCATGCAAACAGTAGAAGAGTGGGATTGTTCTCTAATAGTAATGACCTGAGCTGATGTACGAACATTAGCACGAGCATTAATCATGTCGACGTTCATGGGGTCTGTTTAACATTACACGGCTACGGCACCTCAGACACGACGGCATTATTTTCATTTTCTAATAATTGAATAATCCCTCCATACAGGTTTTGTTTAGTCTGGTGAGGAGAGATAAATAATCATTACACCTCGAGAAAGAAAAAGAATATAAACAAAAAAACTCAAGATGACTTAAAAAAAAAAACCCAACAAGAACAGATACACTAGATTTAAAGCTTATCAAATCAAGGTCAGGGTGGTGGTGGGGGGTGCTGGAGTCTATCCTGGGCTTTTAAATGAGCGGACATAGTAACACCCTGGATGGGGCGCCAGTACAGACACACGTACACACATTCATCTGTATTCACAGTGTCTCCAATTAACCTGTTTTTGGACTGTGGGAGAAAACCGGAGCTCCCGGAGGAAACCTACGTGGACAAGGGGAGAACATGCAAACTCCACGATCTGTTGAGCGTTTTCCTGAACCTAGATGAAGGCACCAAAGCAATGTACTCGTTTGAAGCCTGAAAATTCGCTGCTAACACCATACAGTGTAAGAGAAGGATATATATAAATTTTTAAAAATAAATCTGATGAATCTTGTGTAGTGAGTGAAGGGTGCAAGCGAGGTCTTCCTTACGACACGAGCTCCGAGTCTAAAAGCATTTAAAACTCAAACGCTCGCGATGTAGCTGATGCTAGGTGAGCTGTACATAAAACACAACCCCGAGTGATACAGGAGGAGATCCAGCACCTGTCTCTGCTTTGCCCGTGACCCAACTTTCACCCTAATTCTCGTTTTACGGGTCACACGGTGTTAATCCAGCTAATCCCCACCAGAGTAATAAAAGATCTGGATTCAATCAAATGCCCCACCGGAGCTCCACAGTGATAATGGAACAACCCATATTCACCAGCTAAGCTGTGATCCCGACCCACACTCATAACCCCAACCCATTAGCCTTCCCAGAGTGCATGGCTTCATAATCAGGGCTGTCCTTAATCGAATGGCGTTCTCCGTTGAGTTTGATTGCTTGTGAAAAGCCCACACATTCTCACCGGTCGTTCCAGCCTCTCTCGGGTTCTCCAGCTCGGTCAGGAGCGAGGGCATGCTGCTGGAACGCCGAAGCTTCCTGCCGTGTGTTTAAATGTGGTTTGGCCGGCGGCCTCGGGTTCCAGTCGAGCTTCGTGCCCTGGTCAAACGTCTTCAGGATTTTCAGCGTTCCTCTGCCACTATTCCGACACTGGACTGTATCATGGACTGACAGGGGTCAGAAGTTTACATACACCCCAGTGGGCTGTGTATTTCATGGCTGTCTTGTATGTTTTCATTGATTTATTCATTCGTCCGTCCATTTCCTCCTGATTTAGTTCATTTGTCTGCTGCAGGTCCTGCTGATTGTACCTGCTAGATGGAAGCCGAGACGCGATCCCCTCACTGCACAGACCTTTCTCAGTTAAAAACATTATTTCATCATTTTATAATATATTTTCTCATTCTTCTTATTCCTTCTTGTTTCTCTCTTCACTGTGTGATGCGCCACACCCATTTTTAAACAAATTTTTGGCCCATTGCCTTCTATTCATTTTAAAATAATGTTATAAAGTGAGATGGAGGCCGTTTCAGCTCTAAATCATCCGGCTCGTTGACGACATATAAAGAATTTCTGGACATGCACATTTCTGGTCGCGCCCCTTTTGGCTTCCATTCATTTTTGGAAATTCAGCAATATCAATGCCACTAAATCATCCAAACAGTTGATGACACCTGGACATTGATGGAGTTATTTTTTGCTCCATGATGTTCTAACTCTAAATCGTACATCCCATCATCAACCCCATGACTTGGACACAGCATTTAGGTATGCACACCCACTGCACTGCAATCACACTCTTTATCTCTGGCATCCTTTTCTTTTTCTTTTTTAATAATCCACAACGTGTGCCAGTTTTGTGCTTTACTATCTGAGCTTTTATCTGAGCCTGACACTTTACACTAGCGATGTGCATTTTTATTTTTTATATTATTATATATTGGTTTAGATTTTATATCTCAATTTTTGTACTACAATTTTTGTACTACTTAGATTTGGCTGGACAGATGCTTTATTGATCCGGAGGAACATTTTTGGCCTCCAGTTGTTTAACAAGCAGAAAAATAGAAACAAATGCAAAAAAAAAAATTAAGTTCTTATGTATCCATCAATCTACGACCATTATTATTTTTGATTTAAAAACCCCTCACAGCAGAATTTGGGATTCAGCATGGACCAGGCTCACTTTATCTTCCTCTTAAATAAGAAGGTAGAATCCAAGACCCAAGCAGCTGAGCGTCCTGCAGGACCAGGACCCCGAGCAGCAGGCCCCAGCAGGCCCCATACAGACACATCCTTCCAGCTCGGTCAGGACGCTTATTTGAAGTTGAGTGACATTTATTACTGCACTTCATAAAAGTGTGTCAGCTCATATCCTGCCGGCCGCGCTCCCCTCTGACACTTGGCAGCGGGTACACAGGCAGGAGAGTCAGAAGAAAATAATCTGAGAGCTGGAGCTGCTGGAACAGACGAGTCCGGGGAAAGAATGCAGGATCTGAACGCTCAGAGAGTCATGGCCAACCAGAGCAAATGGACAAAGCGGAGAACGAGTCCTGAACAGAAGAGAAGGAACTTAAAACTCGGCCGTTTGGGGGCTATCCCACTGGGCATAAGGTGTACAGTAACACCATGGATGGGGTGTCAGTCCATCGCGGGGTATGTACATACACACACCTGGCTTTAGGGCAACTCAGTGTCTCCAATTAACCTGACTGTGTTTTAGGACTGTGGGAGGAAACCAGAGCTTGTTTATCATTATTTATCCTCCTTATTTATCTAGGCTTCCGACACTACACTGGTTTGTGCTAGTCTTGTATGTTTTTATTGATTTATTCATTCAACCATCCAATTTCTACTGATTTAGTTCATTTGTCTGCTGCAGGCCCTGCCGATTAAACCTGCTAGATGATGGAAGCCGAGACTCGCTCACTGCACAGACCTTTCTCAGTCCAGAAATAATTATAATATCACTGTGGAAGCAGCATGGTGGCTTAGTGGGTAGCTCTGTCGCCTCATAGCGAGAAGGTCCTGGGTTCGATCCCCGGGTGGGCCGATCTCGGTCCTTTCTGTGCTGAGTTCGTGGGTTTCCTCCGGGTACTCCAGTTTCCTCCCACAGTCTAAAGACATGAATCGTCCTGTAGGTAACTGCGATGGACTGGCACCCCATCCAGGGTGTTACCATGCGCCCCTCCCCGACCCTAATTAGGATAAGGGGTTAAAGACAGTGAACCGATGAGCTGAAGATCACTGTGTGTAAAGGAGCTGGTTCAGTCAGTAACATAAATAACGGAGATTCCTGGAGTTTCATCCGTTTCATCCAGTTCTGAAGTGTAATATCTGGAATGAATTAACCTCTCAGTTATTTTGATTTAAGCTTCAAGTCTTCAGTAACACGCGCTTGATAAATGAAGTGATGAAATCTTAAAATGAGGTACGAATGGTGACCACTGGATTATTCCCGCTCGGCCGCTCTGATGATGAGCCTCAGTTCGAGTCGGACCACGAGACGGCCAACTGGCGACCAAAACCAACAGGACGCCTCCATCGTTGGAGAAAAGTAACCGGATAAGCTGCGCCGCGTCCCCGCCGAACGGTCAGCGGAGTGATTCTTGGATGGGGTGAGGAATCGTGCGTAATTAAAACGGACTCGCGTCTGGATCCGTGAGCCCCTCCGAATACACAATCGATGGCAAACGCTCCCGGAGAACACAATGGATGCTTCAAGAGGAGACGCGTTCTCACACCACTATGGTTTTCTGGTTCTGATTCTGTGAATAATTCCATAACGGATCGTCCGTCTGAGCGTCCATGATGAACAATTTGAGAGAGTAAACATCTCTCCGGGTTTCTCCGTCTGGCACCGAGCACGCAAGGACGAATTATTATTCATAACCAGCAACTTAGAAGCTTTAAAGTTTGTTTCTTCAGAACAGAAGTGAATATGTGTGCAAACCCGGAGACGTAATTGGAAATGAATTCTGCTTAGCACGACAAATGTTTCTAATAAAATTTGGACTTTCATTTCATCTAAAGCTCAGCTCAGCAGAGCGCCATGGCGTGAGTTCTCGGCCCGATCTGCATCCACACACATTTCTTTTTGGTCCTAATTTTCAATTTCTATTACTATCAAGGCAGGGCAAGACCACACCCCGGACAGAGCGCCCGTCTATCGTCGGGTTCTCCCCCTCCATCCAACCACCCCATGTATATGGACACAGAGAAGTCCCTAAGAAGTACACGAGTCAAAAATGAAAATGTGATCTCATTTATATAAATGACGTTATACTTACTGCTCCACCACATAATAAATCATAAATAAAAATTAAATAAAAGTTGCTGCATGTATATTTTTGCAAAAGAAAAAACTATAAATGTGGGAAGAATAGCAAATTTGAACTAGAACGTGTATTTAATTATTGTATTGAATTATTTTTTGGACAGGAGTTTGAACCCTGCTCGTGCTCTATAACCATTTCTGTCTCCTCATTGATTTTGACTGTGACCTTCCTGTGACCAGGGTAAACCAATCCAGAGAACACCCACTACGCCGCAGGGTGTGTGTGTGTGTGTGTGTGTGTGTGTGTGTGCCCTCGTAAACGCTGCAAATAAAAAAGCAGGAGAGGGAAATATAACGAGTGTCACAATATTGTATGGTCACGTGACACAGGGGACCAGAGCTGTGAGATGACTTACACGGGGAATAAAAAAAGAAACCATACCACCCCATACTGTTACCAGCTTTCAGTATATATACACTGTCTTCAGTGTATATATAAATAAATAATAATAATAAATCAGAAATCTTCATTTATAACCTGATACGAATCACCGGTATGTGGATTAGCCTGAATATTAACGTCGAGCTGTGATAAAGGGCTTCAGTAATGTTTTACATTTATCTCGCCTTGTAGCACTACACCAAGCAAAACATGATTAGACAGATATCAACTACAGGTGGAGAGAATCACAGACACAACAAATAAAAAGCAGCTTGGTGTTTTCACATCTTAAAGAAAATTTTAATATCAGTGACTCTTATTAATTGGATTAATGTAGACACAGTAGGCTTAAATTAAACTCACCTCTTCTCACACACCTAGGGCGGGGCAAGAGAGGCAAAATCATCATCGGCAAGTATAAGACAAATAACCAGAACATCAGACAAACATGGGTAATACAATTAACCATGGTGGCACGGCAAGATATTCCACTAGCACACCAGCACTGATATTCTGAAGGTCTCAGTTAGAAACTTACATTGTTGTCAGTGCTGTTCTGCTAAAGCTGGATGACCTGTGCAGAATGAAAGGAAACCGGAGCCACACATGGGAAGGACATGCAAACTCTGCACAGAAAGGACCCGGTGTGCTCCCCCTGGGGATCGAACCCGGGACCTTCTTGCTGTGAGGCAACAGTGCTACACCCCACGGCTAACATCGTAGGAGTGGATCGATAAAAATCGTTAAGGTCGGATAAAGAGATTTAGATCCCTAAAAATGAAATATATTCTTAAACGTTCGTGTTCAGCCCCACATCAGGAAGGGATGAAATAAGTAAAGAACAAAGTCAGAACTCTTTAATAAGCTTGTTGAAATAAAAATATTGCTCGTCGTGTATGTGTCGCCCCGGATGCCCAACACAGGGGAAGATCAAAAGTCAACTTTGGTACCTTCAGTTGTTTTCCAGACTCCAGTTTCCCAGTCGTCCTGTACTGACTCACTTTCGGGCCCTGATGTGCACACATCTGGTCTGATGCTGTCTCGTTATCACGGTGCAGGGGCGCAGCGGGACGCAGGCGCTGCATCGACACTCGGGATGATTTTGATGGATGAGTGGAGCTTACTGCACGACTCAGAGTCGTTTTCTTTCATGAGGTCAGAGCTGCACTTTACTTGCCCTGCGAACCCAGGGTCCGGCGCCAGCGGGAGGCTCTCCGAGGCATTTAGGTTCATTTGCACACAATATACACACTGACAGAACATTAATGCACTGGAAAGGTGGGTCAGACCTGCTGGGAAAACTGGAAAATACCTGAATAATTGTTAGTGGAAATTCAAATACAGAAATGATCTAGTGCTGTTTGTGCACGGACACAGTGGCTCGATGGAGAAAGAATGTTCTGGGTTCGATTCACAGACCTATGTGGTGTTTGCATGTTCTCCCATGGGAGCAAACCAGAGCTCCTGGAGGATACCCACACACAGTCCAAAACATTAGGCCCTGGTAATTGAACACACTAAATGGCCCTTTAGGTAGGTGTATGTGTGTGTGTGTGTGTGTGTGTGTGTGTGTGTGTGTGTGTGTAGGTGCAGCAGCATTTGCAGGTGCAGTAACACACACTCT
>JAYDZG010000020.1:16661562-16672330 GCA_034509265.1 Microcambeva bendego
CCCACTGCATCAATCCCACTGTATCAATCCCACTGTATCAATCCCACTGTATCAATCCCACTGCATCAATCCCACTGCATCAATCCCACTGCATCTTGCAGGCATGCTGTCCAACCAGGGCCCTCTCTTCACCCCCATGAATAAATAACAGGTTCTTTAGAAAGCCTGGCCCGTAACCTCACCGTATCTCCTTATGGTTCAGTAATATTGTCCAATGTTAAAGTTTGGATGGGGTTCCATAAAGTTTTAAAATAATACAAGGTAAAACAATAATTAATTCATCAGTTTATATCATTAATTGTCTGTAAGGGTAAGTATTGTGTCTTTCTGCGCTTGAACATCGGAGTTAAGGGTTCAACCACCACCATAACAAACTCTCAGGGTCCTCTGTGCCATCTAGGAATCAACAACAGGTGCTATATCACGGTTTTATTTGTACCGATTACAATTGTACCGTGTTCTTAGGATTTTTCTATATTGTTTAAGACCATGGCTGTGCACAGAAGTGTCTAATAGTAATATATAACTGATGTTTCTTTAAAAAGCTTTAGTTATGTATGAGTGCGTGCTGGTGTTCAATGAACTCTAGATGAAGTCTGTGCGCTTTATCAGGTTCACCAATCCAGCATGTACCTTCATCGATCATTAGACTAAACCTACCAAACAATTATGTGTCCATTCATTGCTTTTAGCAGACACTTTTATCCAAAGTGAGTGTATTGTCTTATCAAGAGAGGGTTAAGGGCACAGCAGAGGCAGCCTGAACTAGAGACCTTTAACTTACTGGTCGAGTTACTTAACTTGGCTACGATATCCCTATAAAACCGATGGACCATGTAACCCATTTACCACACCTGTGGTGCCCTGACACATCAATGTTCCAACAATCATCGCATCCAGGATTCCTGAGCTGGCCACAAAGGCACTGTGGAAGGACAGAACTCTTAACGTGAGCCTTGCAGCAAATGTCCAGAGTTATTCTGTAAGTTAAAAATGATGCACATTTAGTTTCACTGAGCCTTCCTGGTCAGATCTGATGTCCCCTATTGTCCACACAATATTTAATTCTCAGCTTTAAAACTGAGTTAGATTTCTGTCATTTATGTCACCACTCGATCATCTCGCTGTTGGAAAGGACAGTAAAAAGTCCTGAACTTGTAGGAACAGGACGAGCTGGAGAAGGTGTGTTCGGGTGTACGACCGTACCGTTCATGCAATATTCAGCAGGCTAGTCGGTGCTGCCCCGAGGCTGCACTGCACCGTCATTCCACTGAATAATCTTCTACCCTGGAAGCGTGTAGAAGAAGTGTGCCGAGAGATGCCATAAAAGGTGCCTACATTTTGCTGCAGGACTTTAAAGTTAGCAAGTGGCATCATTTTAGAGCCGCATGCCGACACGCTTACACGTTGACACCCCTCAGTGAAGTCCTTTCTTGGAAAAGAACCTGCATACTTCATCTCCTTCCTATCAAAACACGCCGGGTCTCTCAACATGCTCTCAGATTGTGGATCAGTGAGCGTTGTGGAATCTTGGACGCCCTTCTGAGGGGCTTGATTTGGCCCGAATCATATTGGATCTGAGTCGGAAGTTTTATTTGTGCAGGTTTGGAACTTCTGATGGCTTGAAAAAAGTTTGAGTTATTAATTCTTTCAGCTGCTCTCACACAACGCTCCAGAATCGCTTTTATACGATAAATCGTTTGCATCCGATCTTGTTTAAGGAAAGCCCTGTGCCCCGGTTCATACAGACTGAACTGCATATTGAAGAACTTCAATTTTTTTTCTGCTAGTAATAAGGCCTCTAGGCCATCCAAGAAGGACGGATCCCTGCTGAGTCTGGTTCCTCTCAAGGTTCGAGTGTTTTTTGTGACTGTAATGGCAGTTTTTGAACTTCTGTAAGAGTTTCCTGGTCTAATTCCAAAAGGTTGTGCTTTGAAAACCACCTACCCATCCGTGACACTATGGCCACACTCTTGGTTACAAATTCAGGATGTGGTTTGTTTGTTGGTCTTCTCATAATTTGCCGTTTTTTAGAAAATGACTGAATGATTTTTCAGATTTTTGTAAAAAAAAAAACCTTTAAAGCAAAGAAAAATACCTTCTGTGCAGAGTGTTTGTCGTGTTGTTCAAATCAACCACGCTGTTTTTACCTCCTAGCCAAAGATTTCACGTTTAGCCTACATGCTATCTCTAGTCATGTAGAAATCGTTTACATGGAATTTGGCCACAGTGTCCCATAACAACTCCTCTAGTATTACTGCATCTGCTACGTTCACACTTCTTTATCTGCTGGTAGTAAGTTTGAGAAACATCATCAAGCCTTGCGGTCAGTACGTATCCACAGGTCTGGAGCTGTGGTCCTCACAATGGTTGTCATATGAATGGTTAATGTGAGTAACCCGGGATCATTCCTGGTATAAAGAGAGGGAGGGAAATGCGATGGTGGCACAGCTGGTAAAGTGTATACTAGTGTAAAGTGTGGAGGTCACGACTGCATTGGGTTTGGTTTTGTTCCTGCAAAGCTTCCTTTTCAACCTCTAAACCAAAGGATCTTGGAGTTCTCCTCATGTCAGTGGGGATCTGCTTCATGCATTCACATCATCGTTTGATATATTTCTTTAGGTTTAAGAAGCATCCTGGAAAGTGAGTCCTCCGACGCCTCTGGCTGAACATGGCAGCGTCGGGTTCACCCATGGACACGCTGGATAGCGGATCTAACAGCGAGTTCAGTGACATCATCAAGTGGCGATCAGGTGAGTGATTTTATCTAAAATTTACACCATGTTCACCTTCAAGATCAGGTCATATTTCCAGGGATCACTTGATAATCAGGTGCTTGTTTTGCTTCGCTGGGACGTTCGGTTGCGACGCGGTTAGCTGCTTTATTTAGAATTCACGCCCAGCATTTGCCTTCCAGCGGGTGTCCTGGAATCTAGAGGTGTGTGTTGGGTGTAACTAAACCATTGCTGGTGCACTAATAAGTGTCAAGTACAGTAGGGTGAGGTTTAACTGGACCTGATATCAGGCACTGCAGAGACTTCCAGCAAGTCAGACTTCTTTATAATCAGAAATAAAGCTGACTGGGTCTTTTATACTTCCAAGTCGGGGCATTTTTAGAAAAAGGCTTTGTTACGCCAAGGCCAGTTTGAGTCATGATGACTGAAGGTGTGTGGACAGCATCGAAGCCCATCCCAGCTCTCAATGGCCGCATGGCACTGTATCTCCAATGAACCTGACTGTGTGTCTTTGTACTGTGTGAGGAATCCAGAGCATACGGAAAAAAAACCCACACAGCCACAGGAATACAGATCACCCCACCTGGGAATTGAACCCAGTACCTTTTTTTGTGAGGTGACCATTCTAGCCACCATCGTGTGATTATGTTGGTGCACTGCGCACCGGACTTCGACCCCAGTTCCTTTAAATGGCTTTGGGATTAATTGAAATTTCCACTGCTGGCCAGGCCTCGTCATCAATCATCACACTTTCTACCCACTTAAACCATCTTACCAACCATTCATATCTATTCACTTAATTGTAGCTGTGTAGAGTATGTGGGAGACTAAAGACCTGTAATGAATTGAGCACCAATACATTTAATGAAGCTAATTAGAGAGTATACAGAGTGTATATATGGACTATCTGTTCCTCCTTGGTCCATGTCTGCGTTTGAGCCAGGCTTTGTAGTGTTTTAAACGGTGGAGTCTGTTGTCAGTATGACCCGGTGTGGTCAGTCGGGGTGGACGAGTGTGTTTTAGCAGAATGATTTGCAGTGGTGTTTTCAGACTGAGGCCCTTTTAGGGAGCTTTTATTCTCTACCGTTTGCTCTGTCTCTCTCTGTCTGTCTGTCTCTCTGTCTCTCTCTGTGTGTGTGTGTGTGTGTGTGTGTGTGTGTGTGTGTCTGTCTGTCTCTTTCTGTCAGTCTGTGTGTCTGTATGTCTCTCTGTTTTTCTCATTGCTTCTCTCGCTTCCTCTTTTTTCTGTAGCAATTCAATTCCGTTTTATTAACATGACTAATTTACATTTTCGTATTCTCAAAGCATTCATAATAATAATAATCCTTTTATTAATGACTTAATTAAAAAAGAACAGCTGTGTACATAAGAATTTTTATCTCTGGGGTTTTCTGTCTGTCTCTCTCTTGCTCTCTTTGTATCTTTGCCAGTGTATCTTCCCGTCTTGCTCTGTTTTATCTCTCTCTCAATGTTTCTCTGTCTGTACCTGTCTGGCTGTCCCAGTTCCTGTCTCTCTCTCTCTCTCTCTTTCATCCTTCTGATCTGGCTGTCTCTCTGACTATGAATCTGGCTTGCTTTCTTTCTGTCCCCCCGTGTGTCTCTGTTTTTCTCTCTAGATTTGTGTCTGTCTGTATGTCTCTCTCTCTCTGGCTGTCCCTGTCTCCGTGTTTCTCTCTTCGTGTGTCTGTGCCTTTCTCTCTTTTTCTGTCTCTCTCTCCTCCCCTTTCCCCTCTGTCTGTGTGGGTCGGGGATGCCTCAGCCCTCTCCGGTCTGGAATTCCTTTGCGGATCTGGATTTATGATGCGTTCTTTTATTTTTCTGCTGCCATTCTGGTCACCCGGCAACAGTCGGAACATTTCCTGCTGCTTGTGTCTGTTAAAGCTCTGTAGACTTATTTAGTTTTAATTAACCACAGAACACATACTTGCCTAGAACAGACAGTATCATTATTTAAACACAAGCATAAACTTGTGCAGCTCCAGGTTCGAATCTCAGTGCTGATATTAACTGGCTGGGGGCCTGCACAACCAGGATTAACCATGTATGTATGCATGATGGTTGCCATGTTGAGAGTTTTCCTGCTTTTCACTGTGACCCTGACTAGGGAAAAAAGGTTAAATAAATTACATTGTATATTTATACACCAAAGTTGTTTTCTGGCTGTTTTTGAGGTATTTTGCTAACTTGTAATGATTTAGAATTACAAACCTTGTTCTGGCTGATTGGGCTAAAATTGAACCATAATTCCACAAAAGCTCGTTATTTACATGATCAGTGCATTCATTCTTTTAAAGCTGTAGTAAAAAGTTGTTTGATACTGTAGTTTAAAGTATCTGTACTCTCTGTGTGTGTGTGTGTGTGTGTGTGTGTGTGTGTGTGTGTGTGTGTGTGTGTGTGAGAGAGAGAGAGAGAGAGAGAGAGAGTGAGATCAGGGGTTTGTATTTACAGCTGAGTCTGTGTAGATTTCTGGATGAAAGAGCATTTAGGTATTAATGATGAGATGGAAATCCCCAACTAGAAGTAAACCCACAGAGCCAGCTGTTTGCTTAGGTGCATTAGGACTGATGTGTGCTGAGCTTTCCTTAATGGGTCCTCAGGGTGCTGCGATGTTCTTCTGAAAGTGCTGCATATAAATATATATATAGAGAGAGAGGTAGCACAAAAAACTGTCAGAAAACCCCTGGGGGGTGGCTGTTGTACATAAATATAATGTCATTTTATTAATCTATTGTTTTTTCGCTAGTCAGGGTTACAGAAAAAGGCGGGAATACCCTCAACATGGCAACATCCATTGCTTTGCCACTGCCCTCTTCGGTCTGCTTGAGTTAAATTCCAGTATTGCAATTCTTGGCAAAGAGACCCGGTTCTGTGTGCCCTGCAGTGAGTGTAGTCAAATGCTTCCTATTTAAATGGGCACAGAAAATTCACCAGCTCTGATCAAATCTGAATTTCGTCCATGTCACACTGTCGAATGAACTTCCAGAGCTTTCTATAGTTTGCTAATTATTCAGTCACAGTTGAAGAAGTCACCGCAGGAATCATCTCATCATTCGATTAGTGCCATAAACATGATCGCTGAGTGTGCTGGAGGATTCTGGGTAACGTAGTCTCTCTGCGCTGCCTGATCCGGCTGCTCTAATTTGTCAACGTTAATTTGACTGTCGGGCTGGATGAGTGCCTTGCCAAATCGCAGCGGAAAATAAACCAGGCCAAGCCTGTGCGGTGCCTACACACACACACACACACACACACACACACACACACACACACACACACACACAGAGCGAGGAAAGGCAGCTCCGGTCGCTTCAGCCAAGTTTTATATAAGTGGAGCAGTGGGCAGGATCGGTGCCGGTGTGGCCTCGAGTGTTCGGCTACTTTTACTCGCTGGTCCAGTGTGTCAGTATCTTTATCTGTGACCCCTGCTCTTACTGTTTGTCCACTTGCCGAGCATTGTGGGTAAGGCCAGAGGTCAGGCAGCCCATAGGCGTTTGGATTTGTGGTGGTATTTACATGGTGTGACCGGCTGGCCTGAGCTCGGTGTTTTCTATTGTTGTGAGAAATTGAGACTGTGTTACGTGAAACCTTGAGGAATAAAAGAGCAGAACACATCAAGGAGCCACGGTCAGGCTTATCTGGTTACACAGGCACCCAAACACACACACACACACACACACACACACACACACAGACTTACAAACACTCACAATGTCATTGGGCCCAACGTATTGTTTGTACTATTCACATTTATTATTGGCTGCTACTTTAATAAACTTGTTCTAAACTTGTTCTGAACTAGTTTATTAAAAATAATATATTTTTTTATTTCTATTTCTAATTCCTCCACAAGTCTGCACATGCCTCTGATCTCAGGACAAAACTTTAATTCATTTAATACATCAATTGTTTTTTATCATTTAGTTTTGTAAAAACTGGATATGTATTATCTTTTATTTATTTAAATATTTAATGCCCTTTTCTTTCTGAGGTAGTTACTACTTATGCAAAACTAAGTTGCACAATTTCCTTCTTGTGGAAAAAAAACATGGTGAAATTTTAAAACCAATCCAACGTTATTTAAATAAATGAAGCACCAATACAAACATACAATTAGCTGGAAACCCTGAACCTGGCAACTCTTTCATGACTTCAACCAAGCATCGAACAATCAGTCGGTTTTATGTTCTTATGTATTTGTGTTTGCTACTTGTAATAAAATATTTTATTACTATTTTTTTTTGCAAGTGGGTGTTTTGTTTACCCAAATACGTGCGACAGGAGACTAGAGGGTGAAATAATGATGTAAAATTACATTCATTAAGTAAAGGCCTCAGATTTTTACCCATTTAGTGACAACCTGAAATTGCTGGAATTATAAGCTTCACTGCTGAACTCTCAGTTAATGCTTCTGTCACCTCTACACATGCTTGGCGTGTACCAAGCATGTTAATTGACCTCCTGGGGCTCAGGAGTGGTCTGTAGACTCAGGCAAATTGTTTCTGTTCTTGTTTCTGTTCTCCCTTTAGTCGTCCGTCTGACTGTTTGATTGATGATACGGGGGTTGGGTCAGATGTTGCTGGCTGGGTGTTGAGTTAATTATTAATGTTTAAGGTGGGCAGGAGCACGCATGAGGTCACACAGACCTACAGGCTCTGTTCAGCTCAAAGGCTTGCATACACCGATCAACCATAACATTATGACCACCTCCCTGATTGTGTTGACCCCCCTTTTGCTTCCAAAACCACTACGAACTACAGCAGCTCGTCTTTCGGCTCGGACCACACAGTCTTGGTCGTCCATGACCCTGTCGCCGGTTTACCACTGTTCCTTCCTTGGACCACTGCCGACCGGAAACGCCCCATGAGAGCTGCAGTTTTGGAGATGCTCTGTCATCTGGCCATCAAAATTTAATCATCGTCAAACTCACTCAGGTCATTACGCTTGTCCATTTTTCCTGCTTCTAGCATGAACTTTGGGGATAAAAGGTTCACTGAATAATATATCCCCCTCAATAACAGGTCATGAAGAGATAATCACGTCGCCTGTCAGTGCTCAGAATGTTACGCCTGACTGGCGTATACTTTAAGTAGACATGCCTCTCATTTTAGTTTAGGAATTAAATAAGTTCTTTCTTTCATTGTGGAATGCGAGCACTCAGGTGGTAAAATATGTCGTCCTACAAGTGACAACTAATAACCAACCATAAAAACAGGGATTCCAAACGTATGACCCAATGTCCTCTTGCTAATGGGCACATTTGTTATTTCTAGTACCAGCCAGCAGCGCACACGTATCATGTATTTGGGTAATGACTTAATAATAGTCAAGCAGAGGCCAAATGTTTCCTCCTTTTCATACTAGCTGACCCAGCAAGTCATCCACACTCTGATCTCTACTTTCCCTTTCTCACCGCCACATCGACACGCCCTTCTCAGATATGTTCAGAGCAACGTCAGGCTGTCCTCCCTCATCTGAGATCAGCTAAGATTCACACCCTGTATCGAGGAACTCGATTGGTTATGTGTAGGGTAGCAGAGCGGGGCTGATCTGTGTCCCTGGTTAAACTTTGACAAATCAAGTATACAAACCATAATGATCTGCAGTGGTCTCGCCTTATCAGTTCATCATTTATTACTTTGGGTGTTATTGCCTCCCATCACCACTGTGAGAAAAACGAGTTTAGGATTCACACTGACTTTCCATTCTGTAGTTCTTCTGTTTTTAATCTGCCTGTCTCTGCCGGTCTTAGATATGTCTTATATGAAACTGGTCCATGGGGCAAAAATCGTTGGGGAACACTACTGTAAATATATATGGGAGCAGCAAACATGAACAAAAAAGCCAAATACAAAATGTGCACTTGTATAAATATATTTTTTTTCTTTAGGGAAGAATAGAGTCTTTATTTATCGTTTTGACATGTACAGGGGTGCAGCACATTTTGCTCAGGGGTCCAGCAGTGACAGCAGGATTTAAAACCGTCGATTGATAGACTAAAGCTCTACCCGCTAGACTACCACCATCGCTAGATGTTCACGCCAGAAGATACAGACCATCTACATCTAAACATTTTGCTTAACTCTGTTTACTGTGACTCTCATACAAGTTGTTTTGGATAAAGTTGTCTGCTAAATGTGGTTAATATAAACTTTCAATTGCTAAGGCAATATAGTGACTCTTAGCACTGTCACTTTGGATAAAAAGTGTTATTCCGTCTTTAGAAGGAGGAAAAAGTATAAAACTCAAAAACACTCCTCTGCAGGGTGTGCATGAGTGAGATGGAGAATTCAAGCTAACAAACGTCCTGCTGTAAATATCTGAGAAGGGCGTGTTGATGTGGTGGTGAGAAAGGGAAAGTTGAGATCAGAGTGTAGATGACTTGCTGGGTCAGCTAGAATGAAAACGAGGAAACATTTGGCTCTCAGAGAGATCATTACCCAACCAGATGCAGTGTGTGGGCATTGCTGGATGCTAATAGGGAGGAACGTTGGGTAATGATACGTTTGGCATCCCGAGTTTTATTACTGATGATTGGTTTTGTCAGTTGTTAGCTGATGTGGTTGGAACAGCACTGCTTCAGTTCTGGGGTACGTCGGTGCACCCTTGGTGTCACTCCCAAGTGCCTGTATATGAGTTTGTTAGTGTGTGTGTGTGTGTGTGTGTGTGTGTGTGTGTGTGTGTGTGTGTGTGTGTGTGTGTATAAGGTCTGCTAAGGTTGAAGCATCATCCTCAACAAGACTGTAAATGCAGTCAAAGGTGCTTCAACAAAGTATTGAGGAGACGCTGTGGATACTTATGGATGTGATTATTGTTTTATTTTTAATAAATTAAATTAGCCAAAAATCCAGTGTGTGTGTGTGTGTGTGTGTGTGTGTGTGATTGAGTGAATGTCTGTGAGTCTGTGTGTACGTGATGGAACACTTGCCCCTCTTCCTCCTTTCACTGCTTTTCTCCCAGCATGCTTTGCCTCTAGCAGCATCAGTTTCCTGTGTGATCACCTTGCGTCCTGAGCTCGGTGTGCCGCTGGGTTCTGTCCTCCCGTCCGTCCATCTTCGGTCTTTGTTTTCCTCTCCATGAAGTTGACAGGATGAACGTGAGCAGGTGGTTGTCGTGGAGGAAACGCGGCTTGTTTAAGAAACGCAAGAAAAAGTTTGACTTTCCTGCGTTAGGTACGTCGGTCCGCTTCTTACTTCCTGGAACGTCTTTGAACCTCCGTGAAACACTGAAGCTTCCTCGTCTGCATCATTTCTCTCTTTCTTGGTCCAGTTCGAAGCCTGATTGGACACGAGGACAACTTAACGTCGCGTTTCTTTCTGGTTTGATTTAAGCTGCTCGACTGAAGATGGTCGTAAGGTTTTTATTAAGCTCCATTAGGACAAAAGTATTGGGACACCACTTCTAATTCTTGACTTCATGTGTTTTTTAAGCAGCAACACTACTTTATGTGTATAGGAAATCAGTAATATAAAGGAAATTACTTGCCTGCAGCAACGGTTTAGGGAAGGTGCTCTCTTAACATCAATTAGGGCTTAAATCTTTAGTCTCTTCTCAGAAGAGTGACTGTTCTAGCTCACACTTTGTTTGAACACCATTTGCTATTGAAATGAGACCAAAGCCGGTAAGAGCCGTTGTAGGCCAGCGGTTAAGCTACAGGACAAGTAAGCAGAAGGTCCAGAGTGCCACAGCTGGGCCCTTTATGCCTGATGTCCTTCCTGATGCAATCCTACCCCTTTACCCCCCAATATCTACATGATTCAGGTTTATCATGGCATTAGTTCACAGCTTATGGTCCTGTACATGCTCGGATACAAGAGTGCAGAGAGCTGTGTGTTTACTATCAGTGGAGCACAACATGTGCCCCCCCGTAATTCTTCTCTCACTCTTGTGGTCTGTGATTCTTTTAAAAATGTTTGAATGTTAAATCTATTTAATAATGAATAGATTTAATCTGGCCTCTCAAGCCCCCGCTTATCCCAGCTTTAATGTCTTAAATGGTCATTTTTGTTATAAATTCCCCTTAAATCTTAGGACAG
>JAYDZG010000020.1:16897144-16918531 GCA_034509265.1 Microcambeva bendego
CTACTGAAACCAGACAGCCGTGACCTCTGAAATATATTAATTTAATTATGCACAAGTCCGGACTTTTGTCTCAGTTCCTAAAACCATGAACCCCCTCCCTCTCAACTGTCTCAATCAAGTATCTAGTTGTGTCCCACACACACACACACACACACACACACACACACACACACACATACACAATAGAGTGGCATCCTGTAAGAGCTGTGTTACTGATTCCAGGGAAGCAAGACCCACCATGAGCCTGACAAGGAGCAGCGTTTCACATGAATATAGTTAACTGTAATTAATTTGGTGTCTCTTCGTCTTTTGTTTTGTGTCCCGGTACCTGTGCTGATGGAGTACGGAGGACTGCGCAGACTGTTGCACTTGTCCGAGCTAGCGGAGACCATGGCGGTGTACTGGGTGCCGCACCGCGCCCCCGAGAGCACACAGGAGGTGCTCGTGCTGTTACACTCCATAAAGCTCCGGTCCTGCGCCTCGGCCGTGGCCACATGGAACACCGAGCTGGATTCTGTGAGCCAGGTGACTGTTATGGAGCTGCTGCGACACTCGGTCACGGCGCTGATGCCCGTCAGAGCACATGGGCCTGCAGGATGAGAGCAGAGGGGTATTTAAAGCAGGCACAGTTGGGGCATTTTTAATACAAAATAAACATGGAGCAATGATGTCATTACGTCTGTATCATACAGAGTAAAGTGGTGTCATGAACTATGAGCTATTAGAGGGCAGCCACCTGGTGGTTAGAGCACTGGGCTTGTGATCGGAAGGTTCCTAGAGCCGACAAGTTATGAACAAAGTGCCCTTGAGCAGGGCACCCAACTTCTAATTGTGTATATGTGAGTTTCACTGCATAGATTGGGTTAAATGCGGGGAACAAATTCCTCTGAAGGTGAAAAAAAGTGTTCTGGGGGGAAGGTGGGGTGATTCTGGTAGACCCAAGGACATCACCGTTCCGGTTGTAAATGACATCACCGTTCGTACCTGTCCTGATCTGGAAGGTGTTGCTGGGTGTGCTGGCACACCAGGAGTTCAGTGCCGTGATGTAGACGGTGTATTGAGCTCCACAGCGCAGGTTGAGAAGGTTACAGAAAAGGCCGGTGCTGTTGCAGGTGTAGTTCCCGCCGCCCGCCGTCACCGCCAGGACCTGGTATGACTCCGCCCCTGATGCTTGTTGCCAGGACGCCCCGACAGAGTTAGTCACACAGTCGAGGTTGCCGCTCTCACCCTGAGGCATGCACGGAGCTACACACAAAGAGACAACAAGGTGATTTGAAAATCGGGGATGATATACACCTATATTTGGGCTGAATGGGATCCAGCTTGGGAATACACGGCTAGAAACGTCTCACATTGTTTGGATGACCAGGTACTACCCTGGCTCCCTAATCCCCTTATTTAACTCCAGATTTGAGCATCTGTTGACTGAGCATTGATTATTAATTGTTGGGTTATTATTAGCTGGACATAATAATGTGATAATAATCTCGACATCTGAGACATCAGACGTCTCCTTCAAAAAATATGTGCAGCAGAAATGTAGTTCCCCAGCCCTTTGCTGGCCAAAACAGAACTTCAATTTCAGAATGTTTCTGTGGGAGTAAAAAAAGAGAAGAAAATAAACACCTAAACACTTAAACACCTAAGTTATAAGTTGATGGGTTCAGTAAGGAGCAGACAGGGTTAGGGGTATTGATCAAGGACCCAACAGTGTCTGCCTAGCAGAGCCTGGATTTAAACCACCAATCTCTGGTTGATAACCCAAAGCTCTACAATCTAAGCAACCGCCATCCCGATTCACATGAGGTTGTTAGCAGCAACTGAATCTAACAATTATAATCCTAACAATTATATCTCAAAATATCTACAAACTATTCGACATTTAGCAGGTGTGTGAGTTATTGAGTGAAGAAAAAATGCTCATCGTATTACGTCATTTTAAGTTCTGAGTAGTGAGAGTTACCTGACATGACCGGGACCATCGTGCTGGGTTCGCTCTGACAGGAAGCTCTGACCGCTCTCACGGTTACTGAGTAGGATGCACCACAGGGCAGGCCACTGATCGAGCAGCTCGTGCTCGTGCTGTTACACGACAGAGTGGAAGCGTTCCCGGTCATCGCCTCAACGCGGAAGAACTCTGCATCCGGATTGGCCGCCCAAGTGACGTTCATGGCCCCGGACGAGCAGCTCATCTGGACTTTTACATTCTGCGGTGGACAAGGAGCTGAGAGAGACAGGCGTTAGTTAGTTTAAATCAAAACTAGATCAGATTATAATGTAGTGCTGTGTGGGCAAAAGTATGTGGACACATGCTCATGAGCTTGTTCGATGTGACACAAGTTATTAAACGCATGCACTCCACACAGAAAGGACCTGGAGCACCTGGGAATCGAACCCAGGACCTACACATCCTCCTGAAAAGACTTGAAAAGAGTACGTCTGTGCGAATGTGTGCCATTTAATCAAAGGAATATTTATGTAGCTTGGTCACATTTACATTTTCAGCATTTAGCAGATGCCTTTATCCAAAGTGACTTACATTACAGAATACAGTCGGAGCAATGAGGGTTAAGGGCCTTGCTCAAGGGCCCAACAGCAGTAACCTGGCAGTGGTGAGGTTTGAACCTGGGACCTTTGGATTACTAGTCCATTAAAAACTAGGCTACGGCTGGCTTAGTTAATGCTCTAGTTCATTCTAAAGCTGATGATTGGGACTGAGGTCAGGCTCTGGTGGTTCTTTACTTTAAATCCAGCTTGTCTTCATGTCAAAGGGCTCAGTGACACTGAAACAGGCCAATGCCTTTCCTAAGTTGTTGCTGCAAAACCCTAAGCATGTGTTTTCCACACTACAAGTGACTGAAACTGGACAGTTCGGTCCAAATTAGGCAAGTAGGATTTCTGTAGGGTCCCTCGGGTGTCCACTCTCACCTGAGAGCTTTTGGTTGATGATGCTCCTCTCACTCCTGCATGTATCATCCAGCGCCGCCACACTCACGTTGTAGGACGTTCCACAGACGAGCCGCTCCAGGTTACATGAAAGCGAACTGGAGTTACAGGAGCTGTTGTAAAGCCCATCTGAGCTCACCGCTTCCACCAGGTACCTCAGCGCCCCGCCCGCCTTCTGCCAGGTCACGGCGGCTGATTTGGAGCTGCAGAGCGGCGTGGCCTGCACAGCCACCGGCTTACACGGGACTATAAAATTTTGATAGACAAAAGAAGTGGTTGTAGTGTACGTTCTAGTACTAACACTACGATACCCAGCATGACCTACATTCATTAGCAATTTGCTCATACAATAGTTCCTGACAAAGCATTGTGGGTAATGTAGTCCCATACCTGATTGCAGATTGAGACGAGTGCTGCTGCTGTTACAGCGACCGTCCTGGGCGACGGCAGCCAGGCTGTACAGCTGGCCACAGTTCATGCTGAGTAATGAACAGTTAGTGGTGGTGCTGCTGCACTGTGTCTGGTGTCCATCGGCTCCCACTGCTCTGACCTGGTAGGACGAAACACCGCGCCGGGACTCCCAGGAGACCAGCCCCATACCACTCACGCAGTCCATCTGGGCGCTGACCTTCTGCGGCTGACATGGAACTGAAACAGACGGAGGATAAAATGCAGTCTTAAAGCTGAGGTACAGGCTGTTTTGGGACTCCTGAGCGTGATCCTTCTGCATTTATAGTGAACCTGTCCTGCTTTCTGGCCCAGACCTCCACGGAATTGTTAAAATCTTGTCTCTTTTATATTCTAAAACATCTTTACACGTGGGGTGTGTATAGTTAATCCTGTAATGTCATTGGATCACAAACCCTTCTCAGAGTGACAAACAGGTGCCAGTTGTAAATGTCCAAACCCCCTTAGGTCGGGGTTTCCTGTCCTGAAAAATCCAATTGTACCTTTAGCCAGTATCTGTCATCCATACACAATCCTAACATACAGCCGTGGAAAAAAATAAGAGACCACTTCAAAATGATCAATTTATTTTAGTTTGCAATTTCTAAGTGTGTGATTGACAAAAAGGAGCGGCGTTGTTTTTTCTATAACCTAGAAAATGAATTTGAATAGAACAAAACAACACTGCTCATTTTTGTCAAACACACGTGGAAATCACAACTGAGGCAGCATTAACCGATGCAGGTCTTGATCCAGCAACCTTCTGATTACCAGTCCTGTACCATAACCATTGAGCTACGTGTGATAATCTTGCCTTGAAGAACAACGGCGCTCACCTGTGTCCAGCGAGACGCTGCTGCTGTTCGTGCTGGTGCAGTTGGCGTCTGCAGCCGAGACGGTGAAGCTGTAGGTCAGACCACACTGCAGCTGCCTGAACACACACGCCGTGCTGTTGCTGTTACAGGATGTCAGAGCGCCGCTCCCGTCCTGAGCCAGGACGGTGTAGGAAGTGGCTCCAGTACTCGACTGCCAGGACGTGTTGACGGCACCAGACGAACAGTCCAAAGTGGGGCTCAGTGCGACGGGGGCGCAGGGAACTGTGGGAAAAAATACCCGAGGATGGACGTTTTCTGACATATTTTTATAGAATGAGGGAATATTTAGGGGCTTTTAATTGAGTTTTAATGGCAGGTTTAGCACATCCAGGTGCAATAAATTCAAATCTCATGGAAATGTTGATTTATATTAGTAATTCAATTTAAAAACGTGAAACTCATACATTATATAGATTCATTACAAACAGAGTGATGTATTTCAAGTGTTTATTTCTTTTAATGTTGATTATTAGGGCTTACAGCTAATGAAAACCCATTTATGAACTGAAATACTAAAATAAAAGTATTTTCTTTGTTTATATATTAATTTACTGAGATGCACTTATGTCCAGACAGTTATTATCTTTCTGCCTTCTTAATACATCCTTTCATTTAGACATTCACGGCTGTGGACATGAGTAAGAATTTATTTTACGGTATCAGGCATGTTAACTTGTTGTCTTTCCTTGGATTTTTTAAGGCGTTCTATCAGGAAATACTCTACTTTAAGTGTTTGGCAGATTTCACAGGCTGTAAAAGGAGGGTTGTAAAATATCTTTTTGAATTAAATAAGCATTTAACCACATTGAAATATTATCTAGATGAGGGACCTACATTGACTAGACTAGAATTACACCCTTCAGGTCAGTTTTGCAATCCTTAATCGACGTGTTTGTGGCTCTGCTGTTACAAACCTGAACTCAGTTGTGTAGCTACGCTTCCCGAAACGGAGCACTTGTTGCTAAGGGCAACCACACTGATGCTGTAGACGTCACCGCACTGCAGGTTGGGCACGTCACAATTAGTGGTCGTAGTGTTGCATCCCGTCGTGTGACCTTTGGTACCGAGGGCGCGGACTTGGTAAGATTCGGCCCCGCCGCTGGGATCCCAGTTCACACGGGCGGAGTTGGACTGGCAGTTTATCTTGGGTACGACGCTCATGGCTCGACAGGGCACTGAGGGAGAGAGAAAGGAAAATAGGAGTCAGTTGGTAACACAGTGGTACCTTGAAAGCCAAACAAACCACTCCAACCACAATTCCACCCACCACCTCCGAACATTTTACTCAGCACCTCTCAGCAGTACCTGACACGGCCTGCAGGGCGGTGCTCTGCGGGCTGCTGCACACCCCGTTCGACGCCACCAGGGTCACGTTGTAGGTCTGACCGCATAACAGTTGTGTCAGTGTGCAGCTGTTGAGGTTCGTGATGCAGTAAGACACCTGACCTCCGGAGGCAGTAGCAGCAGCCATGTAGGAGGTCACGCCCACGCTGGTGGTCCAGTTCAGCGAGAACAAACGGGACTCGCAATTCAGCTGCACGGGGCCGAGAGAAGGCCTGCATGGAACTGAGGATGGAGAAAACTGGTCAAAGAGGCTCTTAAAAAGGCTCTTAAAAATCTTATTGACTGGCAGGACATCCAAAAGATTCATGAAGACTCGATAACTTCACTGTACCTGAATTGAAATCCACCGGCTGGCTCATTAAACTCGAGCACTCGTTCCCGACGGCCATCACCTGAACCGTGTACACCGCCCCGCAGGTCAAATTACCCAGGATGCAACTGGTCTGAAAACTCGATGTGTCACAGTTGGCGGTGTTGTTCTTGCTTGAGGCGAGGGCGCGGTAGAACAGCGCCCCTGTGCTGCTGCCCCAAGACACACGAGCCTCGTTTTTGGAGCAGTCCATCGCCACGGACACGCCCATCGGGACGCAGGGTGCTGCAAAGAACCATCAGAATGAGTGTGTTAATGATGCAGCATGATGTGCTGGAGACTATCCCAGCTCTTCAATGGCCATTAGGCACACAGAATCCCCCTGGATGGGGTACCAGTCCATCACAGGGCAGACATACACACGCACATTCCCCAATAGTGCATTCAGTACTTCTAATTAGCCAGACCTCACGGTTTTGCAGACACATGGAGAACATGCAAACTCCACACAGAAAGGACCTGGACTGCGGATTGAAGCCTGGACTTCCTTGCTGTGAGGCAACAGTGCTACCAACTAAGCCTCTTGCTCTAGCATCTAAAATGATGATGTAGCTGGTGAAATCATCACACAACTGTTTCCTGAACACCTGAGCCAGCAAACTAAGGCAACATGAATATATATGCCATATATATGGCAATAAATATGCCAATTTAAGCTATGCTATCTTGCTAAATAACATCTATTTATTTATTTATTTCTTTATTTATGGCCTGATCTGTATTAGGAACAAATCCGAATACCTTTATCATTCGGCTAACTGCATTTAAAAACATAATATACATAATGAGAGTTACTAGCCTGTTTTTTACTGGTGTTAGCTAGTGTGATTATGTCACCTAGCCTACATAATGTGGCCCTAGTTATCTGGCTAGCTTGCCGAGCTCCATAGTGAGCGGTAGACTAGCCTGGATCTGTAAAAACACTAGAACTGTTTAATCACAACTGCTGTCGGTGTGTAGCCGACCTGTGTTAAGGTAAGCCAGCTGGCTGGGTGTTGAAGAACACATGTGTTGGGACGCCGTGACCGTGATGTTGTATTTCAGTCCACATTGCAGGGTGGCGATGCCACAGCTGGTGTTCGAGGACATGCAGGTCTGAGAGGTGCCATCCGGGCCTGTTGCTTTGGCCGTGTAGTGATCGGCAGTGCCCGACAGCATCCAGCTGACCACAGCGATGTTGGAGTAACAGTCCACCGAGGCGGAGACAGCAGTGGCAGGACAGGGATCTGCAGGGGGGCACATTTCCTAAATTCTTGACCATTTTCATGCCGAATTTGCTGAACGGATGAATGACGTCGATGTGTGTGTACGTACCAGTTTGCAGGATGGAGGCGTTGCTGGGAATGCTCCTGCACCACTGTCCCACACTTACTACGGTCAGAAAGTACTGCTGTCCACACTGCAACTCTGAGATCTGAGCTCTGGTGCTGTTGGTGGTCAGCGCCACCTGGTGGCCGATGTTGTTTTGAACGTTGACCAGGTAGAATTGAGCAGCTCGGCTGGACTGCCAGGTCAGAGATGCTACTCTCAGGGTACAGTCCATACTGGAGTTCAGGATCTGTGGGATACAAGGAGCTGCACACAGATACAAACACAGGTCAGCTGGTTATCATGTCACTAACGAAAGCGATTAAACTTCATCTATGAGCTCGGAATTGCGAATAAAAGCACTCGTACACCTTTATTCACATCAAACTCGAACACATTAAAGCCACTAAGGTGGAAGGATTTGACACATCCGTATTACTGATCGTGATTTTAAAATGTCATCATGGTCGGGTGTCCATATACTTTTGGCCATATGGTGATCACGGTCCATACATACGTCCCAGGTGCTCAGAGATACCATCTACATTTACAGAATTTATCCAAAGTGACTTACAGTACAGTTACAGTATACAGTCTGACCAATGAGGCTTAAGGGCCTCGCTCAAGGGTCCAACAGCAGCAACCTGGCAGTGGTGAGGCTTGAACCGGCGACCTTTTGATTACTAATCCAGTACCTTAACCTATAGTGATGTTCTGACCTGTACGGATGGTGGTGCTGGTACTGGGAGCGCTGCTGCACTGGAGGGTGTTAGCGATGACCCGGACCGTGTAGATCTCTCCACAGGACAGGTCGGTCCACGTGCACGCTGTTCCGTTAGTGCTGCACGTGCGGGCGTGGCCTAACGTCTCCGCCTGAGCGACCGCCATGTAGGACGTAGCACCGTCGCTGACCGCCCAGCTGACGGACCCCGTGCTGACCTCACACTGAACGTACGTCTGGAGGTTCATCGGTACACATGGAGCTACGGGAAGATAAAAGGAAATAAGAACAGAATCAGGACGTCTCTGGTCCCTCTTCGGCCCTCGATCAAGGCCCTTCACACTCAATTGCTTAGACATTACACTGCCACAGTACAGCCCGATGACGTCTAAAATGTACCTGTGATGAACTTTGTTGGGGCGCTCGGGGGACTGCTGCACACCTCGTGGTGACTTTTTACAGTGAAGGTGTAGCTCTGACCACAGGGAACCTCCATCTGCATGCCAGTCGTGTTGGTCTGGAGGGAGCTGATGAAGCCCAGGTTACCGGCAGCAGAGACGGTGTAGAGGAGGGCGCCGGCGGCTGCCGTCAAGGTCAGATTGAGCACGTTGCTTTCACATGTGCCGGATACGGTGAGGTTCTGTGGCTGACACGGTTCTGTTCAATTCAGGTAAAAAATGAGAAGAAAAATAAAATGCTTGATGTAGTCAAATAAAATAATTTAAAGACACAATAAGAACTATAAGTACTATCACTAAAAGTTACTATACATAGCTATTTATCTTCTAATGATGATTATTATTACTGTATTACTATTATTATACGAAGCTATTCACCTTCTGTCCAATGAGTATTGTTATTTTTAATATTATTATCCATCTACTAGATATTATTATTATTATAATTGTTGTTACATTTATTATCATTATTTTTGTAGTAGTTTTTGGATTATTTTTATTTTTATTGTCATTATTATTATGATTATACATACATTCAAAACTATTCTGCTTCTGATGCTTATTACTTATATCATTATTACATATATGTAAGACTATGTATAAAGACCAAAGACCGTGTAAATAGATATGATTTTAATTATTATATTAAACATAAATAAATATGTTTATTGTATACTTTTTTCACTTATGGGAGACACTAACTGCATTTCTTAGCTTTGTACCTGTAAAGAGCAATGACAAAGTTGACTCTATCTGTTTGTCTATCTGCCTGCCTGCCTACCTTATTATCTATTAACCTGTCTGACTGTCTATGTTAAATAAAGATGAGACATAGCTATGGTCACCACTGTATTAAACCACCTTCAGTTTTGTTGTTTTTAATAAATAGGAACTGAAGACTGTTATTATTGTGGATGTGGTAGGCCAAAACCATGGTTACACTTTAGAAGGTGCTTTCCAAAAGATGTTGTAAGGTGTATGTGTGAATTTGTGCCCATTCAGTCACAAAAGAATTTGTCAGGTCAGGTTTGGCTACTTCATTCCCAAACTGTTCACTGGGGGTTGAGGACAGGGCTGTATGCACAGTTACATGAGTTGTCCACATACTTTTGGCCATCCATGTTGATAGCTGAGCTGGATGAATGTAAAAGATAGATGTACCTGTAGTGATGTTGACAGTGGAGCTGGGTTCACTGGTACACTGAGCATTATTTGCTCTGATCCTGAACGAGTACTCCACTCCACACTGCAGATCACTGAACCTGCAGCTGTCCGTGCTCGAGTTACACACTGTCGACGCTCCTCCGGGCCTGAAGGTGGCACTAGCTTGATAATAAGAGACACCAGGTCTCTGTTCCCAGGTCAGCACTGCCATGCGAGTGCCACACTCCAGATTTACTCCCACTCGCTTGGGTATGCAGGGCCCTGAGAGTCAAGAAACAGTCATGTTATAGCACAACCAGGCTGGTAACTTAAAGTCTGTGCAGTCACCCATCTGTTATTAAAAACTACCTGAGCATGAATCACGAGTTCTTTGTTATCCAGACATCTTAACTGTATTTATAACACTATACCGAACGATCCCGTCCTGACCCCTTAAGAACACAGATAAGACTCACGGCTCTGGAAGGTGATGCCAGTGTCTTGAGTAACAGCGCCCGCCTTGTTGATGACAGTTATGTTGAGGCCGTACGTCTGTCCACACTCAAGGTTCCTGATCTGACAGCTGGTCTGGTTGGTGCTGCACATCTTCTGGTAGCCATTACTGTCGGAAGCTGTAAGCTGATAGGACGTCGCTCCGTCACACCAGGCCCAGCTGATTAACGCCGAGTCGTTCTCACACTGAGCGACCGTGACAAAGCTCCCGGGATCCGGCAGACAGGGCACTGCACGCGAACCAATAACATACACAGCATGTACGAGGGTTCTTCATGTAGGTCATTTTTTAACTCTCTCTATTAAGAATTATAAAAACAAAGCTCGCCAACCGTCATCTTGATACCATTTTTTCCCATTTATTATTCAGTTTTTTCTCCAATATTTCTCCAGTTTGTCTTCCCATGTTGACGATCCCTAACTGCAGTCTGTATATCGCTGTTCATGCTTCCTCAGCGAAACCCTTTTTCACCCACGCACTCGGCACAGGCTCCTCTCTATATGCTAATCAGGGTGGTTAAAGACCACTTACATAGTCCAGCATCCCACCCTAGCAGAGACAGTAGCCAATCAGTTCCAGTTATGTTACTGCAGCCAAGCTGACCGATGCGTACCGACTTCTTAATACATCAGTAAAAAAAAGTTCTTGGTTGAGCGTGTAGCCACTGATGTCTCTGAGCATCCAAAAACGTGGCAATCGGATGGAGCTAAATCCAGACTATAAGCTCCCTCAGACAAAACTGATTTCCATCCTGTTGAATCCTGTTTTAATTCGACTGTTGATCAAGGAATGCTTTTATTTCTTCCTCCGTGCATGTAGTCTGTGTCACTCACCTGAGGTCAGCAGGGCACCTCCGCTTGAGGAGCTGTTCAGGCTGATGCCGATGGCTGAGACCTGGATCAGGTACACTTTTCCACACTGTAGCGCTGACACGCTGCATGATGTCTCAGTGGTCTGGCAGAACATAGTTCCCCCTTCCAGAACAGCCACGTAGCGTACAGCTCCAATGCTCGGCTCCCATGACACATCACCTCGACTACCCACCGTCTGGGCTGTCACGCCACCAGGTGGACATGGCTCTGGAAAAAACAATTTTTTTTGAAGTGGTTACTTATTTTTCCACGACTGTACATACGTATATTTTACATAATTAGATATAAATGTATTTACATTTATAATTATTTTCATACATTTACGTATATGTACGTACATACATACAAATATATACATAGTATATATGTGTGTTTATGTATTTTTTAAACTTACAGCCATAAAGATGCAATGAGCACAAATTCCCACAGACAAGTCTTGTGAGAAGCCTTACAGCTAAAAAAGATCACATGACGGTTTTGACTCTAATGCCTAACTAGCTCACGGTCAGGTGTCCCAATATTAGATAACCTCTCTATTCATCATGGCCCAGTTTACTCACCTGTCTGGAGGATGTAGGTGGTGGATGACACGCCCTCCTTGTACACGCCGTTGTAAGCGGTGACCGTTATGTTGTAAATCTGGCTGCAGTTCAGATTATTAAGTGCACACGAGGTATCCTGGGACGAGCAGGACGCCCGGAGGCCCTGCTGAGACACGGCCAGCACCGTGTAGTTCACCGCACCTCTGCTCACGTCCCACTGGACCAGAGCGGCGGGCGACGTGTAGCTGACGCTCACCCGCTCCGGCACACACGGACCTGAAGGACCACCGAAACAGATCAACAAACAATGTGTGATATACACTCACTCACTTTTAAAACCGCTTATCCAGTCAGGGTCACGTTGGGAGGGGTGCTGGAGCCTATCCCAACTTTTCGATAGGTGCAAGGCAGACTTACACCTTAGACGGAGCATCGGTCCAACGCGGGGCATACACACACACACACTCATGCACACACCCATTCACCTCTGGGACAATTTAGTTTTTTTGGACTGTGGGAGGAAACCCACATGGGGAGAACATGCAAAACACACACGGAAAGGACCCGGACCGCTTCACTCGGAGGTCGGACCCAGGCCCTTCTTGCTGTGAGAGGAAAGTTACATCGTGCCACCCTGTGTGAAAACATGCAGGTAATAATTCCTTCTGTAGTTGTTGCTTCATCCTGGTCAGGGTTACAGTGGGTCCAGCACCACCGGGAAACACGCAGATCCATCGCACTGTATTGGACATTTTCTTTAAAAATTGCTTAATCCGGGTCAAGGATGCAGTAGGTGTAGTTCACCGAGTGCAAGGCAGGATCCACCCTGGCTGAACGTCTTAGACAGTGGGAGGAAACCGGAGCACCAGGAGGCAACAAACACAGAGAGAACACAGAACTCCATACAGAAAGAATTCTCCTGGGAATCGAACCCATGACCTTCTTGCTGTGAGCTAATGCATTGCAAATGTCAATCTAGTGTGGTTAAAACATTTTCTTTTTAGTTTTGTCCTGGCATCTTCTCACCTGCTTCCAGGTATCCGCGCATGGAGGCGGAGCTACTGCAGACACGCCCCACGGCCTGGACGGTAACGTTGTACCTGCTACCACACACCAGTCGGAGCAGCTCACAGTTTGTTTGATTACTCTCACAGGAGACGTTGTTTCCGGAGCTGCTCGCCGCCATCACCTGGTACCACACGGCGCCAGGACTCACCTGCCACGACAGCACAGCCGCGCCCGTCTGGACGTCAATCTGAGCCCGGATATTAGCGGGGGCGCATGGAACTGAACAAAGATAGGGAAATTATCATTATGGTCTATTTAAAATCACAAGAAGGAAGAAGGAGCAGTCGAACCTTGAACTTTTTGCTACCTGAGTCTGTGCTTTTGACGTCGCTGGGCCGACTGCTGCAGTACGAGTCCGAGGCCACTACACTGGCATGGAAGATGTTTCCACACGTCACCCCACTGATGGTGCAGCGGTCAGACAGGCTTTGGCAGTTAGTAGAGCGCCCTATGCTGTCCTGCAGCGTGGCTGTGTAGAATTCCACCCCTGAACCCCGGCCCCAGGACACAGACAGGTTACGAGCGTTGCAGTCTAACTCCAGTGTGACGTTTTGAGGTTGACATGGCACTAAAACAGAAAAAATAATACTTAAATGAATTTTACGACCTGTGAAGTGAGTGAGGTGAACTGGAGACAAAAAATTGTCCCTGAACCAGTAACTACCTGTACTGTCCTAAATGTAACCAGACATGTAAAAGATGATAATAAAATCCTAATAAATAGGTGCTCAGGTGGCTCTGCGGTAAAACACACTAGCACACCAGAGCTGACATTCACTCAGCTCGGCCTGGCTGAGTTGATTGCCTACACGATCAACGATTAACCGGACAAGATGGATCCGGTTTCTTCAAAACTGATTGATGAGTCAAGGGAGGATTATTTGATCAGGGTGTGTCTCTTCGTACACAGAGCTGATCCTCATATGAACTTGTCTCGTGCAGTTGAAAAGATGCAGTCGGCAATGCATACTTGTCGGAGGGAGAAGATGTGAATAAGAAATGGTGTTTGTATGACCTAATTGCCCATCACTATAGAGCCTAGTATCAGACCCTAGTCTCAGATCTCCATTACCTGTTCTGATGCGTATCGATGGGCTTGGAAGGCTGACGCAGGTGCTGTGGCGTGCCGTCACCGTGGCCGTGTACTCAAAGCCACAGGTCAAGCCACTCAGCTCACAAGAGCCGTCGAAGCCATCGCAGGTATCTGTGAACGCTCCATTCCGGCTCACTGCATTCACTGTGTAGAGCTGAGCACCCACACTGCTGTTCCACCACACACTCGCCTTGTTATCAGCGCAGCTCACGCTGGCGTTCAGGCCCTGCGGCTGGCACGGTGCTGCACATGTGATGGATCCATCAGGGTCATGAGATGTGAGATACAATAACAGAAATATAGATATAGTGATAAACGAGCTCGTTACCCGTCTGTACGGTCGTGGCTACGCTCTGAGAGCTGTTACAGGTTCGTCCTCCCGCGGTGACCGTCACCACATACATCTGACCACATGGAAGGGCAGTGACGTTACAGAAGGTCGCACCGGGGAGTGGAGAGCAGCATGAGGTCTCGCCGTCAGTGCGCTCCAGTGTGGTGGTGTACGTCAGAGCGCCGACACTCTCCAGCCACTGTACATTGACCGTCCCGATATCACAGCTGACAGAAACGTTCACACCCTCAGGAGCACACGGGGCTACAGAGAGAAAGACAGAGAGAAAGAACATGAATTAGCAAGATAAAGGTAGGCTATATCGAAAAACTTTAGTTTAAGATTCAAGGCTAGCCTTGTAAAAAAAGGCCTGATATAAACATTGATCATCAGACAACACCTAACCTGGTGAATGTTTACCTGGATAACCAGAACCACTATCACAGTCTACAAAATCTTAATCTGATCTAAATGTCTATTTAGACAGCCAACGTTAGCCGGAGTTTTCATCCAAAAAAAAACTTTAACTAATCTTATCTAATATAATCTAAAAGTCTAATTAATTAATAAATAATTCAAAACCTCAATACTAAAGGTCTACTCATACAGCAAAGCTAGCCAGATAACAAAAGCAAAGCTAGCAGTCATAAACCAAAACAGGAGGGATGTTTCAAAATGACCAAGTTAGGCTACATCATGGTAGGGTTAGTGATAAAAAAGTAAATAAAGCTACACATCTTCTCTTTGTTTATTGTCCCACGTCAAAAAACGATTCCATAATTCTCACAGGTGATCATAAACGACTCCCACCGAGTGTTTCAGTAAAACTAAAACATGGACTGGTCTCTCCTTCATCCATTACTGATATTAGGTCAATTCTTTGAATTCTTCTTTGTGTCTCACCTGTCTCAGACTCTTTGATATTGCTGACTGCACTGTTGCAGTCTTGATTGGAGGCGATGATGCTGAAGTTGTAACGATTTCCACACTGTAAGCCGAGCACTGCACATGAACTGTCACTGGAGGTGCAGTCGTACTGGCGTCCGTCGCTGGCCCTCGCCACGGCTGTGTAAGACTCCGCCCCAGCTGACTCATCCCAAATAACCCAGGCCGAGTCGGAGAGGCAGTCCATCTCCACGCTCATCAGGGTGGGGACGCATGGTGCTAAAAGACATCAGCAAACACGTAAATGAGCAAGTAAGTGCGAGAATGAGTTAATGAGTGTGAGAATAAGTGTGTGTGAGTTAGTGAGTGAGTGAGTGAGTGAGTGGGCAGTTGTCTAAGTGGTTAGCGAGCAAGTGAGTGAGTGACCAAGTGGCTGAGTAAGTAAGTGTGTAAGTGATTGAGCAATTGGGTGAATGAGTGGGCAAGTGTGTATGTGAGTGAGTGAATGAGAGTGATTTTGAGGTCACACCTGCTTGAATGATCTTATATTCTGAGTTGGCTCCAGTGCAGCCGTTCTGAACCGGTACCACAGAGACGTTGTAGGTCATGGCACACTGGACCTGCATGCTGCACCGATTGTCTGTGGTGTTGCATGTGTAGTGTCCGTTAGAGGAGATGGCTTGGGCCACGTAACTGACCCCAGGCACACTGGAGGACCAGTTCACAGAGAGAGTGTTGGTAAAACAGTCCAAAACGGCACTGATGGTCTGAGGAGGGCACGGCGCTGGAAACACACACACACACACACACACACACACACACACACACACACACACACACACACACAATGCATTAAATTACAAATCAGAAACCTCAATAATACTGGCGGTGTTTTGACACCCCAACCACAAGAATTTAAAAAAATGTAAAGGGGTCCACATATCTTTTCTGTCTATCTAACTATCAATTATAATCTACTAATCTATAAAGGGCTAATTTCAATATAAGGAAACAATTGCATCTTTGATTTAAATGACTAACATGGGGAGCACTGGTCTGTAAAATGCAATCGTCTGAAACAACGAGGTTTGGAAATACAATATACTGAAACTGAAAATTAAGCATTTTGTAGAGTAGACCGAGAGGTGTCGCCAGCTAGAGGACAATTATTAAACTACAGGTCTTGATACTCTTTTTTTTTTTTTTTAAACTGGAATTGACTGGACATTTGACTGGACATTTCGAAATCCGCTAAATGGAGGTCCACTAGAATAAGAAATTTATACCTGAGACGGCCCGTTGCACAGAACTGTGACTGCTGTTGCACTTCTCGTTCTGGGCTACAACCGTCACATTGTGCGTTAGCCCACAACCAATGTTGGGAACCGTCAAAAAAAGGTTGTGTGTGTCACGGGTGATCACTTGACCACCGTTGTTGTACACCTGGGCCAGGTAGCGTGTAGCATCTCCCGTTTGCTGCCAAGTGATGTTCAGAACTGTTGACCGACACTCCAGCGTGGTCTGGACGTTCTGAGGCATGCAGGGTGCTGCAGAGATAAATGAGATCCATGAGATATATCAGATATATCATTCACTTGTTTACATAAGCAACTGTCCTTTTTGGAGAATCTCACTATACTGTATTAATTAAGAAATTGCACCTTGCCACAAAAGAAAGTATGTGAATCATTATCGTCTCTATATAGTATTAAAACATATTAAATGAAAATATTACAAAATACCAAAGATCTTAAATAGATTACATAAGATAGCAGTACAGTTCACCAATGATTACATAAGCTTACGTATGTAATCCGTAAAAAAGATTCAATTATAATTAGTATGTAATGTGAGTAAAGGGTATTAGTACAGCCAGCTAACAAAAAAGCCAGACTGCAGAAAGCTAAATGAGCTAAATGCTTATAAACTCTCACAGGTCATGGATACAAAAAAGTGAAGATTAACAAGTAATTTACTGTATTTAATAGTCAATAGTCTAATAATTACAAACAAAACAATACATTTGTGTAAGAATTGTAAGGACATACAGTTGATAACATGTCAGCTAGCATAAGTTATCTAGGATTTACAATTTTGCTTTACGTGCATGTAAAAAGCATTTCATTGATATTAGCTGATTTTTCTTTGTATAATTTGCCTGCTGGCTTAGAAAGGAGTTAATGTTAGCTTCTAAGTCAAACCCATTTAAGAAATCAGGATTTTGAGTTTAAGGACACTTCAGCACAGTTGTTCCTATAAACTCATTTCAGCATCTATGAGTATGTGTACCTGTGTGTGCTAATCAAACCATTTTGTAATCAATAATCCATCTTACCAGTTTTAACCAGCTGGCTCTGGCTTTTTGGCCCTACACATGTCTCATCCACTCCTGACACGTGAACCTCGTACGTCTGTCCACACTGTAGTCCCGTGATGTTACACATCGTCACATTGCTTCTGCAGGTAAACATCTGACCACTGCTGCCCTGAGCCACAGCCAGGTACGAGAGCGAGCCTGGAGAGGTCGCCCAGGACACTGTGACCGTGTTCACGCCACACAAAGCTTGGGCAGACACCTGAGCCGGAGGACATGGGCCTGAAAGAGAGTCCAGATTAAAAAAATAAACTGTATCCAAAAATACTAACGATAGAGGATGGTTTGCACATTAGACACATTTAACGCCTCAAGCCCTCCATAAATAGGTAAGATTCTTGGGAAATATTTGTTAAAGAAAAAGGTGAGAGGACATAGATGATTTATTTGACATATCAAAACCTGCCACCTGTAGCCATCCGCACCCAATCCTGGGCTGGACTAGGACACACATAGCCCTGCCCACTGACTGAGATCTGGTACAGCTGGGCGCAGTGCAGTCCCGTCACATTACAGGATGTACCATCTGTACCACACATCACTTGATCATTAACGTCAAGGGACTCTGCAGAGGCATTGTAAAATAAAATGCCGTCTCCCGGGATCCACGAAACGAGGAAAGAGTTCCTGGTGCAGTCCAACAGGACACGAGGAGCCGACTGAGGACATGGACCTGAGAAAAGTAAAATGTATATAAAATGAATAACTAGCAAGAAAAACAACAAAAAAAAACGCATCTGTTTATATTAACTATGAAATTGATATTCCATTAAAAAAAATTGTTAATGCATTAAACTTTAAGTGTATCCTGTTACCCAAGTGCATTACACTTTATCTTTACTGATGCTGACCCCTACCCTGGACGAGGAGAGCCTCGACTAATAGACACCCCCTCTGACATGTATGCAGTAGCCCACTGCATCTTTTCACCTGCACAACACAACTTCATATGCGGATCTGCTTTGTGTGTGGAGAGACACGCTGTGATCAACATATTATCCCTCGACCCCATGCAGGCATCAATCAGCCAGCAGAGGCTTTCATTGAATCTGTTTGAAGAAATTTCTTTTCCGACACTCCATGAATGCCGGTCGTTACTTTTTGCTAGGTGGCTAGTTTTCGCTAGTGTTTTGATCACTTCACCACCTGAGTTCCTTTTATATTTAATTTTGATTAAAGCAGCAATGTAGCATGATGGTATATCAGAGAAGGGCTTTGGGCTATTGTCCGAAGTTGGTCAGTTCGAATCCAGGCTAAGCAATTCCATACCCCAGGTTGAACTTCTTCACAGCTTCATGTTTCAGTACCTGTAGACACGATGATCGGCTGACTGGCCAGATTTCTGCAGCCACCACGCTCAGCAACAACCGTGATGTTGTAGTTGTGACCACACTGAAGATCTGGGAAATTGCAGCTCGTGTCTGTGCTTTCACAAGTGGCTTTGTGTCCTTGTTCCCCCACTGCGTAGACTGTGTAACTATCAGCACTGCGTGAGATGTCCCACTGTACAGTCGTGATTGACGTGTCACAGTCGTATTTCACTTCCACTTGTGTGGGGATGCAGGGAGCTGAGAGAGACAACAGTGTGATAAGGAATTGTGGAATCACTCTTCCTCACTTTTATAAGTGTTTGTCTATGCTACTCACCTGTATCTAAATCCATGGTGTCGCTAGGCTGGCCGCTACACTGCTGCGTGACCCCCGTGACGGTGAGCGTGTACGACTCTCCGCAGCCAAAGTGGTTGAAGACGCAGGACGACCCAGTGCTCACACATCCGGTCGTTCCGCCCGTGGAATTGACCGCAGATACACGGTAGGACTGGTTTAGTGCGGCCGATTCCCATTTAACTGTAGCGATGTTTGTGAGGCATTCGACAGAATGAGAAAGGTTGTTCGCCTTACAGGGAGCTAAATGTAGAGAATGAGAGGAAAAATCAAACGTAACCCATCAATAATAATGACTCATATGGATTCAAAAATAATGGATTCATTTCTCGTGTTAAAAGACAGTGTCGGCGCTTCCTGATCTTTAAAGTTTGTATCGAGTCATCTTAAAAGAATGATCGATATGAATCGATTCCCCACATGAACCAATTTTTTCTGAATCGTTACATCCCTCCAGCAGCTACGGAATGCACTGCAGTCAGCATGGTTGCAGTCCCAGCCCGTCTAGCTGCTCTTATTAGCTGGTGGTCATAATACTGGGACTTGACAGTCTAACTTTGCATCTCTTGTCTGTACTTACCTGTCTGGATTTGGTAGTCAGATCCCTGGACGTTGCACTGAATGGTGGAGGCGAGCACGACAATCCCATAGGAGCGGCCACACTGTAAACCCTGGATGGTACATGAAGTGCTGCTCGTGTTACAGAAAGGCCGTGCGCCATCAGTACCGATAGCGAGAGCTGTGTAGGATTTTGGCTTTCCGCTAACGGGATCCCAATGGACAGCCAACGTGTTAGAAGAACAGTTCAGCTGAGTCTGGAGGTTACTGATCAGACAGGGGGCTGCAGACATGAGAGGAGAAAAACACATAAAAAAGTCAGTTCGGCAAATTTAGAAAAATGCCATCCAGTGGAAACAATCTCAACACTCCAATGTGCAGTGGCAGTCGAACCAGCTCATGATTTCCTTACCTGAGTTGAACTCGATGCTGCTGTTGGTGCTGCTGTTACAGGAGCCAGTAGACGCGATTACAGTGGCTGTATAGCGCTGGCTGCACTCCAGCTTCACCACACAATTAGAGTTGTTAGACATACAGGAAGCAGTGTGACCCTCATCGCTCAATAAACTGGTGGTGTAGAACAGGGCGCCCGCACCACCGCTCCAGCTCAGGTTCCCCAAGCTCATTCCACATTCAGTCGTAGCCACCAGGCCTGACGTTGAGCAGGGAGCTTAAAGCAACAAGAAAAGAGTTCAAATGAATTTAAATATAGGGCCTGAAGTTTGATCTCATACAGGCGACTTAACCTCCCACTCTGAAATGTAATTGTAATGTTTTCTTTTATTTTTCTGATGTGTAAGTATGGAGAGCTGTCAAACAGAGATTCATTGGATTGGAATGTGCAATGGCAATAAAGAATCAATCGATCAATCAATCCATTTCACACTTGAACACATTTTGACTACTGTACAGTACATGGGACTACAGATGGAAATAAACATAAATAAACTATAGAATAAATATAAATGGTGCAAATATTTGAGGGGAATTTATGGAGGGGTACTTTGGATCCACTTTCATTTCTGTTCTGATGGGAGTGCAATGCCTCCATTGTTAAAGTAAAGGATGACTATGGATGGAAGTGGTAGACAGTACTCTTCATCGTTACCATTGCAGCCTCAACCGAGGGATCTCATCTAGGTCTATGATCACAATTAAGCTATCGTACAAGATGGCCAGAACAGAAATGGAGCCAATGATCCTTATGAAGTCCTTCAATTTATGTTATTTATGTGATAAGGCTCCCAGGTAACATTTAAGGAAGGACTTGACAGGGGGATTTGGAGGTGTTGGAGAAAGCTGACCCATCTGTAAGGCCAACCATTGCAGAGCAATGACCACTGCAATGGTGACATGGCATGACAAGGCAAATATAAACTGGGAATTTCAAGGAATCTTTAATCAGTTATACATCAGTTTTCTGTTAGACACTGTTGGTGTTCACGTACCTGATCGGAGCTGCACTGGCGAGCTGTAGTGACTGGTACAGGTGTTATCCTTCGCTGCTACACTAACCATGAAGATCCAGCCACACTGGAGGCCGCTCATCGTTTGGGATGTTAACGATGTGACATACGTAGCGTTAACTCCACCCTCCTGCTGAGACAACAGGAAGTACGAGACACCAGGCCGAGGGCTGGGGTCCCATGTGATGGTGATGTCGTTGGTTCCACACTGGGTGAGTCCGGCGAGGTTGGCAGGAGGACAGATAGCTAAAAGAGAGGTGGACATGCCTAAGAGTTAGATATTTTAGAAACTGAGGATTCTTGGTGGTACTTTTGGGATTTCAGACTTTTGATTGGAACATTTGACACAGAATCCCTCCTAAACATTTGGCTTGTTTCATTTATTCACCACTAAGCTCTGTTATGAA
>JAYDZG010000020.1:16953240-16965749 GCA_034509265.1 Microcambeva bendego
CCAGTGACCTTTTACTTACTAGTCCAGTACTTTCTTTTATGTCTGAAGGTTTTGTCCCGTGTAAAAACATTCATTTGAAGATTATTTTATTTAATTCTGTTCTGTGTGTGCAGAAATTCAGGAGTGGATTATGCTAAATGGCTCGCCGAGATGGTGGACAAAAAGCTGGCCCGTCACTACGAGCTGAACGACGGCGATAAGAAAAAGGCAGGGGTTATCTTTCACACGTTACTCGTCGTGTACGCTTTCTTCAGCTCCACAGGGACGAATAAAAGAATGAAACATGCAGTAATGGAGTCCAGGACAAAGGGAACGATTAGTTTTTCCCACCATTGTGTGTGGGCTATTCTGTAGTTTTTTTTGTTCTGTCTCTTTTTTATTTTAGTGATCAAACAAATCCCATTTTTTATCCAGCTTAGAGAACCTGTTTGTTCCCATTTTGGTATTGTTTGAGTCCGGTAACATGACCCGGGTGTTTAAATGATTTCCATGAGGCAGGTCTGCTTTTAGAACATAACCTTATTTGCAGTGTTCAGGAGAAGACCCAGGCTCAGCTCATCATTGTGGACCGTGGCTTTGACCCTGTGAGCCCGATACTGCATGAGCTGACCTATCAGGCCATGGTGTATGATCTCATACCCATCGAGAACGACACGTACAGGTAGATACACCATTCAATCAAAATCACTAACCGGCCATACACACTTAAGTGAGGTAGACAAGTAAAGTTACAAGGATCTGAGGTGGTGAAAGCGAGTTGGTGAGGGCGCATTCTCATGAGAAGCGTTAAAGCCCAGCTGCTAATGATCCGCCTGACTGACCTGCTTAATGTTCCAGGTACAAAGCGAAGGATGGCTTAAAAGAAGCTCAGCTGAATGAAAGTGACTTGCTGTGGGTCAGGCTGCGTCACAAGCACATCGCCGACGTCACCTCGTGAGTAACTAAACCCTGAAGGGCCGACAGAGATGCCCAGCAGGATTAAATGTGTTGTCCAGCTCCACCCAGATTAAAAGGATGACAGATCGTCTGTCACCGCCTTAGTAGACTTTTTAAGACATCGACTTATTTCTAAATGATTTAGATGTATAAGATGAGCTTCACCTAACACTGATGTTTTAATTTTAGATTAATCCCCAAACTCTTGAAGGAGATCTCTTCCACCAAAAAACAGTCTGACGGGAAGGTGTGTGTCTCTCTCTCTGTCGGTCTCTCTTACTCGGTGTGTAAACCTGCTCTCTGTCCTGAGACGTGTGTGTTTAATTCTGTTTGCAGATGTCCATCGGAAGTTTGGCCCATCTCATGAAGCAGATGCCTTCATTTCGTAAACAGATCTCTCAGGTATGTGACACTCTGGTGGGGTCCCACTCAGCTAGGTTTCGTCGGAGAAAAGGCGTTTTATTTTATAATAATAATAATTATAATATTTTTTTTTTTACTAAAAATGTTTGTCACTTTTTCAACCAATCAAGTGAAGAATCCAACAAGAATTAATTTGGCCATATAAAGTCATGTGACCATAAACAGCTATGGCACTCCTCGGTCAGGAGTGTTAGCATTAGTAGATGACTAAATCAGAGGACAGGTCGGGTAGCTGGAATGGTTAATGGCACAGCTGAGATTCAAACTGATGTTGGTGGAATTAGTTTTCCACTCAAGTGTCAATGTGTAATGCTGTACTTTGGTATCGCAGAACTATTCCAAATGTTACAATGATTCTTCCTCTTTGAGCATGGTGCAGTGTCTATGAGAGAGAAATAAGAATGACTCGCTTCTGCTTTGTTTTTTTCGTGTGGCTTTCGGTCTGAATGAATTTCCGTCTCTCATCAGAAAGCGGTTCATCTCACGTTGACCGAGGACTGCATGAACAAGTTCCAGGAATCAGTGGAGAAGTTGTGCAAAGCCGAGCAGGTATAAGGACGTCGACTCCCTAGAAAAGCATTAAACCGTTCATGATATAAACGCATTGGAGATTTTAATGCACAACCTAGGTGGCATCAGGAAGGGTATCTGGCATAAAACCAAGGTAAAATCAGGTCTGAGGATTAGAATGAGATTCGTAAATACTGGACCCTGGACCCTGGAACAGAATCTTGTCCTGTCTGGGCTGTGCTGTTGCAGGAAAACCAGATCCATGGGGTCTCGTTTAGGATAAAGTGGTGGTGAAACATGGAAATGAAATATTTTGCCTAAAACGAGGCATAATTTTGCAGCATGCGATCAGTCTTTTTATTACCCTGGTCAGATGTTACTTAAACTCTTACCGATGTTTATTTATGAAGCTTTTTTTAAGCACTCATGCTGTATGCTGTACTCCCAAACAACATGCCTGTGTGAATGCAGGACCTCGCGGTGGGTTCGGATGTCGAGGGGCAGAAGGTAAAGGACCCGATGAGGACGCTGCTGCCCGTCCTTCTGCACGATCACAGCGACGTCGATAAGATCCGAGCTGTGCTGCTCTACATCTTCAGTCTCAACGGTGCGTCTGGTCGTCTCATCAGCTGAGCTCCTACATCTTCTCGTTTATTTACGACTCATGTCTGGATTTCTTTATTTTCTGCCTCTTTGGCTGAGTGCAGGAACCACAGAGGAAAACTTGAATAAATTAATCCAGCATGTGAGGATCGAGAAGGAGCGCGAGTACATCACCAACTGGAAAGCGCTGGGTGTCCCCATCATTTCTTCTGTGAGGAATTCCCGTCTTCCTGGTTTTTCCCTTTCTTAAGTCAAGTCAATTTATTCGTATAGCTCTTTTTACAGTAGACATTGTCACAAAGCGGCTTTGCAGAGTTCATGACCATCAGACCACAAACCCCCTGTTTAGCAAGCCAAGGGTGACTGTGGCAAGGAAAAACTCTTTAAAAGTACAGAAAGAAACCTTGGAGGAACCAGACTCTGCAGGGGATTATCCATATAAACAGGATTTATACTAAAAATACTTTAGACTAAAAGGTCTAACTAGCAGAAACTCTATGGATGTATAGGATATATTAGAGTTCTTCATTATTCAGTCCAGTTTCTGAAATAGTCCGTTGTGAGTTCTGGAAGTTCTTTGATTAAACACGCCGGGCCTCGTCTCATCTATCAGGAGCAGCAATTGTTGCTGCAATTGTTTCTCCTCATTTCTTTCTCTTCTTGTTTCTTCTTGTTTTCTTTCTACTATGAATGCTTATTATTGTTTTTTTTTTTTTTAATCTTTCTTGCACTTAATCAGCAAACGTATTTTGACACCTGACAGCCTAGTTCAATATCAGATGCTATTAAATTAGTGACCGGTTATCCAAAGAGCGCTTATATACCCATTGGGCATTGATGTTGGGCAATAAAGCCTCGGCTGATGTCAGAACTCTGGAAATTAAAAGGGCCTTCCCTAAACTGTTTTTCAACCACCACAGTCCTTGCTGATCTGCTCAAAGAGTTCAATTATATTATGGGATCAAACAATCTTTTCCCTCTCTTATCTGCGTCATTTTTCCTTTGCTGAAGCTTATTATATAAAGACGTATAATATAAAAATAGCATGTATGTGCCAAACATGGCAACCCAAATAAACAAATATATATACTGTTAAACACCCCATCCCCATTACCCTGTATGTTTTTTTATCTGTTCAGCTTTAGCACAATGATCTGATGCTTTTATTTCTTTCCACGTTCTTCCAGCCGAGTCTGTTCTCGTTCAAGAAGACCGTTCGAAGAGATCGCTCCCAGGAGGAAGTGTACAACCTGTCTCGCTGGACACCCATCATTAAAGACGTCATGGAGGTGAGCTAAAGGATTGAAAACGGGTGTGTTCGGTACAGGATTGGAGATCCAACTGGGGAGTTTGAGACCAGACTGAGAGGTTAGAACAGATCTGTAGAACAACCTGGTTTGTGTTGCAGGACGTGGTGGAGAATAAACTGGACTCCAAAGACTGGCCGCACGTCTCCGAGTGTCCCTCGGCGTGGAACGGATCTCGAGCCGTCAGGTACCCAGCAATCGGTCTTCACGTGTGAATGACTCGGAGACAATTTTGACAAACGCGATCCTCCTCCTCAGTGCCAGACAGAAAAAGCCGGGCTCACAGGACGACCACAGGAACGGCTCCCACGTCATCATCTTCGTCCTGGGTGGGGTCTGCTACTCCGAGGTGCGCAGCGCTTATGAGGTCACGGAGGCCAACAAGTCCTGCAAGGTCATCATCGGTCAGTACCTGGTCATCATAAGATAATCCTTTATTTAATCCCACAGTTTGGACAATTCACTTTGTTGTAGTTATATCTAGCTGTAGCATGTGGTTAAAGTTACTGGACGAGTAATCCGAAGGTTGTCGGTTCAAACCTCACCACTGCCAGGTTGTTGCTGTTGGGCCCTTGAGCGAGGCCCTTAACCCTCATTGCTCAGACTGTAAACTGTAACTACTGTGAATCGCTTTGGATGAAGGCGTCTGCTAAATTCTGAACTTGTAAGTTGTATATCTGTCGTGTTTATCTGCATGTTTGTGAAACCGCGCCCTTTTTTCATAGGTTCTACTCACATCCTGACTCCGACCAAACTTCTGATGGACATCCGAGACCTGAACAAAATGCCCAAGGAGAAATTCACAATGGAGGACGAGACCAGTAGCTAAGCGGAGAGACGCTGGAGACCCCGTGTAAACGAATCTTAATACCTTCTTCATCTCTCTCTAACATACTCGACCTGCCTGACGGAGAACAGAACGAACTCGTGATCAGCCCACATCAGCATCATGTGATCAAACTAACGCACTGATCCAGGAGTGCTGGACCTCTTCACACAGGTTTAATTAACGTTACTGTGCTGATCAATGTTGTTGTTACACTTAAGGGTTAATAAGGATTTTAAAAATCCGGATTAATAACGATACTGTAAAAAGACAAAAGTATCAGAACATCATTTTCTCCTTCAATTCTCCTCCTAATCTATTTGTATCCAGTTATCAAATTGCATTACGCTTCCCGTATACCGATACTACCCTCCATCTGACCCGTGCCTCTCCATCACGTGTGCAGTAGCCGACTGCATCTTTTCATCTGCACCAGACGAATTCATATGCAGATCAGCTTTGTTTTCTCTCGTCCTCGTGCAGCCAGCAGAGGTCGAGGTCGTATTCGGTTATGAGGATTGTGTAGACCGCCAATCGTTAATGATGTAAGCACCCAGTCGGTAGCATAGCTGAGATTCAAAACGACAAGTTGTATGAGATGTAAAATGTCAGTGGGGTGTCGGTGGAAATCCATTTTAATTAAGGAAATCGTGTTTTGGATACAGCCTTGGCTAACACTTGTAATTAATCAGTTATATAAAGATAATGATGAATGAACTTCCGGTTTTGCCGCATGTCTTGGTGCAGTGGCTCGACCAGCCGTCGTTGGCCCACACAGGTGAGGTCCAGCAAAGGTTTATTGGGAGCAAAGAATCGCCATGAACTCCATGGAGTGATGCCAGGCTTTGTGATGACCCATTTTGTTTCTTTCTTTTTTAAATACATAATTATTTATCGTATTTGCTCCAGTGCAAAAACTAAGTGAAACTTTAAAAAACAACCATGTCTTGGCGAACAGAATCCGCATGGAAAAGGGAGAATAATGTAGATTTAAAGTCAGAGCAGTCGACTTTTTAACTGCTTGGGTTTGTTTCTTCTGATGCACATTAGATGTCACTATCTCAGATAGATTATAGAAGTCTAACACCTTCCTGTGCTCACCTACTCTAAGAATTGTCCGGCACATTTCTGTATCTATTTCTCTTGATACTAAATGCCGTTTTTGTTTTACTCAGCCACATTTCTTTAACGATGCACTGCTTTTTTGACTACTTAACAAAGGGCTCACTTCATAACCAGTGCTGCTTGGTTCTCGTTTTATTTTATTGCATCTCCTGAATCATTTAGGCACTTTTGTGTTTTTCTCTCTAATTTCTATCAACTTGATAGTGTTTGCAATTCCCCGATTGCATTTTGCTTCCTCTATACTCTACACTATAGTGAGGCTGACACCTGCATAAGGCGAGTTCATATGCGGATCAGCTTTGTGTAGGAGGCGCACAGCCCTCCGATAACTTTCTGGGCTTGGGAACTTCACTGATGCTCACTGACCTCCTATTGGCTAGACAGAGCAGTATCACGGTCACTTCTTACAGCTTCCACCATCGGGTCACCCTTCATCCTTTTGCTTGTAAGAAACAACGTCACACCTAGCTGATGTGTTTTGGATGTTCATACTCATGCGGATGTGAATGACCACTGATTTCCCGGCTCAACATCCTATATAGTTTATAGCTTAATATACATCATGTTTAATACAGTATTGAAGTGTTTCATGCTCTGATGTTGCATCTGTTACATAATAAACATAAAGAGGTGCTTATGCGACACAGCCAAAAGTGTTTGGACACCCCCTTTAACCCTTCTGCGACTGCCATTGCTAATAGCTTCCAGCTTTGGTCTAGACATTCAGTTTTTGGTCTTACAAATGTCTTATGGATTAAGTGAATACATATTCCCAGACACACTCCAAACTCCTGTGTAAACTGATTTAACTGTTGGGTGACGGACAGATACAAACATTAACCCAGTACACATGGTGTCCAGATACTTTTGGCCAAATAAGTTAATAATCACTTCTGGACTTTCACTTTTGTGCCTTGTTTGAGTGAAGTGCCTTGCTAACGTACATGCTTGTTGCTGTGTTACAGTGTAGTACTGTTTAACAAATGCAATTATGCCCATAACTTCTTTTTGAACAACTGACAAATAAATAAATGTCATTCAATCATATTTATTTGTGGTGGATTTATCACATTTGTTTCAGCCCCCGTAGAAAACCCGAATAGCCACTGCACCACCAGATTATAATCAGTAAGGTTGTTATTTTACAGATTTAGGTTATTTTCAAATTGCACTGCCTTATGGAAGTGAAGTTAAACTATAGACTGAAGATATGTCTTGCTTTGACACTGCAGAATAATCTGATTAAAGCACAATGCATGTTGTCGTTTATAGTAGAAAGGATTTATTCAGACTTTCAGCACCTCTGTTTAAGATTTACACGAGAAACATGGAAGAAAAAACAGCAGTAAGCAAGAATAATAAGCAATGAAATGAAGATGATGAACTAGCTTATGAAATGGAATTTGCAGTGCAATGTGTAGTGAAAATCAGAAACAGCTTCAGGACCAACTAAAGCACAGAATCCAAGATTAACGCAGAGAATAAGAACTTCTCGTTGCTGTTGTAACTGCGACCTCTGCTGGCTGATTTGTGCTCCTGCAGGAGGGTGAAATGTTCTCAGGTACTACTAGACCTCGTCAGTCAGGGTGCATTAGAGTTTTTGCCTTAATGCTGCTTAGTGTCATTAGAATAGTGATCAGACAGTTGCTAGGTCATGTGTAACTGATGAGAACTTTTATTTATTTATACATCGGTATTAGTGGTGGTGGGCTGTAATTAGTAGATCATTTATTTGTGGAGTTGTGCATGTTCTCCCCGTCTGCGTGGGTTCCCTCGGTGTGCCCAGTTTTCCTCCCACAGTCCAAAAAACCATGCATTCAGGCTAGTTGTTGACTGAAGCTTGGAGCGGCTCCAGCAGCCCCCCTGACTTGATAAACAGTTAAGAAAGTGAGTGAACTATTAGAGACGCGACAAAACAGGAACACGGACCCTTTCACACGGAGAAGGAAGTGACGTAAATTTGTAGTCCGGTTCGTTTAAGATGACAACACATCGCTCAGAGAAGGAGCAGAAGAGCAGCTCGGGGAGAAATTAAAGCTGCATTTTCTTCTGTAATCACACTGTGCGTAAATCAAAGGAGGCTCGGTCGCTTTTCTCCTCACTCAGCGGGTTTAGTTTCATCCATCGTTCTTCCGGTCGCCTTGTCATCATTGATTGACTGAACTGCAGCACCAGCTGGGTGAGTAAATCCCGGTGTTCGCATTAACACGTTTCTAATTTATTGTAGCCTTTTAAATGATGTCGTATTAAGTTACTAAACCTGGGTTATCTAAAGTATCTTAGAACCTACCCGTATTCGGACTGATATTGAAGACTAAGGGCTGGGTTCGCGCATGCGCAGTGTACGTCATGTTCTCCACACTTTTCTGTATTTAGCAGATGCTTTATCAATTATGACTCAATTATTAATGCTTAGTTCATGATTTTCTGCTTCCAGGTCTGAACTCTACATCAGTAAAATATGGTGAGATATTTAAAACAAACAAACACATATCTTTATGACCTTTGATGATTTATATGACTTATTTATACTTCAGTAGACTTCTTTACCGTTTATCCCGTCAGGCTCGCGGGGGGAGGGGGTGCTGGAGCATATCCCAGCTTTTCAGTGGACACAAGGCACACAGAAACACCCTGGACAGGATGCTCATTCAACCATAGGGCAATTCGGTGTCTCCAATTTATCTGACCGCGTATATTTGGACTGTGGGAGGAAACCAGAGCACCCGGAGGAAAACCACACAGGCACTGGGAGAGCATACAAACTCCACCCAGAAAGGCCAACTCTGTCTTCATACACTCGTATCAGCACCATAGACAGTAATAGACAGTACCAACAGCACACTTTTAGCAATACACTTAGACCAGGACCACACACACACCACACACGTATCATCTCCACACATCCTGTATACACCGTGTGACCTGCCACTATAATGATGGCGTCTTTTTACTCAGCACGGCCGGGTGAAGGTTAAGTCCACCGCTCAGCAGGAGGAGGAGAAGAGGAAAGAGAGAGAAAAGAAATTAAAAGTTTACGTGACTGTCCGTGATGCCATTTTTAAAAAGGTAAGTCATGCAGCAGGTGTGTTTTTCACTGGAATAAATCATTGGTCTCCATATACGACACAGTTGGTCGTGTGTAAGGATGGTCATGTGACAATCCGACCGCTTGCAATTTGAACCATGTGTGTGCTAGCCCGGGACTGTATATACTGTACATGATATAAAACACACACACAGCTTGTGGTGGGGTCACACATGTTTTGATCCTATAAAATAGTCTTACTTTCCAATAAAACTTCTTCTACTTGATGTATGTTCTTGATTTGCCACCGTTTCCGTGAAGTACGAGCTCTGTTGTTTTAGTGGAGCCTAGAGACGTCACATTTCTATTTTCTACAGAGAAGTGATGGCGAGCTCGACGAGGAGGCTCTCCAGCTCACTCAGCAGCTTCTCTCGTCCAACCCGGACTTTGCGACGCTGTGGAACTACAGACGAGAGATTCTGCTGCACCTAGAGACTGTCAAGTATGAGAAATACGACTTCCAGCATGCCACAGCTCCACCGCATAAGGGTGCCGGGCAGCAGATGTAGTGTGCACTCGTCTTCATGCACTTGAACCATGACGGCTCTGGGTTTCTTTTCACAGAGAGAAGGAAGAAATGCAGAAGCTGTACGAGGCCGAACTGTTCTTCATCGAGTCCTGCCTGAAGGTGAACCCCAAATCATACGGGAGCTGGCATCACCGCGGCTGGGTCTCCTATCGCTTGCCGAATCCCGACTGGAAGCGAGAGCTGAGTCTGTGTGATCGCTGCCTCAGCCTGGACGACCGGAACTGTGAGCCAACGGGAGTTTCAGTTACTCGGGATCAGACCTTACAGGACTGACTTCTGCCTCTCTGTTCCAGTTCACTGCTGGGATTACCGCCGTCTGGTCGTGAAGGAGTCCGGCGTGTCGGTGGAACAGGAGCTGCACTTCACCGACCGTCTGATCGGCTCGAACTTTTCGAACTACTCCAGCTGGCACTACCGGAGCACCCTGCTGCCCCTGATGCGCCCGCAGTCCGACCCCGAATCAGCACGGCCCTGCCAACACCGAGTGTGTGAAGAGCAGCTGATCAAAGGTGAGGCATGGTCACACATCACACCTGAGTGCAGTGGGCTTTCTCATTGATGGCTCCACCAGTGGATCTTCTCACCTGATAGGGCTTCGACATCCTCCTCCACGTGTCCTCAGCATCTGTGAACCTTCCCATCAATAGAGCTGTCGTCCTACATCTGTACACACCCAAGCTCAATCTCACCGGCCTGTTCTGTCTTCGAAGTTAAAAAATTTCAGGAGGAGCCTAAAATTCTCTCTGACCTTCACAGGTTGTAGCTTAGTGGTTAAGGTGATTGACTAGTAATCCAAAGGTTGCCGGTTCAAACCTCACCACAGCCAGGTTGCTGCTGTCGGGCCCATGAGCGAGGCCCTTAACCCTCATTGCTCAGACTGTATACTGTACTGTAAATCGCTTCGGATAAAGCCGTCTGCTACATGATGTAAATGTATAACTTTTTGTGAGTAGTGTATATTAAACATTTCTTAAGATGAAACTTTAACAGTTCTTCTTTGCCCCTGATGCTGTAAAGCGGCCTTGAGAAAATGTCTATATTAATAAGCACTGTGCAAATGAATTAGATTTGACTTCTCTCAACATTTCTGTTTCTGACTGCATGTGGAGTGTAAAAACATTGAGCTTTCGATATATTAATCAATATTTCCTTTATATTTTCTCTTTAGAGTATGAGCTGGTGCAGAACGCCTTCTTCACCGACCCAAATGATCAGAGTGCCTGGTTCTACTACCGCTGGCTCCTGGGACGAGGTAGCGGTTTGTTTATGCACCTTTTGATGATAACAGTCTGGTCCTTAATGTTTTCAGTATGGAGAACTTGATGCGCATTATTCCTGAAAAGAAGCTGGGAAATGGACAGCACATTTCCTTCGGCTTAGGGTCCAACCCAGAGAATCCTGTCATTGTGTATCAGATATTTAGGTGGATGATTCCTCTGAGCCCATGTAGTTATCACATATGATCACATTAGAGTGCTAGTCCTGTTTGCAGTGAGTCACACACTGTCAGTGGGGGTTTACAGCCTTGTTTCTTCATGCTTTGTGTTCTTCATGCTTCGTGTTCTTCAAGCTTCCAAACAATCTACATCTGTACATGTGTAATGAGAAATCAAGAAATTCTATTCCATGCACTTGCATTTCTTTGAATTATCTAAATCTTTTCACAATATTATGTACGGTAGATGGTGAAGGACTTCTTCTGGTGAAACCTTTTTTTTTTTTCTTATTAATATATTTTTTTTTTTTATTGATTGAGCATTCTCTTATTAAATTTGGTGCAAAATGATGAGCCATGAGGGACTGACCCCCATTATTGCAAATGCCTCAACATGTTTTTTGTTCATGATTGTAAATGTTTATCCTCATTTTCTTAATCCTTTATTTATTCTTTCTTTCTCAGCTGATCGGGAGGACCTCATAAGCTGTGTTTATGTGAACAGAGAGGGAGGCAGAGTCGCCGTGGTCTTCTCCAAACCTGTGAATGTAAGTTTGCACCACTGTCATCACAATTTAATCATTTCTGATTCCCAGTTCCAGTTTCTCTGCCTGAGTCCAGTTTTACCGGGTTTATTATCCTCCTGCAAAACCCCACAGAATGTTTTTCCTCCTGGAATTTCTCTGTAGATGCTTTAAAGTAAATGATCTTCAGTTTGTTTACATTCACATGTCTAGTTGATGCTTATTTTATATACTTTTCAAACTACGGATTCTTTTTCTCAGGCTCTCACGATGGACTTGATGGTGGTGTCGGATGGTCAGCCTCAGCGGGGCGAGTGGAGGAGTGTTCACCCTCAGCTCCGGTACAGCCCTGTCTGGGTATGCTCACAGATACTTCACACTCCGAATAGAACATCTTAAAGTCAGCTGCTCTCAAACGTTGAGCACTTCTCAAAGTCTTCTTCATAAAGGCCGATCCTAGACGTGGCTGCTTCATTTAAGTTCATCAAAGCCTGGTGACGGACCGAATGAAAGTTGGTCTGTTTTCAAATTCTTACATTTAGCCACATCCAGTCTGACCTCTCCCTTAACCGAACCCGATACTTTCGGCCGCTCCTTAAAGTAAGCCTCTCCCTGAAGTCGGACGCTCTTTGAAGACGGCCAGACCCTGAAGTCGACCGCTCCCTAACGTCCATCACTGAAATCTGATGTTTTACATGTCCATTTATATTTTTATATATTCAGCTGCTGCAGTTGAATTGAATTCGGAGATTAAGTGCACCCATGATTTGAGCAGACATTCCGGCCCAAATCAGCCAGAATAGATTTACAGTGGAGGGGCAGGGGCCCGGATAATTGGGTCCAACATGCAAGCTGAAATATCTTGTGATTATGCGGCCTGGGTTCGATTCCCAGGTGTGTCCTCTCTGTGTGGAGTTTGCATGTTCTCGCGGAGTTTGTGAAGTTTCCTCGGGCAGCTTCGATTACGTCTAACAGACCAAAGATGTGCAAGTGAGGTGAATTGGAGATACAAAATAGATATAGAACAAAAGAGAGACTTGCAACTGATGTAACCTGTACAGGTACCGTTCCTGTCATGAATGTAACCGGAGTGTAAAACTACATTTAAAAATTAGTGTGTAGCACTAAGAAGGTCCTTGGTTCGATCCCCGGGTGGGGCGATCTCGGTCCTTTCTGTGTGGAGTTTGCATGTTCTCCCCGTGT
>JAYDZG010000020.1:16996729-17011123 GCA_034509265.1 Microcambeva bendego
TGTGAAAAAGACACACCGGTCACATACACACACACACACACACACACACACACACACACACACACACACACACACACACTCACCTATGGCAATTTTAGCAACCCCAACTGGCCTGACTGACTTTTTTCACTTGTGGGAGAAAGCACCTGTAGGAAATTGGTGGGCATAGTGATAACATCGAACCCAGACCCTTATTGCTCTGGGGCGACAGCACTATACACTGCACAATCGTGCCCCCCATAATTATTTAGTTCTCTAGAAGCTGTGAGTCATGATTCCCCTTTTGTCCATAAAATGACGAGCTGCTTCCTTTCCCCTACTGCTGATGTCAATAAGCTTGAACATGATGTCATAATTTACCTCATCCAAACACCCTTACTATGGTTTCCACAACAGTCTTCACGCACTTGTTACTGTATTTCTCACGTTTGTCATTTATCTTCTCCTCAGATCACTTAAGGGCATCATTAGCTCCCAGCTAAGGTGAGAGACTACGTCTGATTAGAACATGCACATGCCTGTACTTGTTAAGTTAAGGAAAACATTAGACGAACACTTGGCAGATCCATAAAAGTTTGTTTGAGGTCTGGTTTGCTAATACTGTTTCATCATTCTGATGCGTTAGTCAGAATGAAGTACATTTTCCAGACAAATTATACATCAGGTACACTTGTTCACTTTAAATACCTGAGTAACACGAACAGGAAGGGTTTGGTGTTAACAAGGATTCAGAGTTACAAGCTCAAAGTTACAACAGTGCTGTCAGTAATGACATTTTCTAAGCTGATTCATTAGTTTATTTATGATGTCATGTGGCGATGTGTGTGTAACCTATATGGGACCATTTGACTAAGGTACAGGACTAGTAATCCAAAGGATTAAAACATCATCACTGCTAGGTGGGTCCTTGAGCAAGGCCCTTAACCCTCAATTGCTCAGACTGTACATCGATTCAGATATAGACATCTGCTAAATGCTGAAAATGTAAATATGGTCTTTCTATGACATTTTATTTATGAGTCAAATTAAATAATGAATCATGCTTCCTAACATCTTTCAAAGGTTATGACAAACAATGTGTTAGATTCTGTTCAAATGTAGTAGGAATATCTTAATGATTGTCTTCCAAAGTTTGAATGAAATAGTGTTTGCTTGTTGTAATTTCCCAAACCAGGAGTTTAATTTACTCCTGTAAGATGATATAGCTTGCCAGGTTAATGACAATACAGCAAAATACCATTTCATATATCCTACATATCTCTGAACAGAGCAAAAGGCCAGGAATGCTGTTTGCTCTTCACATGTGTACGTGCTTGGTCCATTTGGCACGCCTCTTGGGAACATTCTCAGAAGTAAAGCCTGACATGCAGCAGCATCAAAACTTCCTTACACATTTAAAAAGTAATTTAATATTTAAATCACAAATTAGTTTGTATATTTTTTACACAAACACTGTGTAGACACGTGAACCTGGTAAAACCATGTATTTTTTAAACTCGGTTTGCATGGATGGAACAAAAACTCTTGCTTCAAGCAAACTGTTGCCACAAGGTGTGAAGCATCTCATTTATTTTATACATTTATTTTATTCAAACAATCTAATGAAACATCTTGAAAAGAAGGATGTCAACGCCCTAAAACATACAGACGATGTGAATGAACTGATGACCCTAATTGTGACTGGGAGTAGATGTGAGTGAATAAATATATAAATGTTGCCCTCTGGTATTCCTGCTCTATGGGTATGGGAACAGGACCCATGCCAGGATTTAGTGGTTAGGAAACGTGTATTTGTCCAAACCCAAACTCCAAGCCAGTTTTGTTCCTAAAAAGGTTCACGGCATCAAGTTTTAAGACTTTAGGGAGGGACTTGGCAGGAGGAGACGAGGAGGGTGTGTAGAAATAAAAATAAGTTCAGGCATGCAGAGAGGGAAAAGAACTAAGAGCTACACTCGATTGCTGTTCTCCTCAAAGAAACACACATTTTAACAGACTATAGTCAGGTAAGTTCTACTTTTGAGTTTTTAGAGTAGTTTTTAGATTTAATGTACAAAATTACTTTAAACAGATTGCACGCCTACTAACTTCACTACGGTAAATGTGTGCAGCTGGTTATTAGAAGCAGAGTAGCATTTGACTTGATACTGTAATGATGCGATATGTCTACATTACCGTATGATGAAACTACTGTTAATATAATTCGTTCTTTCATTACGTTTGCTTATACTGACTGCATATTAAATGCAGCTTAACTAATTGTTGTTGACACTGATTATAACCACGTTGGCAATACATAAAACCGAGCAACAATAAGACCATAACAGTTCATAGATGAAGATAAACATGTCAATGGTCACATGCATTTCAGTCCACGAATGCATAAAAATACCTATTTTATATTGTGAATATAACTATAAATAATACTCCAGTCATACAATTATGTTTGCTTCATTCTTGGAGATGACCAAATCATGTACAGAACTGTTACAGATACACCAACAACATCAACATCAAATGGAAGATTATGAGAGAGAAGTATTATGTACATGAATTATGTTTTTTTTTAATCCCCAGTGTTTAATCGTGTTTTAATCATTTGTTCGAATGACATTACATTTAAACTGAAGATAATTCAACAAGAAAATCTTCAGGCTGTAAAAAAGTAAATGAACTCAAATTTATTTACTGTAGATTTCTTGGCCTTAAACACACTGCTGCGGTTAATAAGGTTAAACAGTTTGAAGAGGAAATGTCTTGAGAAGGCGGAGGGTTCATTTGGCTATGAGCTGCTGTACTGTTAGCCCCCAACTGACTGTCAAGTTTCTTTTTAAGTGAGGTGTAACATTTAACTTTACTACAGTACGTAAACTATGTGTTCTGACGAGACAATGTGTGTATGCTTTATGCTTGGGGTGAAACCCTGATACTGCCCTGCAATGCCTAATGAGACAGGTGCTGCTTTTAAAACTGAAAAAAACATTAAGGTGAGGCTGATTCACAATAGAAAGCAATGCTGACTATGACAGCTATGTTGTTGTTTTAGTAACACATATGCAGGGCTGCACTTATCTTACTGAAACTTTACCTAAACTCTGTCAAACTGGCTAGCTGGCTTGTTTTTATCGGTGCTTTTTATGTAGCTCACATTTCGAAAATGCCAAAAGGGCAATTTTAGAGGCATGTTTTTACTTCTGGTAAGCTAAAACGATGTGCTTGTGTAAGACTTGACATGTACCACATTTGTAGACAGCCTTGAATGCAGGTCTCATGATTGTGAAAAGATAAAAGCATAATGGGAGTGAAAGTCTGGCGGCAATTATGCTGATTTCTTCACTCTTCGCCTGTTTTGTCTTTATCTCGGAGTCTCTACCCCAGAGGAATTTTTTGCATTCTCAAATGTAAGACAGATTCATCCTTAGTTACTAAACCAACAAATAAATCAAACTGAATTATAAGCCAGTTCAGCTACAAAGAAGTTACCATGAGCTTGAGCTGAGAATGCTGGATGTGTGTGGGTTGGAGACCTAATTCTGTTCATTCTCTAAAGCGCTCTAGTATCTCACAAATTATGTTTCCTTGGAGAATCAATCCAGTCAGTTAACAGTAGAATTAAACCTGGACTATTACCAATAGAGAAAAAAGACAGAAGGCTGCAGTAAAATCACTGTAATAAAATAATAATATGATTTAAAACTATAATAAAATAATATACAAAATCATAAAATACAAAACATAATAGTCCATAAAGAGTTCCCAAAGGGCTTCCCAGCATGCCTGTGCTGTCCATAAAAGTCTTTAACTTGACCAACAATGACTTCCAAGTACTACCAGATCTCCTAATTTCATAGACTTGAACCCAGTTTAGGATTTGTGGGAGCACCTCGGTGGTCGTGTTGGCTCTATGGATCCTCCCCATGTGATAACTTATTGAGTCACACCTTCTTGCTGCTGTATACACAGTGTACATTAAAGCAACAGTCTTAGAATGGGTTGTCGAACTTGTGGTCAGTGTACACATAGTTTTAGTCATATAGTTGATAATATTGCAATACCTGATCACAACCTCTAAATTGCTGTTTTACAGACATTTCCACAGCTGGGAATTCTTGCATTGTGCCAAATGTTTGATCAATATAAGTTTTATATTAGTTGTTCGACCTATGAAATGCTAGACCCGGAGTAAACTGCCAGTGAGCATAGAGGAGAATCTAACTCTCCCAAAAATCAATGTGTTGGTGCATGAGTTCTCAGGAAAACTTTGTTGGGACTATGAGTGCTTTCCTAAAACTAAGTGAGATTATTGGTTCAGTTTTCCACAAACAATAATGCAATTGTTTTCAAAAGCGTCACATTAAGGGGACTTTTTCATATAAAAAGAACAAAATGTTCCCCCTTAAAAAGGTCTTTTGTTTCTACTTTGGGTTTTTTATTTGACTGGAACATACTGGAATGGTATTTGAAGTGCAGTAGTCCAGTCTTGCATTTTTAAATACCTTCCTCTTCATATAGAATAATGCTTTGCTATACAAATTTCTCTTTAGAGTTCGTAGAAATGGTCAGGAATAACTCCCTAGTCGGCCGTTTCCCCGATGTCACACTATGGAGCGAGGAGCCAGAGAAAGCAAAGTTTGAAGTCGAGGAGGTCGAGGAGAAGAAAAAGAAAAATGGATGTCGAAATTGGCTACGCAAGTTATGCCCGTGCTGCTGCCGCCAATCCAGCGAGGAGACTGATAACAAACACTTTGTTGACACCGCGGTACCAGAGGACAAACCATCAGCAGCAGCTCTTGAGACAGAAGGTAAGAAACAGAGCAGCAATGCATCATGGTACATGAAGATAAATGTCCAGCCTTGATTCATTTTGTTTCTCTCTCCGACAGATAACATGCTCAGAGTTCGCTCGATAGACCTGCTAAGGTCCAGAAAGGGACAAAACAGACAGGAGCACAACACGGACCATTATCATGGTGACAGCATGATCATTCGCCGAGGACAGACCTTTCAGATGTGGATAGAGCTCTCAAGAGCTTTCAACACCAAGACTGACAAACTACACCTCGAGCTCAAACTAGGTCAGGTTCATAAGTCAGCATCATTAACTTGCGGCGATTTAACCTCCCATCGTTTGACTCAGTGTTCCAGTCCAGGGGCAGAATGAGTAACAGCTGCATTGCTTTTATTTATTTTATATTGAAATGCAATGCCTTAAAAGTATCTAGTGTTTCAGTTGATATGTAAAACACTGAACTAAAAAATAAAATAAAATAATTTTAAAGAGTATCCAAACCCCTTGGACATGGGCTGAAGCTGTTCGTGGATCAGCCATAAGAACAGCAGGTTACAACATTATGAGCACTGACAGGTGAAGTGAAGTGAACACTGATCATCTCTTCATCGTGGCACCTGTTAGTAGGTGAGATATATCAGACAGCAAGTGAACATTTTATCCTCAGAGTTATTGTTAGAAGCTTGTGATGGCTAAACGACGTATCTCCAAAATCTCAATGTGGTTTGATCCAACGGGCTAGCTACTGTAGCTCAAATTGCCGAAGTAGTTAATTCTGGTTCTGATTAAAAGGTGTTGGAATATAGCAAAAGAGGGACCAACACAATATTAGGAAGGTGGTCTGGTCATAATGTAATGCCTGATAGTAGTAGGAGATAGCAGTCTGATCATACTTGTTTTTCATACTACCAGAAATCTTGAACTAAAGGGAAATTTCCAAAATCACACCGTCCATAGACTAAAGCTCTTGAACCTGATGATTTACTCTTGAATGTGCTGTAGCCCTGCCAGTCCTTCAACACAAGGACACAATGTATAACCACTCCTAGCTGTGTCAGCTTATTAATAGTAATAAATCTTATTATTGGTTAAACCATGTATTAGTGTAGATGTTTATATAAGACACGTTCGCCACGTCTTTGTTAATGTTTGTTGTTACTGTACCATTGTCAAGGTAACACAGGCCTGTAATTGAGTAATTTTGCTCTGTGTGTAGGTTATAGGTGTGTAGCTGTGGGAGATAATAGCGATTTTAGCTCTTCGCTGCTAACGAGCTGAAAGATCTGCACCAAATTCGCACTTTTCAGTACAAAAATTCAACAGTGCTTAAATTCACACAAACTTTTGTAAATGTTCATCAACACACTTCATAATTACGTTAAATCATTTTCAGAAGAGCGAAGGCTGTTGCAGTAGCAATGGGGGCAAGTGTAGTCATAATTTTCTCCATGTTTGAAAGATAATTTTAAACTTCTGTTCTATGTGTCGTTGTGCTGTTGAATCATAGATGTGGGGATGTGAGAGAGAAGTACAGCGATAAGAAGGTGGGAGCTGAGAGAGAAATAAGAGAGAGATATTGAGGAGTGGCTATATTTGTTTTTTTATAGCCGGCTTTTCTAGCAGAATTTCATTATACAGCATCTGGATTTGTTTAACACTAGGACTCACACACCCGAGATTCTTCGCTCTTAGCCAATCATTGTCCGTATTGTTACCTGACCGGCCAGCAGCAGAGAAGAGCTTGTAAAATGTACTCATGAGTGTAAAAGACTAATGTATGCTAATGTGTTTTAATGCTATGTGACCGGAGCATCCCTCTGTGGAATTTGCATGTTCTCTCTTTTTCCGTATCGACATCAATAAAAGATCCTGCTGTTTATTAACTCTGCATCCTGATGTGTGTGTTACAGGTCCCAGGCCGATGGTATCGAAGGGCACGCTGGTGACTGTTCCTCTCGTGGAAGAGCTAGAAGACACAAGCTGGCAGGCCATGATTATTGAGCACATAAGCAACAAGATCAAACTGTCTGTCAACTCCCCGACAACCGCCCTTGTGGGTCGATATGAGCTTACAGTTATAACAACGACCCCCGACGGCAGCACCACGACAACCCGTAAGCCGGAGAACGACATCTACATGCTGTTTAACCCCTGGTGTGAAGGTAAGCATTCAAAAACCAGACATTTTTAAATGGACTGTGATTGACACACTAACAATGAAATTTCTATCAGATGACTCTGTGTACATGGACTGCGATGATGAGCGGAAGGAATACGTTCTAAACGACGTTGGTATACTGTACTACGGAACCGAAGGTCAGATTGGAGCCAGGACGTGGAACTTCGGACAGGTATCGTTCGTCATGGTTACTCTTTACTTACTGTATAGGAAAGTACAAGGGGTGTCTGCTTAAACCTTTCATTCTAATGTTAAAATAAGCTTCTAGGTGACTACCACAGGCTTGTTTTATTGTCCTGGTTATCCTGAAGCGTAAAATGTACTGTCTGTATTCTAAGCATTCTGAGGTAGCGATTCCCAATTTATTTTGCACTACGGACAGGTGTTGCATAAAATATAATTTTATTCTCAACTCAACTAATTATATAGCACTTTATAAACACTTTTTTAATGTTTAAAGTTTTAATGGCTGGCAGGGTTGAGGGAATTTAAAAGTAGCATGTTACTAATTTTACAGCAATCCTGTGCATCCCGTTAATAAATGATGCTGCACTGTACTAAACGGTCCTGGTCCTGGTAAAAAGCAATTCTGGTGTTTATACCAGCAAAAAGCAATTACCGGTGTAGACAAGTTCATTACCTGATGCTTGTCCAGATGGTGCATACTCATTACAAGAACGGCTTCACCCCATCGCTTTGTTTTACAGTAGGTAAAACCTTGATGGGTTTAAACCCCTATGTACTGGACCACTGGTGGATTAATTCTCATACATGTAATTATGAAGCACCGTATTTTTTTCTTACTGCAGTTTGATGATGGGGTTCTGGCCGCATGCTTGTTCGTCCTGGAGCAGAGTCGGACCCCTGCTTCAGGCTGGGGAGACCCTGTTAACGTCGTGAGAGTCGTGTCGGCCATGGTGAGTGCACTTTCTAACAAAACATTTCTGACCTAGTGTAGATATCTCATGAAGCATTCAGCTGTAACCCCCTCTTGTGACAGGTCAACTCCCCTGATGACCAAGGGGTGTTAGAAGGAAACTGGTCGGGTGACTATGATGATGGAACCGCCCCCACTGCGTGGAGCGGCAGCGTGGACATCCTGAAACAGTACCACAAGAAAGGCTCACCTGTTGAATATGGGCAGTGCTGGGTCTTCTCAGGAGTCACCACCACAGGTAAAGGTGCACCATGTGTGTATGAGAGTGTTGATCGTGTTTTGTAGCTTTTAGAGAATGTGACTTCTGGATTTCTTAATCTCACTGTTTTTGACTTCTCTCTCAGTACTCAGGTGTTTAGGCATCCCCACCCGGAGCGTCACAAACTTCAAATCCGCCCACGACACGGACGTTTCGCTGACACACGATGTATTCTTGGATGAGAACCTCGAGCCGATCAATGAGCTTAATCACGACTCTGTCTGGTACAAACACACCTAACATATTTACATTCCACATCCTTTATGTGGCACGAAAACAATAGTGAGCTGTAAAACCAAAAAAATTACTCCTCCTAAGACTCCTTTCATCCACACCCATCACAGACATGCACATATTAATATCATAATTGTCATAATACCTCCACAGACATGCTTGGTACAATACAGTTGTCGGATTTATTTTTAGTTTGTTTCATTATGATTTTAACGTCATATTTTTAAACACTTTGGTTGTTCATCAGTTCATCAGTTAAAGTCTTTAATATCAAACACAGTCATGGACAATTTCTGTATCTCCAATTCACCTCACATGGAGCTCCTGGAGGAAACCGGCGCAGACACGAGGAGAACATGCAAACTCCAAGACAGAAAGGGCAGGGACAGGAACTATATTACTATTATTATTGAAAACTAATATTGAATATACATAATTAAAACAATCATGTCTGTGGTCGTATTAAACTGTAATTAGGATTGTTTTGCTGCCAGTAGAACCAGTGAATTGCAAAATGTGGATGCAGTTGAGTGGTTTAAAAGAGAAATGGCTGGTTTTAAAAGAGAAAAATGTTGGCTGGCATCATCAAACGTTGTGTTTAGGGTTTGGTAGACAGGACCAGTTATTAAATCTTGTACTGTATTTTACTGGAAAGGTAATAACCCCACACACACACACCTTCCCACACACACACAAACACACACACACTAAACTGTGAACTAGTAGTAAATATAATGTAACTATAGTAGCAAGAGGCCGAGCACAGAAGATGTTTTTGTTTTGATGTTTTTTTTTTCTTATGCTTTGTGATTATCGAAGCAAATCAGAACATGTCGCACTTCCCTAATACACACTCACACATAATGAAGTGCTTCAGTGGAGTCTACACTCAGTAAGGCGCTTTGAAAACTAGAACAATTACATGAAGTCACTTTTTATTTCACTCATTTGTCTCTTCAGGAACTTCCACGTGTGGAACGACTGCTGGATGTCCCGGCCTGATCTGCCACCTGGAATGGGAGGTTGGCAGGCCGTCGATGCGACTCCTCAAGAGATGAGTCAAGGCACGTACTGCTGCGGTCCTGCTTCTGTGATGGCTATCCGTGACGGACTGGTCTTCCACAAATACGACGCACCCTTCGTCTTTGCTGAGGTTTGGACACATGCCACGATTTTTGTGTAGCAGTGAAGCATACTGCTTTATTACAATGCTATGCACGGGGTGTGATTTGTGCCCGCATTGAGGCTCACCTTGCAGATCTAGTGCCACGTCCCAATTTCCCCACGCTTAATATAAACTAAGGCATGTAAAACCTCTACAGAACCAAATTTGCTCTGGCGGCGCCTAATATGTTAATGGGAACTGATGCGATTGAGTCACAATGGGTGGCGACCTTTCAGGTGTCCCTGAATAACCTTTGACTGAATAAGAGTCCCTGTAATAACATTACTCATCAGGTCTGAGATCCTGAATGTCCAAATTAAAGCTGGACACATCCTAACTCAAGAGGAGACGCAGACAATGATGTGTGTGTGTTGTAGGTAAACAGTGACAAAATCTACTGGCAGAGGAACCTTGATGGAACCTTCAGTCAGATCTACTGTGAAAAGAACGTGACGGGTCATTGCATCAGCACCAAGGCAGTCGGCTCAGATGAGAGAGAGGACATAACACACCTCTACAAACACCCCGAAGGTGAAAACCTTGAACACAAACCTTTTCCCTGGTCTCTCTGATTATTCACATACTAGTACAAACATTCAGTATTGTGTACAAATGTATTTATTCTTTTTCATGGAGCTACAAAAAGCCTTTTTGTGTCCGTCTATCGTTTCCACTAGGATCTGATGCGGAGCGAATCGCTGTGGAAACCGCCTCCCGTTATGGCTCGAAGCCTGACACCTACTCCTCCGCCATCGCCAAAGACGTCACGCTAGAAGTCACCATGGATGGCAGTGGGCCTCAGATGGGCGAAAACGCTCAGCTGTCCATCATATTGAAAAATGACAGTTCTGAGCACCGCAGTTCCACACTACATAGCCAAGTGGCGGTCATGTACTACACTGGGGTGCTAAAGGGCGTGGTGAAAAAGGACGACCTGGAGGTGCATCTTAAACCAGGAGAAGGTGTGAGACCATTCACTTCTCTCTAGAGTTTGTTTAAACAAACATACATGCATGTATCTTTTCCGTTTAATATGTGTGTATTTTGGATGGTCCTGTAATTGTTCTACTCAGACTTTATTAGCTACATCTGGGGTTGATTGATTGGCACCCGGTTCAGGGTATTCCTGCCTTTCCTCCAGTTTTTCTTGATTAAAGCGGACCTGCCATGGCCCTGACGAAGAGAAAGTGGCGGATTAAAATGGCCTGTCCCAGTAAAGATCAGATACAAGTACAAATGATTTGTATGATAGCGATCTGGTGCACGCCTCTTATTGGCTCTTGAAGGATGCCAAAGGGTGTGGCACACCGATACCTGAAAACATACTAGGGTCTCATTTATTTAAAAATGTAAAGCATCTGCATTGTGACTTTGGACTTTGCGGATGTGAGGTGGGTCAGACTTCACAGCCTCAACTCATCACACACTCCTCTCTCAACCCCTCTACAGTTCAGAAAGTGGACTGGACACTTCTGTATGAGCACTATAAGGACCAGCTGGTGGACCAGGCAGCACTGATGCTCACCCTCTCTGGACGAGTCGTTCAGACCCAGCAGGTTCTGGCCACCCAGTTCAACTTCCGCCTGCGCACTCCAGACCTCATCATCACTGTGAGTAAAGCAAAACATCACGTAGCGCTAAAAGTCAGTCCTGAAGGATGGTCCCAGTTCTATATAATCTTTTGTACAGATGAGTTTTCACATCCACATTTGCAGTTAACATTAAAGAAATTTCTAAGCAGCTACTGAAATGATGCACAGTTGTTGCTTTGGAAGTGGAACAATTGCAAGTGTTGCTAGGTGGTCGCTAAGTTGCAAATGTATGGGTTCAGAAGTAAATTGCATGGTCTTATATACAATTCCATATTACAGCCTATAGGAGATGCTGTGGTGGGTAAAGCGATGGAGGCTAAAATAACATTTAAGAACCCTCTGCCACGTGTGCTGAGGAACGTGAAGTTCCGTATCGAAGGACTCGGCTTGCAAAACATCCGAGAGATCTCCTACGGGTAAGCTACCGCACCTAATCTACCGATCAGTCTGTAGCTCTAAGTTAACTAAAGACTGACGGTGGTGGGATTTCTCCTTCTCACACAGAGACGTGGCCAGACTTGGAACAGTGACCCTAACAGAGAAGTTCATCCCCACACAGGCCGGTCCGCGTAAGCTACTGGCCTCACTTGACTGTCAGCAGCTCCGACAGGTTCATGGTGTTGCCGACATCGAGGTCAAGGAGAAGTGAGAGCGACTTCCATAATCCGGACTAAACTCACCGCAATGCATTTAAATCTTTTCGTATGTATGAAGTGAACTTTGAGGAAAAGAAACAAAATGTAGATTTAAATAAAAAAAAAACGTGAATGTAAATAAACTTGAAATACAATTCAAGCAATCGAGGATTAAGGACCTTCCTCAGGGGCCCATCAGTGGTGGTTGTGGGATTCTTGAACTAGCAATGTTTTGACCACTAGTCCAGTACCTGAACCTCTGATCACTGCAGCTATTACTCGGCATTAAAGCACGACAGTACCTGAATGTTTAAAATGATCATGATCTCCTGATCTGCTGTTAATAATAGTGAGTGAATCATTTCTCCTGCTCCCGTTAGGTGTCGCCACAGCAGATGTTGATCCGCTTTATTGATCTGGTATAGTTATGCCTACACTACCGTCCCTATTTTTCCAGGCTTGGGACCGGCACTGCTTTAGATATTCTGTTAATAATCAATTTCATGTATTTAGATACAGTGTTTTAGATCAGTGTAGAGATACTGCCACGATGCGTCATTTATAATCATGAACTCATAAATACTGTGCTGTTTATGTATTAAATACCTGTTTTAATATATATATATTTACAATGTATTAACTTATTTGTGTTTTGATTCATTTATCATATCCATAATAATAATAGCTAAATGTTGTGTATTTTTGTAAAGAATGTTTTATTTGTATTTACAGAAGTGATTTTTCAACATTATTAGTCTTAATACACTTATTTACAGTAGTAAAACAAATAAAATGTATTAACAGCCTTCAACAGACATTTTTATTTCCTGAAAATTGAATTGATTTACACAAATGAACATAAAAGCAAACATACTCGATCAGCATATCATTTTAGTTTCATGTAAGTCAGTACCACATTAGACATGGTGAGATTCGCTTATTGTGAAAGCACTATTAACAAAAGCCAAAATATGAATAGTTGCTGAATTCATATAAAATATAAAACGTGTTGTCTCACATTTTAATAATTTATTAAACTCATTCATGTGAAATTAGTTAAATCAGGTCCTAACTGAGCATGAAACATAAATTATACCAACGTAGTGTGTTTATTATATTAAGTGCATTTACAGCAAACACCTACAATATAATAAGAACAACAAATACAAACTATTTTGAGTTAAAGTGGCAACCTGGCCGTGGCAGGGCTTGAACCAACAACCTTCTAATAGCTAGTCCAGTTCCTAAACAAATAAGCTTTTGAGCAAATAAAGCACATATTAGATTTGTAAGCCATTTGGTGTTTCCCTGGTTGATACTGGTAGTAAAATACACATTTCAAATAAAACACTATTGTGGGTTAAAATGTCACCTATTTCTAAAATGTTATTTTTATTTAGCCTCTTATTAATAAAGAAATGTTGCTACCCACCATTACAAAACAATTTAAAACAGGTACAGTTTCACACAGTTCAGTGGAGCTAAAGATCATGATGGTTCAATCCACGTCATCACAGATGCTCTGCACCAGTGCATTAAAAGCTTCAGGCTTATCAGCATAAACATGATGAGGAGCTCCTTCCACCACCTAGGGAGAGATGAAATACACAAATCAAATCACTGTGCAGTAGATCTAGTGAGAAATAATTATCATTACAGGAAATGACTGCTCTGACGTTTACAACAATTAGTATTAAAGTGCTTCCTGTTTTCTTATAACAATAATACAATTTCTATTTATATCAGCGAGTTGAATTAATGTACTGCATTTTTACATTTACCTTTTTAGCATTTAGAAGATTTATCTAAGCAATTGTGGGTTAAGGGCCTTACTCAAAGCCCCAAAGGTAGAACCTGACAGTGGTGAGGCTTAAACCAACAACTTTCAGTTTACTAAACCGGTACCTTAACCACTAGACTATACCGTTCTAATCGTCCTACCTGAACTAGCAGGCTTTAAAATATGATTTCTAGTTTAACAACAGATCACAAAAATGGTTCCTCATGATAAATGTTCCTCATCTTCCCTCTAACTTACAGCATAATGATATTACACCCCCAGGATAGATATGGTGGCTTTAAATAAATGAAAATAGAATCCCTAAGATTTCCGGCACATTGAAAAATTACATTTTTACCAAGTTCATCATCTTTTTAGTGTATTTGTGTATTTGAGTGTATTTGATAGTAATTAATTATTGCCTATTGTTTTTTATATTACTTTCTTTAACTAGCCCCCCCAACAGGAAACATTTGGACTTTTCAATCTTCCAACATAGAAATGAGCATGTTAACAGGAGGAGTTTAAACTGATTACAATGTGGGACAGGTAACAGCGGTGATATGATGCAATGATTTTAAATTGCAAATACAAAACCAGAACGATTAGCCACAGACATTAGCAATGTCTCAATATAAGAATCTGTGTTCTCTGTGTTCATCTCATACCACCGTGCAGGTGTAGCTGTTCGGCCGGAGCTGGGCTACTCTCTCCCCCGTACGACTGTCCATCCACGACTTGCCTCCGTACACCAGGGTTACCGGGAGATCAGGGGGAAGGAGGTGAACCCTGTCCAGCATTGGCCTTTTTGACCAGAGCAAAGAAAC
>JAYDZG010000020.1:17026730-17049509 GCA_034509265.1 Microcambeva bendego
GATCTAGGTCCTTTCTGTGTGGAGTTTGCATGTTCTCCCTGTGTACAGGTGGGTTTCCTACCACAGTCCAAGGTTGATTGGAGACACTGAATTCTCCTGTTGGACCCTGCGATGGACTGGCGCCCCATCCAGGGTGTTACTGTGTGCCTTGCGCCCATTGAAGAGCTGGGATAGGCTCTCCGACCCTAATTAGGATAAGGGGTTAAAGACGCTGAACTGAATACTCGCAATGAATCTCTCCAAATCATCTCACTTGTGCGTCTTTGGACTTTTGTACACAACTTTATCAAGTACTCAAACTCCTTGTGATTGTTTTTGCAGTTATAAATAGCCAAAAGTATTTAGACACCTGATCATGAGCTTATTGGATATCCAATTTCCAAAACAAATGATATTACATTAGAGTACACTATCTGTAATCTTTTTAGCTATAGCAACAGCCATTTCTCCTGACTATGAAGATGTCTGCATGAACATGTGCCCATTCTGTCAAAATAGCATCTGTATTGCTGAGCACTTAAGTCTTAGAGTCTTAAATAATATCAATATCAACGTTTTACAGTTTCTTCGCAACAAACAAGGCTTTTCATATATTTATGTAACTTACCGACAAGACCATTAACCTTTAGTGTTAAAGTGCATTTAAGTTTGGAAAATCAATAAATAAGTGAATATATTTTTGTAAAGTGAGTATGACACACATCTTAATATTCTGACATTTTGTCAGGGATTCAAGACACAGGATGATCCTGAGGTCAGGGTGACGTACATAATGCTGAATGATGAGTTTCTAGCTGCTGGAGAGGGAATTCGCTGTCTTTATCATAATTCTCCTCTGTATTATGAGCGCTGAGTGTTGATACGCCTTGGGGTTGTGTAGCCCTGTGTGGGTGTGTTGATGTCTCTGGATGCACGTATGACTGATGCACTGGCATTTGGATGCATTCAAACAGAACAGAATGGGTCTTACAGAACGAGAAGATGTCCGAAAGAGCATCGTAGATCAGGACCCTAAGAGGGCAACAAACTGGTTTAATTATTAATTTTTAGACTGACAAAACTGATTAAATGTGCAGCCCATTAAACATGCAATGATTGCATATATGATCGTTTTATTCATGAAACTGCTTGTTTCTAAATGGCTGACCGGTCAGTAATCCTTATTACAAAAATGTTTAGTTAATAAGAAAAATGCAGATAAAATGGATAATTGTATTATTATTTTATTACAAACTATACAAAGATGAGTGTGTTGCTTCGGTGGAACAACAATCACTAATCTAACTACCAATGGAGTCAAAATGATGAGAGATTAGGTTCACTAGGATTCATAGCTGGTACCATTGGTACCGTACATTGGTGGCTGGTGTACAAAAGCCACCAGCGAGCAGAAGAGTGCAAGCAGTAGATGTATGGTAATAGGGAATTATACATGTCTAAATTAAAATAAAAAACACAAAAGCTTCATACAGGTGTTGATGGGTTTTCTCTTGAATTATATAGTATTTTATTAAAAAAGTTATATAATGTTCGGTTTAATTAACAAGAGTTATTCTTAATTTGACAAAATGGGCATTATTGACAATTATGGATGCATAAAACAGTGTTTGCTAAGCCCAAGTGTTGATAATCACTGATGCATAGTGTTTTTAAGGTGGTGCCACCTGATGGGTAAAATGTCTTGGAGTCAGTGCTGCCCCTTATGCATGGATAGTGTTTATGATTCTCCTAATGGTTAAGTGATGTGTACTGTAGATGATTTATTTTTCCTTCTTTTGACTGCTCCCGTTAAGGGTTGCCACCATAAAGATTTTTTTTTACTTTGATGCCTTTTCTGACAAAAACCTACCTGTATGTAAAAGATTGATTTATTGTTCATAACGATAATAGCTTTTCTCTACCCAAGCATGATTGTCTTACATGATTTTGCTGTATAGCATTTTCCAGCATTTCTATACCTGAACTGCCCCATACTAACTTTAGTGGCATTTAATTTCAGACTGACCAAAACGCTTTAACAGCTTTAATGGGATTAACAAACCAATGCCTTGATCTTTCAGGAGGCAGTGTATACTATTAAAGTAAAATATCGTACAAACACCACCATCTCTCCCAAGAGCAGATCATTTGCCCAGGAATAGCACCTTAGTGGAAGTGGATCACAAAGTGAATCAGACAGCATATAAAACATATTTATTTAGTCATAAACATGGGCTGGTGCTTTCAATTCGTTCATTTCCATGTGGAAAAGGCCTAAACCGACATCATAAACATGACAAAGACTTTAAACCAGAGCAATAAAAACACAACCTATTGTTCAGCTAAAGATTAGCTCTGGTCGGGTGTTAGCTTATAATATAATAATTATAAATAATATAAAGTATTTTAATTTGGATGTTCAACAAGCTGTTATGGTAGATGCACACATATTTTGGTCAAGTAATACTTAATATTAATATAGCGTTTATTTTTGCTAATTGCTTCATCCAGGTCAGGGCTGTGGTGTGGCTGGCGCCACCTAGAGGACAAATTCTATCACATAGCTTTACATACTCACAACTTGTTGCAGTTTAGAGCAGACAGTCCTCCTTATGCATGTTTTGGGAGGTGGAAGGAGGACACCTTAAGGAAACAAACAAACAATAAAAATCCAGAAGGTGAATTGGCCAGACTTTATCGTTCCTGGTTGTAAATAAGTGTCTTACAAAAGCTCACTTAACTATGTTCTTTTTGACCTCCTGGGGGCGCTGTGGCACTCATCTTGATCAAGATGAGCTTCAACCTCATGTGGTCGGCTGTGTGAGTGAGGTAAGTGTTGACAGCAAGGCATCACGACTTTCTTAGCTTGAAGATGTCTTCACATCAACAGAGTCACTTTGAATTCAGCATCTTCGGCTCGGTCGACGTTTCGTCCTCCCACGGGACTCGTACTGGAGTCGCTCACAGCGGTAAACATGGTTAGGGTTACAGCTCAGACAGGAGGAGAAGCCATGCTGATAAACCAGAAAAATGAGACATGATCGATGCCCCAAGTCTTTTAAGAGCAACAGTGAGATGTGAGGTGGGCGGTAAAGGTGATAAAGATGTTAAACATGACACTAGGGATAGAAATATCACTGCAGGGGTCCATGAGGCATGAACTCCTACGAGTTCAAAAGTGCTGGGAGGCATCAAAACAGGACTTCATCATTAACCCCCTGTCTGCTCTACACTACATACAGATAAGTAACAAACAAAAGTGTTTTACTGGGCCACCACAAGCTTCCAGAGCACGATCTTAGAGTAAACAGAATTTGAAGCACCACTCAAACTTCTTTCATTGCTTTCATGTGCACTTCTGATGCTGTTGCTTTGAAAGGTGGACTGTGACTATTACACACGGAAGATTTTGTTGTACTGTGTTCACACACACACACACACACAAATTAAAACCATCGTAGAGATGTTGTTTCCCCCTTGTGTAGTATACAATGATGTTTAAAGTGTTTGTACTTGTGTTCCCTCTGTATAATATCATGAGTTGTTTAATGATCAAAAATGATTCTGGATGGGACGCGGTTTGTTAGATAGCAATCTCTCTTCACAGCATGAAGGTCCTTGATTCGATCCCGGTCTGGGCCGGTCTGGTCCCTGTCTGTGCAGAGTTAGCATGTTCTCCTCATGTCTTAGTGGATTTCTTCCGTGTCTGAGTGGGAGCTCCGGTTTCCTCATACAGTCCAAAAACATGCAGTCCTGCTAGCCAGTAAGTTACCTGTAGGTGATTGGGTGTGTATAAGTGTGTGTGGGTGTGTGTCTGCCCTGCGATGGACTGGTGCCCCGTCCAGGGTGTTACTGTGTGCCTTGCTCCTATTGAAAAGCCGGGATAGGCTGCTGATTGAATAAGCAATTAAGAATGTGAGCGTTCAATGATCACAGATAATTAAAGTAGTCTGTCATGGTCATTATCACGGCATTAGTATTCATTGAAATTCCGAAGTTGCCATGACATGTATGTCATTTTCTATATGAACCTTTGACCTTGCCTGGAAGTGTTAGCATAAACTTTTACTTTGGTATTCCATCCATTCATGACATAACATTTCAAATATTACACATTACCTGCAACTGATCCTTGTGTAATCCAAACGGGGTTGTTCTAAAGTTACACACATGGCCTTTTTTCCTGTGTTGCTTTTAAGCTCAGTTCTTTTTCATAGTTTATGATATACCCCCCATCTCTCTGTGTATGATTCAGAATGTAGTGGCTTGGTGAAAAGGTTTTCAATAATGCATATGTCCCATTAGTTTGCGTCTTTTCAGCTCACCGCTCTTCTTCCCCTTTTAGAAATGCATCTCTTTTGTAACAGAGCAGTGATTCACTGACTTTGATATCTTCGTTCTGATGGATGTCCTCTTTTTAATGGATTAATTAAAATGAGTGTAAGAAGTACCTTTCTTCTTTTCTTGCCTTTCAGTGAGATGTTGCTGTTTATTTTTACTTGAAAGAGATCTTTATTAATAACACCGTGTTCTGAAAGATGTCTGTAACGTGTCGCAGTCCTCTTTCTTCTCGATGAGGCAGACTGCAAAACCTTTTCTGCTTTACCCTAATTGATGCTAAGCTTCATTTAGGAAAGTAAACACAGACAGCCCTGATTCACGGTCACAATGACCGAAGCAAATCCATTACTAACCTGATCAATAACATTTCCAAATCTGTTCATCCATTCAGACGCATTCTATACAAAAACAGCCTACAAGTGAGAACAGAGCTCTTTATAAAAATGTTGAACACCTAACGTTTTAATTTTAGTCATTTAAACCACCTACAGACTGTTTGTAGATCAAACTGAGAGAAACTCAGCTAAATAGGAAGATTGAATTCAATAGTATGAATTGCAGAGCTGTGAAAACGTAATTATCTTCTTTCTCCCTCAGTCCCTCAGCCAACTACCTTCAAGATCGGGTGAGATCTTCTTGTCCACATTTTGGTCAGAGCTGCCTCTTGCCTTGGCCATCACTCACCTTAAATAAAGTTTTAGAGTGACAGGAACTCCCAACCTAGTGGGTACAGATTTATAACCCTCGACTGTTTAATTCCTCATGGCTACGGTCTTGGTGAGTGCTCCCAATTTCCAGCATTCTCCCTTTGCCATACTATTACTGCCTCTTTATTACAGTGGGCTAGCAGAAAATACCAGGAAAATTTCAGGTCAGTTCAGTTCATCTTCTTTAATCCCTTATACTATTTAGACTTGGGGAGGGGTGCTGGAGCCTATCCCAGCTCTTTAACGGGCTCAAGGCACACAGTAACACCCTGGAGGGGGTGCTGGTCCATCACAATAGGATAATTCAATTTCTTCAATCAACCTGGTAGCCTGTCTTTGGACTGTGGAAACCCACGCAGACACGGGGAGAACATGCAAACTCCCTAAAGACAGGACCAAGATCGCCCCACTTGGGGATCAAACCCAGGACCTTCTCGCTGTGAGGCGACAGCGCTACCCGCTAGCCACCTTGCCGCCCACCAAGAGAAGTATTGTAGTTTTTTAAATTAAATTTACACTATGTTGTTTGAGCATATGAACTGGACTAAAACAAATGATGCAAAGCTTGAGAATGTCTTAAAAAGGTCCAATCAAAGTATCATAAAGTATGTTGAAAATTCAAAATATAGAGGTTAGATTTGAAGACATTAGCAGCCTGTGAGTGTGTGTGTGTGTCATTGAAGGCATGTATAGAAACACCCAGAACAGATTTAACCACCTCCCCCCAGCATTCATGTTCAAATACGTGAGTACATTGTGTACCCAACACGTAAAGTATTCTATAGACTTCTATAGACTTCCTGTCCCCTTCTCACACACACACAATTCACTTTTACTCTGCAGACACAGGAAGTGACTTTTACTTCTTACTTTTACTGTCTGTTCTGTATGTTTGGACATTGGAGTGGTTTTACTATAGGTTCAATAAGAGTTTATATATGTGTACATATCATTCACAGTGAATGTGAATTTCCTGCATGGGTCTTTTGGAAAGGATCTAAACGCGGGGTCTAGTATGTTAGAGGGCGAAGACAGACATTACCTGATCTGATCTTTTTAAAATCAGCAGCTTTATCTGTGCTAGTCAAGAGTTTTGGTTTTTAAATCTTTACTTACCAAATTCATCTTGATCAGGGTTAAAAGAGGTCTTAAGATATTACAATAAAAATACTATTTTTCTTCTTGGCTCCTCAGCTGTTGCTCCTAGACATGTTTCCATTTTTTTATTTTTTATTTTGGATTTTTTTTGGAAAACACCCACTTTGAATCAAATCACCGACAAACGTTCATGCATGTGGCTCAGATTGTAGGCAGCTTTATTGTCATCCTACGATACAGATTACTGAATGCACGTGTGGATCGAGCTAAAGATTGAGCTGAAATACACAGTTGTACCAAGAGTTTTTTAATACGCTGTAAGAAAAGAATGTGTAAATATGTATATTTCACATGACACAAACACTGTAATCGTAACAATGAGGTAGAACCATTTAGTAAGAAGACATCACAAAAGACCTCCAAGTGAAAAAACAAGGATTAAGCCAGTCGTACCCTTGATGAACCCCGAATGATCTAGAAGTCTCTGCTACGAAACAAAGATTGTTAAGTGAAGAGCAAGATATTTTGTATAGAGAAGAATCCCTAACAAAGATCATTAAAACCCTGACATACGGCAGTAGGGTCTTGAAACAACACAGTTGCTTTCTAAAAATCTGACCTGGCAATACTGATTCACGTAGAAGTATCTTTAAAAATGAAAAGAACCCACAGTGAGACTACAATTCCCATGAATACTCATTTGTTCACATTGTAAGAGGTTACAAAACTATCTACGCTGTCATGCTACATCTACACTGATAGCGCTATTATTTTCAAAACCCTTTTCAGACCCTGGTTTACTTTAGATGTTCTGATAGCTACAAGCCACACCGTCGAACTCATGGAGGTGTGCTTAGAAATGGATTCCTTTTTATTTGAATGTATTTTACAGTGTAATGCAGTGCAACAGATCACTGTGTAATTATTACTGCCATTACACATTTGACAACGTCTAAATAAAACTCGGCGGTTTATCTGCTAGTTAGCTACCTGTAGCCTTCTGCTCAGAGTCCATATGTACTGTTAGTTAGATTCTATGGAGCTCTGTGTTAAGTTCCATGGCGGATTAATATAATGTTAGCAAGCCGGCTAATATAAATAGTCTGCAACTGCACAAACCATAACATCCCGTGGCAAGCTTCAGTAACTGGTTAATATTATAGCCAATAAATGCAGCCGACATGTCTAATCCTTTTATGACTTCAAGCTGCCCATGTTCAGTTTAGATTTGTTTTTCACATTTTATTAATAACAGAATATTTTGGGGTGTACAGAAAAAAATATTATAAACATGAGATGATTTTTGCAGTATGACCCACCATAAATTATTAATCGATATGAACAATGAACAAAACAATAAATGCACACACATTACAGCACAATTAGCTTCAGGGTAGGTTCGAGTTTTAATCCAGTCTCTTACAGCACTGGTTAGATGTGTCCACTGTTTATTTCTCCATTTCAGCGCTTCCTATATTTCGGGATCGGCACAGTGGATTTTCTCCTCCAGATGCCCTTCCTGGTGCATTTCTCTTTGTTGTATTCAGGAAGAACACACTGGCTGGTGCACCTCACAATGGTTGGGCTGTCTGGTCACTGGACCCCTTAGACATAGCCAGTCCCGTCAGTGTAGATGCATGACCAGCCGACAGCCCACCAAAATTCCAACCCTAGATCTAAGCATTGATAGGCTAGTATATTTTAATGCTATACCACTAGAGCACCCTTTATTATAAATTTATTAAAATAAGGCACATAACGGGAGTTTGAAACTAGAAGACATTTGGTCTCACACTTATTAACAAATACACCGAAACACTGTGCTGAGGAGAAGCAGGGTTCACTGCGTACAAACTACTACATCGTTCACATTATGTTTTTCTATTCGACAGAACTTATTACCATTGTACAGAGCATTTCACTCCGTGGACCTCATTTTTCAGAACATTATATGGAACATTACACAGAACGTAAGAAAGCATTGTGCAGAACTGTAGAATATTCTATAAACACTGGACTGTTGTGTATGAAACCGTCCACTCCCTTACCCAGCACGTTTCCCAAATCTCTACCAATGGAATATTGCACAATATTGTATAGATCATTTCACATAGCTCTCTAGATCACTCCACTGCATTCAATAATGCATTTCACAGAAATCTATGGGGCGGCCCTGTCGCCTCACAGCAAGAAGGTCCATTCTGTGTGGAGTTTGCATGTTCTCCCTGTGTCTGCGAGGGTTTATGATGGGTGCTCGTTTCCTACCACAATCCAAAAACATGCAAGTGAGGTAAACTGGAGACACAAAATTGTCCATGACTGTGTTTGTTATAACCTTGTGTACTGATGAATCTTGTCTAAAGCAACCGTTTCCTGTCATGAATGTAACCAAGGTGTAAAACATGTTGTTATAATCCTAATAAAACACACAAAAAACCCCACAGAGATCTATAAAACATTCCACAGAACGGTTAGCATTGTACTGGATGAATAAAAAGCCGAACCATTGTGTACCTACATCTCTCTGGTCCCAAACTGCAATAACCAACTGATCAAAACAAAAGAAACAAATCCGCCATCAAATGGAAATGACAGTGACGTTCAGACAAAAATCTTATTAAAGTCCTTGCATGTCTTATGTGTTGGAGATCGTCAGATCATTGAATGGAAAGTTCAATGTTCGAAATGCTACAAATATTCACTGCATAGCATTTGTGTGTGAACCTCTTTTCAAAACGAGCTTCACAGTTCATAGGTCCGTAGTCGATTGTTCCGTTCAATAGAGAAACTGAAAGCTCAAACTCTTTTCCAACCTGTACGGAAAAAAACAAAAGAGGAATTATTATGATCATGCATTCAATCATTTAGTGACTGCTCCACTGTATTTAAGGTCAGTTTAAACTAGGGTTATGTAAAGAAGACATTCTACCATCTGGTACGTTTTTTTATAACTAGCTGGGGTCAGAGCACAGGGTGAACAAGCGATTAAGGGCCGTCTTCAAGGTCCCAACAGTGACTGCATAGCAAAACTGTGATTAAAACCCGTTCATTTTGTTGATAGCACAAAGATATATCCACTAGGCTACCACAGTCCGCCATGCAGCACCCTGACCAAAGAGCTTTTTAAAACACATACAACTCTATCGTCAGGGCTTTGCTCCCTGCCACCCTTCACCACTCTACAATGCAAGCTTCTCATATCCGGTGACATTTGAACTATTTACTAGTCAAATGTTTATCAATGTGATTTTTTTTGTGGCAAAATTGGTGGCAAAACAAGAGAATGAAAAAAACGAAAAGTAATACTGGGTTAGACCAGACTACTCCACCCCTTATGGAAGAAGGAGTACTGCAGCAGGTCCTTCATTCCCACAGCCACCAGGGCTTACAATAATATGTCATTTCTGAATTTCCCTCATGGGGATCAAAGAATGAATATTATCTTAACATTATCTTATTCCATATAAATAAACGACTCATATTTACATTTACATGTATACAGTGCAATGTGGTGTGTAATATATTATTCATATTTCTAGTGTAAAGTCTTTTCTTATTTTCTTTATCTCATAAACCAATAATATTATAAATAATAAGCATACATAATGCACTTTTGAGATCTAAGTAGATAAAAACATTAAAAATGATTATTAATATTGTTTAAGTTTGGGCTGGCTGGCAGACATACTATGCCGCACCATGAAATGAATTAGCTGATCATAAACTTTACCATGTTTATCCGTGATTCTTTTTCTTCCCTGAAGCTTTTTTTGTGGTGCTGTGGGTGGGGGAGGTAAAAGAATAACTAAGAATAGAAAGGTTAGAAAAGCTGGGGCGTGTAGCTGATGTGTGCAGTAAGACTGGGTAAGCCAGGCCGGCCGAGCGAGGACAGAATGTTCCAGGCGTCAGGGCTCTGCGCTCAGTGCATTGTGGCCAGTGTTAGTGCGGGAGGAACAGCCAGAGCCAAAGCATTCACACTGCTGAGTAAAGGGGGCATGTGGTGGGATTGTACATGTACGCACATCTGCCCCTCACTCGTTATTCAACTGTATTATCACACACACACACTCACACACACACACACACACACAACTATACACATTCACTCACGCACTTGTACAGAAACATATGTAGGCCAGCTTGCTCAGACCAATGACTGCTTCCATCAGGACGGAGGGAGCAGGGAGGGGTTCGGTCCTGTTGCATAAGTGTTCTAAATACAAACGTGGCACTGAAGGAACCAGGTTGTGCTGCTCTGGGACAGAAAAAAAGGACACATCCAGTAGCCATCTGGAGTCCATCTGGGTTTGCCCGGACCCGAGTGTTACCGCATATAGCAGCTTTTCTTTACATATCTGAAAAGTCGCCAATGTACGTAATGTTGAATTTGCTTGTTGAATTTGAAATGTCACACATTTCCTGATCCATATCTGAGAAGTCTTTGTAAACAATAGGTCATCGTAGTACTTCTTACCGTTAATAAACTAGAATTTTACAAGGCTCTGTCCTTTATGTTTCTATTCATTATTTTTTCCAATTTAAAAAATGGAGAACTGCTTTTTGTATTATCCTGACTGAGAGTTTATTTAATTTTTTCAGGTGTGTAATCCTTGTTCCTTCTTTATTGTGTTGGGCACGTGCCTCCAGTGATGGGTATATCAGTATATAGAGTTTCTCACATCTAAAGGTTTCAAGTATTCACCCTGTGTGCTCAAGAGTGTTCATTAAGTTTTCCTACATTTCTAAAACATTCAGATAATAAAATAAATGTTCCATTTGTACTGCCTGTTTAAGACATCACAATAAACAACACCAACAACCAGCCACACATCTCAGGTGCAGTTCTGTAATGCAAATTTACCTAACATGCTAATAAACATAACAGGTTGTTATAGTGAGTCAGTGCTTTTGCACAAAAGGTGTCCGATCCTGTTTATCTAATCACACATGAAATCCCTTCAGGCACAGACACAGGCAAATAAGAACAAATGGGTATGCATGCGAACCAGAGAGGGTAGGAGCTGCACGGAGGCTGGAAACCATGTTCAACCCTTGCGGGGATAAGCGTTCAATTATAATGACGTGGATGGATAAATAGAGGGAGGGACCAGAAATTCCTGAATAGGCAAATGACAAAAGATTCTGGGTGCACACATAACAAGCAGAAGTTCTGAGCAGGAGATGCATGTGATAGTAAATCCTCAGAGAGTCTGCTGCCGCTGAAATGAGGCTCATGTTTGCTTATCAAGTCATGCAGGCTAATCAATGAAAAGCTTTGTAAAAGCAGCTGTGACGTTACTCTCAGTTCAGCCAATGGCTAGCTTCTCCATAACGTGCTGATAATTATCTGACATGTATGTACACGAGGTCTCGACAAGTACTGCACTGTGTGTTGCTGTGAAGGCCTGAAAAATGAAGAACCCTCCCCTAAGCTGTGGCTTACATAACATCTACATTAGAGTATTGCAACATGTTGCTGGCTGGCTGCCCTACTGGCATTTTAAGTAAAGCTTCTGTTAACTCTGAATGCAAGAGCACAAAAGATTCACGGGAAAAGAACAGCCCACACCCCAAAACTGACTAGAATACCAAAGATATGTGGACACCACTGGGAATGGATCAGTTATTTCAGCCCCACTCTTTGCTAACAGTTTTATGTATACATACACCGCATTTAGCTGATGCTCAATGTGACGTTGTGTATTTGACCATCTTTGATTTATCGTAATAAGAAATGCCCTTGTATTTTCCAATTTAAATTAAGCCTATGTATTACTTGGTGAATAGCGGCAGCGCTGTTTAAAGTGAAAATCCATTCATTAAACCTTAATAAATTGATTTGTGGTTCTTGGTGACGTTCCTATTAAACTGTAAGATGTTGTGAGAAACCGATCTCACCTCAAATGCTTGTCTGGAATGGCTCACGTGACCTGGTTCATCTGAAGCTCAAGCTGGAAGGCGTCGGGCCTGTCTTCAGGATTAACCGCAAGCATGTCGTGCAGGAGCATCCGAACCGCGTTGGTCATGGAACTTCGGGATTTCTGTGGGATGTGTAGCACCATCCTGGGGTTGTCCAACAGCGCTTCACCTACGGGGACGATCTCACTGCCCTGCCGGATATACGTGCCAAGGAGCTCCCGCTTTGACTCGCTGTCGATGAACGTGATACGCTCAAGCATGGCCCAGATGATAATGCCTAGCGCAAAGATGTCTGCCTTGGCCGTGTAATGGCCCTCCCATACCTCGGGCGCCATGTAGAAGTCCGAGCCGCATGCCGAGGACAGCCAGTACTTGTTGACATTAACATCCTTCTCAACCGGCTCCTCGAAGCCTTGATCCAGGTGCCTGAGGCCGGCGCACACCTTGCTGAGTCCAAAGTCGGCCACCTTGATGGTGGGCCGGCCCGATTTCTGTGAGATTAGGATGTTGTCCGGCTTGAGGTCTCGGTGAACAATGTTGTGCTTGTGCAAAAAGGCTACGGCACTGGTCAGCTGCTTCATGAAGCTCCGGTTGGTCCGTGGGTCGGGCCGTCTCGACAGGATATACTGGTTCAGGTCTCCACCTTCGCAGAACTCCATGACAAACCAGAGGAAGCACGGCTCATCGGGATTGCCCAAGACACGCTCACCTTAAAACACATTTATTAAGGGTTTTACAAAACTCAGGTAACATCAACAACACAAAAATAAAGAATTAGCAGATTTATATCGTTTTGTATAAAATAATTGAGACTTTATGCAGCTGTAGTCGATGACTAATAGCAGTTTAAGATGAGAAGCACTTCATGGACTGGCTTGTAGAGCAGAGGGTTTCCCTCAGTGAAGAGCTCTTGAATAGTTTTGTCAGCATCAGTGAATGTTACGCTGGTGCTTTGTTCACTGACACAATGTGCACTTATTAATGTACTATAGTTAACTACCTTATTTGGTGTGGATGCTAACTGCAGGAGTGTGTGGTTGCACTTTTGCAAAGACGCCATCCTAGCCACTAGGACGCACAAAGTGCATTGTGCAGTGATCGCAGAAAATCAGAGAAAACCTCTCTTATTCTTAAGGAAATGAGCCAAGGCTCTGTGTTCCCGGAGCCAAACTGATAACACAGTGTTTGGCGACGTTTGAATGACCCTGGTCTGAAGAGTGTTTATCACTCACACGTGGGTCTCAGCTGTTTCTCTTCGTTTGACTGAACTCACACTGTTTTGTTTAGTCGTGTCTTGATGACACTTCATTCAATGTCCAGACTTTCTTTGGATTATTCAGTGTTTCAGGAATAAGTGAGATGGTTTTAATCTGAGTTTGTTTGGTTTGTTGGTTGTTTTTTTTAACGCCTTGTTGACTCTGATTAGTTATTTTCCAGGCAGGATTGGTTATTTATGTAAAATATTTTAATATAAATTAGTAATTTATTACATTTATTACAGTCCTTAAATTTAAACTGAGTACTTGAAACCAATGTGTTAGCAATGCTGACACATCAACTTAACTTCTTAACTATGCAGTGGTAGCTTAATTAAGAAACGTAAGTCTATTAGAGATTAGGCATGAACGTTCAGTAGTGTTTGTGTTTGAGCATTTTGAAGAGTAAGAGACCTAAATTGTCCTTCTCTTTGCTTGTGTTTAAATCTTTCCTCTATAATCTAATCTTTCTACATTTAACAAACTATTAGAGAGATTATCAGAACGATATTGCCCGAATTGGAAACTCTCCCTAGAAAAACATACCATCACAACCTTTCTTTTTCAGAGAACACAATGTACAGATCATCAGTGGTGTTAGCACCCAGAAGCGGTCTAACCTGACTAAACAGATTACATGCAAAGATGAATAAGTTCTAAATGTGTCGACCTAAATCCCATTAACATGTTCCTGAAGTTCTCTGGTTGTTTTTTTTTATGTGGACTGAAATATCAGAGGACTTCACTGTGCTCCAAATCTAAAAGTAGTTCTCTATAGGGTTGTTACTGTTTATTTATTTATTTTAGATGGAACATTTAAAAGTACATACTAGGCAGTATTTTACATTTAAAAGTACATACTAGACTGAATTTTAAATGAATCACCATCACTTGTATTTAGTTCATTTTTCGCCATTATCATGCAACTTTAATGGTGTGTGACATTCTAAAGAATCTACATAATTTATTATCCATATATGCTCTCTTTGCACTTTGTGTCAACATTTACAATGCAAATGGACCCCAGTGGATATCCCTCAACCCTTCTGTTTCTCCAACTAGGCCTAGACGAACCACAGTCAAGAACTGCACCTTCAGAAACCTGAAAACTCCAAGAAAACTTTATTACCAAAACCTCTTCGAGAAGGTGATTTAAAAATCAAGATCCATACTGACAGTTCTTTATCAGTTCTGTATCAGATCATTTTGACCCTCATAACAGCTCAGTAAATTCCCTAAGAGGACTATTAACAACTTTCTGTTCCACAAAAAAAAAGCATTTATGTGACATTTCTCTACAATATAGTTTGTTCGCACTTTAATCCCTAATTTAGTCCATTGAGAATATTAAGTCATTTTTGAAAGTATTCCTAAACACTAAGTCATCAAGTGTACCCCAGACAACAGAGAAATCAAACTTAAACCCAAATATGGTACTTTCTCCTGAAGCCTTGCTTATGAATAGCTCACAATTGTATTAACCACAGTGTAATGCTGGTGTAGGTCTGTAACACAGGCTGGAGTCTTGGATCTTGTGATTTGATTGGTCAGTGAGACCCTCCACCCAATTTCTACATGATGGATTAGTATTTGTTTTCTGACAGTGAAGTCTGTGAGCTTGTGATCTGCGTATTTGTACAGTAGTTTATTACTTTAAGAGAGCATCACACCACTGGCTTCCTTCTTAAGTCCCTGTGTGTAATGACTGATATGATCTTTAAACCAAAGTTTGTCTGCCCCTTTACCCACCCAACTGTTTGCACCCATGCAGAACCCAAGTCGTGTTTGTTACCTTTTATTGAAGTTTCGACCAGGCGCAAATACTGTTTGGATCTTTTGTTCCCGTGGCTCATCTTCTGGGCCAGACCGTTCCTCTCCAGCACACACTCCTCCAGCTGCACCACGTTCTCGTGTTTCTCCTCTAAACTCGCCAGGGCCCAGAACTCAGCCAGGGCCAGCTCCACTTTCTCAGGGGCGTCGCACCGGAGCTTCTTCACTGCGACCCGTGATCCGGATTTTCGAGCGATGGCTTCGTACACGACGCCGTAACTGCCGCGTCCGACCTCCCGGAGCAAACTGTACCGGGGCGGCTTGTACACCGTGTTCTCCAGGTTGACCTGCTTAAACAATTGCATCGAGAAACAGTTTTCTTCCATGTCCGCATGGTCGCTGGCCTGCAAATGCAGCGAGCGTAAAACTTTAGACGCGTCCTGGTTGCCGGACTTCTTCCAGGCGCGCCGTGCGCTCCGCACCGCTACTGTCCTCCTGCGCGTCCCGTTGCGTAACTCCATGACTTTATTCCAGCTCTCAACATAGGATTACATTCCGTGCTGAGGGTTTTCATCACTTTAACAATGTACAGGAGAAGTTTAGTAGCGACCTGCTTGCTCGTCCTGGTGTAATTGGTGCGTTTGGGCTTTATTATTAGGATGATTTCTCACGCGTCTTGCGTCGTCTCACACGTAAACAATAACAGATTCATTCTGAAGTGCAGAAGCCTAAACGTGGGGGTGGCTTCCATGAGCCGTACCATTAACCCTCAGAGACACGGGGGTACTCAAAAGCACTGAGTTCAAAAAACGTTCTTCAGATTAATGCGTTTACAAAACTCATATTAATATCGTACTACTATGCGTCTAACTTGTGAACAGGATTAAACGAATGCACAGATATTAGTGAGATTCAATGTGCATTTCATAAATTACATGCACATGGTAAAATCACTCCCACCTTTTAAAACATAAGTCGGCCCATATTCAAATCAGTGTCGACACGTTTGGGTTGAATATGGGTTATAAAAACGACGCGTACTTGATAAAGATGTATTATTTTCTAATGAGTGTGACGTGATAAGGATTTGTGTGTTTTAAAGGCGCTTTCGATTCCATTTAGATTCTTTAAGAGGACAAAGATGTAAATAATTTGTACTTTGGGCCACATGAGTCTTCACGTGAGGGGAAAGCACGTGTGATACAGCGTGTACCCACCAGCCCGAGAACAGCAGAGGTGTGTGTGTGTGTGTGTGTGAAGCACCAAGCAAGCACCGCACACACACACACGTTTTTTAAACACTGACGATACAGGTAGTCCAGAGCATAACATTATTTAGCAGCGATTATTCAAGTAACGTGACTGGTTATTATTTATTTCATCGTTTTTGGTGTGCATTCACGTTCCTGCGGGAAACACAAGTGCGCATGCGCTATTCGGTTACGTGTGGGACGTGTAACACGCTTGCTTTTTTTTCCACATTTAATTACATGCAATAACTTAATACTTTTGTATTCTTCTGTTTTTACGTTTTTTATTATTATTATTATTATTATTATTATTATTATTATTATTATTATTATTATTATTGTTATGAATACATGTACACCATAAAAATCTACGAAAAGTAAATAGACACCTGACCGTGTATTTGAAATTCAGTCAAGATCATGCAAACGCAAATGTTGTTCTGTCTGTTTTACAGCTATAACGATCTGGAAAAGCTTTTTCTCAATGTTTAAAAGCCTGCCTGTGAAAATCACTCAAATGAGCATTTGAGACTACTGATGATGCTCTGAGCCCAGTGCAGGTCATGCTCCAGGAGAAAGAAATAATCCATTAATTAGTAATAAGCTCTGAAAATTAACTATTGGAACATGTGGACATAAACATTATCTCGACATACCTTTGGCCTGATATTATATTTTACTCACTAACAGCTTTTCAATGGGTGAAAGGCACACAGAAACACCCCGCAAACCCACAGTGAGTTATGAAGGTGGGAGCATCATGATATAGGGATGCTTGACTGAAATAAACATCAGTGGGGCATTAAATGAATGGAACAAAAACATGAATGGAGAAAATATATGTTACATTTATTGCTTGGACTAGCCAATCTACCGACCCTATTTCTTTTATAAAGTTAGGATTTCGTGATTGTACATCCCATCAGAGTGACCCCTGTAATCTTGAAGTTTTAAGCAATACATTTTAAATTATAAAGTCAAAATTGTATTTCCACTGTATAAAACAGAATAGAATATGTCCATGCATATCTTTGCCTTCGTCCTCCTTCCACTTCCCACTTGCTCTAAGGTGAGCTTAGATTTTAGTAGAACAGGGGTGTGAATGGGTGTTGCAGCTGACACCCAAGCAATTTACTGGCCTGGCACGAAGGTTGTCTCTCTGGGGTGTATTCCTACCATGTCCCGAGCTGACCAGGATGAACTGATAGTGAAAATAAATAAATGACCCATTTTTGTAACATATATTGTGTTACATGGATGACGATGAACATTTATTTTTCTGAATATGATGAGCAGGTTCATAATGGGTTGAAAAGTCGTAGTTTAGCCATTTAATGCTTGCTATCAGAGAGCTCGACTTATCCTGCTTTTTTCCTGTGTAGGTTCAGCTCAGCGTCTTTGTTATGCTTGTCCTTCAACACTAAATTCTCTAGAGGAAAAAATTCTCTTCAAAGTTTCGAGGCCACTGCACCGTCTCCTACGTACTTCAGCATTTCTCAGCGCTCCGCTAACGTTTACCTTCTTTCTATCCCTGTCATTGTCATCACCATGGTAACCTGAAGGACGATGCACTGGCGTCAAAGTGTTCAAAATTAACGAAACTATTTATTTATGGCCTCTGAGAAGATCCTACGGCGTGGTTAGGGCTGTATATGTCAGATATCATATTACGTAGGAAAATTATGAATTGCAAAATATACCACCGGTACATAGAATCACTTTGACCTTTGGACTGTTGTATCGGTGGGCTTGTTGGATATGCATTTCTAAAATCATGGCCATTAATAGGAAGTCATAGTGTCTCCTCAATAATCTTGAATGTCTGTGGGAATTTGTACCCATTCAGCTTTCACAGATCTGTCTAAATAAGCCTTAGTTTGAGCACATTGATCATTTGTTACAATTCTTTTGGTCTCTTCTATATCTCTCTGCGCTAGAAGTCCAAGAGAGCCTTATCGATGGCAGATGTCATCTGTGGCAGGTGTGTTTTGGAACCAGGGACACTTTCACTCATAACATGAAAAGTGAATGTATTTTTTATTATTATTTAACTTTGTCGATGCTGTATCCTGGTCAAGGGGGCAGAAGATGCAGCTTCATGGAGAAAGACCTGCCACAGGGCACGGATAAGCTGCATAGAGCATCAATCCACCCCCACCACACACACACAGGAACTGTAGTATGTATGCATGTTTTTCAACCTCCACATGGACACATGGCAAACATACAAACTGCTTTATGGAGGTCAAAGAAAATGATCAAAGTCATCATCTCAGGACTCACCAGTAAACACGTCAAACCTGGAGGCAAATGGGTAACTTTAGCAAAAGATCACAGTGGGCTGCCCTCCTGTTGGTACACTAAATACTGAGAAGCATTCAGTATTTAAAGAAACTCCAGTGTCTGGCACAGAGCTCCACTGAACAGCTTTGGAAAGAACTGGAACCACCAAACACGGTGGCTTTACAAACATGCTTTTTCAACTAATGGGATACAAATTCCCACAGATATACTTTTAAAGTCTTGTGAGAAGCCTTCTCGGAATAGTGACAGTTGTTACAGCTGAACACTTTATTATTATATTATTATTATATTATATTAACAATTTGTTTTAATAGCACATTTTTACATGGGATGTCTAACAAGTTCATGGTCAGGTGTCCAAAAAGTTTGGCCATTTAAAAACCATTTGATGGAGCAATGTCAACAGAGCAAGAGCTTCAGTCAAAACATTGAAAGCCAGTCCTGGTAGAGTAAAAAGATTTTGTGGAAAGCCATCCCAGGAAAGTGTCCACACATTGCTGTTCGGTGGTGAGTAATTGTTTTGAAGTGATTTGGTGTCCATTTATATTTAGCCATACGGCGTGTAAATGAAATGTAGTGTTATAAAACAAAAGGAGGGAGGACTGCTGCCCCCTACTGTTTTTGGTAAGTAATTGGCAGTAACTGTCGCAAAATCTGGAACGAGACGAAAGAGGAAAAGTAGGCGTAGGACAGATAGAAGAAGAATCTGAGACTGTCGGCATGTCTCCTGCTTTTATTTCTTTGATCAACAGTAATTCATTTACATTTTAATCATTGTGTATTTATCTATATGATGCATTTTATATGTACAGTAATGCTAGTGAATTAGTGAAAGAGCTGCATTCCTGTTAAGGTAGAGTATGTGCATATATATTTAGTCTTATTATAAAGTCTGATTATAAAGCAGATGTAGTTTTGGAGGATATGTGTGGCCTGTGTGCCTGTCAGGCTTTTTTTTAAAGTAGATATGAAATTGTTTGTGAGGTCCTAGGTTCAATCCTCAGATCACTGGATGCTCTGTAATCTTCTAATGTTTACCCTCTGGATAGGATAAGGTGTGTATTGCCTTATGTTATGTGCTTCTAATCAGGACCATCAATGGGCAAAAACCTCTGCTGAACTCTGACATTTATTCTACTGATTAAAATATAAAATACCAGAACAGCTGAGCTGTACGCCAGTGTCAAGAAGCACAGAAGAGAAAACAGAAAGGTTGAATAACATCTTATTTCAATGAATCAAAGAAAATAACACTTTAAAATGTGACTTTGATCGACGAAGATACAAAAGAGAAATGTGACCATGCGTTACAAGAAAGTCTCTCACCACCACATGATCAGACTAAAATAAGCACTGCAGCGAAACATATAAACAGCCGAGAGATTTCACTGGGATCTTAGGATGCTCACAACCATTGTGAAAATATGTTTTTCATGATCTCACAGATCCCTCTCCCTTATTCGCTTACAATAAAAGCTCAATTAAACAAGAGTTTGAGTGAGTTATTATGTTTTCCTCACACTTTAAATATCACCATAATGACACGTTTCTTTACCACCTCTCCGAATGATTCATGTAGGATGAAATAAGTCTTTACACATTGTAAATACTTCAATACTTTCAATAATTGCTTATTTGGAGACAACATTTCTGTCAAAACTAAAACTAAATTAAAACAAATCACCAAATGAAATTATATTTATTTATGTTTTAATTTTTGCCACCTGGACACGTTTATCTTGGACAGTGTTGTACTGGTTCAATATAACAAAGAAACCTACAAGGAAAGAATATACTCAAGAGGCCTGAGAGGGTACCAGTCAAGTTAATAGGATCACACATTCGCTCACTCGCTCACACCTGAGGGCAACTTGGTGTAGGCAATTTATTTCCTGTTTTGTTTTTTGGAAGTTGGAAGAAACTGGAGAGCACAGAGTAAAAGCCAAACATTTGAAATTGGTAACGGTGGCTTAGTGGGTAGCACTGTCGCCTCACAGCAAGAAGGTCCTAGGTTCGATCCCCGGGTGGGGTGATCTAGGTCCTTTCTGTCCACGCCTTTCTGCATGGGTTTCCTCTGGGTACTCCAGTTTCCTCTCACATTCCAAAGACATGCTACCAGGTTGATTGGAGACACTAAATTGTCCTGTGGATACCTGCAATGGACTGGCGAATGCTTATGTATGTGTGATGCATTAATTTACATAAATGTAACATGTCCCAAATAATAATTATAAAGATAAAAGAAATAGAGGAAATCCTTATTTGCCATGTACACAAATGTACAATACAGTAAAATTATTTCTTCCCATAACCCAGGATTTTTGGAATCTACTTTGGAAGCTGGGGTGAGTTCACCGAGTTTTCATGACTACTGTGGTAGGAAACCGGAGCTCTCAGAGGAAACCCATGCAGGGAGAACAAGCAAACTCCACACAGAAAGGACTTAAACCGCAAATAAAACTCCCACTAACCCACCCAGCCGAACTCAAACACAGTATAAGCTACAATGGAAGTGAGTCACTTAAAATCTCTTAGTTTCTTTCCTCATAACAATTTAATTTGTTGCCACAAGCTGCTCCGAAGGGCATTCAGGACCTTGCTGATCTATTTTAAAAATAATTTACACAGACACAGGACTTAATTATTTACATCATGATAACGCAAAGGACTCTAGAGAAGAAGAGGAGATAATTGTGAAACTCCTACAGTCATTATTTCTGGCAGCCACAGATTCTCCTCAGCTGCTATGGTTACCTTCACACCTTCACACTAGTACACCGGGGAGTTCAGGTGCTCGACTAAAGCTAAATGTGTCTGTAGTTCTACATCAGGGAGTCACTGATCTCATTATCCTCCCATCACACATTAAATCGTCCACACCTCAACAGGTCACACGTAAAGCTAATCTTCTCCGACGGGAGAAAAGGGGACCTCCTGTACGTTTACCCTAACTTCAACAAAAGTTGATCGATTCTAAAAACATTCTTTCACACGAAGGTTGTTTGGAACTTAAGATTGCAAAAACGGATAATCGATGGTGAATTTGGTGATAAATTGATGTTTTATTGTGCACGGTTTAAGTTATTAAGCATTTTAGTTTATCACTTTGTTGCAAATATAATTTTAAATGCTTAAATCTTTTTTAAAATGTATCTACATTCTCCAGAATTGTGGCAAATAAAGGTACAGAGATTCTTTTTGTCTTGAAAATCATTTCACCTCGAAACAATCTTATGTGCATTAAATCCTGCCTCTAACTTCACAGTTAAAAGGGAAACATTTACAGTACGTCTGTCTTGTTTCACATTTAACCGAAGAGCCTTGTTGCGTCGAAGTTCATTATGTCTATTATGTTTATGCCTGAGGTATCAGTGCTGGAAGCTGTTTTAAAGGTTCAGTTTTGGTGCTGCTGTCACAAAGCACACGAGGTGGAGATGCTGGTGTAGCTAAGAGATGGAGGATTGTAAACACACGCACTGGAGCACTAGGGCATATAAACAAGCCTTTTCCGAAGTGGGTGCATCGATAATTGGGATTATGTTTGAACAAGGCCGGTGCAGGATTAATGATTTATATAGGACCAGGTTTACCCAACACAGACAAGTGCTGGGGATTAAGCAGAGACCTACACACCAACTTCCTGACGTTCTGAACATGTGGAAGAATGGTCAGTTTCCTTTACTCCTTTTGTTTACACACACACACACACACACACACACACACACACACACACACACACACACACACATACATTACAGGTTGCGGTAGACTTCCTGTGCCACACTCATTCACTCCAAGAATGAGGAAATGAAACAAGGACCACGTAAGCTTCCGCTGACCCTCCATTCATTGATTTATCTGTCCCTTCATACATGGTTGGAAGAAAAACCCTCTGATTTGATATGCTGGTCTTTGTGAGAGTGAATTCTGTATGAAAATGCATGCTAAAGGTTTTCATACTGTATTGAAAATCTCTGATCATCTGAAGGTCAGTCAAAAATGCTCGAATAACACTTACTTTGCCTTCCAGTTATCTGTGCGTTAGATTTAAAAAGAGTTTTTTTTATTTACTGTTTCACACTGAAGCTGATGAAATTAATGAGTGGTGATTCATGTTAAGTCTTTTTGTGGTAGCTGGGCATGGCGGAGTGAGCA